>OZ030025.1:4209297-4649297 GCA_964023405.1 Apodemus agrarius
GACATGTCCCACATTTTCTCCTTCCATGAGAATTACTTCTCTGGGACTCTTTTTCCATACTTCAGGATTAAGTCTGGAAATGTTTCAATGAGTATCAGTTCCATAGCTCATATGTCTGAGGGGGAGGAGGGAGAAGAGGGGGAGGAAGGGGATCAACAAGAGGAGCACAAAAAGGGGGAAGGTTCTCCATTCCTCCAGCATGCCAGGGACACTCTGCTCCTGTAGTGTGGATCACTGCCTAAGTCTTTATTGTGACTCCTTGTGGGAGTGTATATACCACAGGTCAAAGCCCCCATGAGCCCTGGAAGGGCCTGCAGCCTCGCCCCCTGCTCTTCAGTCTGACTCTGAGGCTGTGGCAGTGGCCAAGACGAGGCCATGCTGTGTGTCAGGGGGTGGAGGATAAGCCCTGACTGTTGTTTCAGCGGGTGTCAATCAAGCTGGTTTGAACTCTGGGAAGGCATTTTCCTGTTGGTCTTAAATGGCATTTTATTGGTTTTTTTCCCAGTTGGCATGCATCAGACCAAGGTCTGAGTGGACATTGCTTTAATTTGTTCATCTGGCCATGGGCACCTTGGGCCTATTCTGTGTCTCGGCCTTTGTGACCAATGCTGTAGTGAATATGGGGGAAGAGATGTCTGACACATGCCTTCCTGACTTCTATCTTTTTTTCTTGGTGATGGGATTGCTGGATCCTAGATAGTTCCTTTAAGTGAATAAAGACCTGTCTGTTCATCTGTCTCCATGAACCAGCTTTATTGTTACATCAGTTTGTCTTTGTTTCTTCTACAAATTCTTTGATTTCTATATTGGAGTCTCTTCCTCTTACAGAATTACACATGTAAGTACAAAAATTAATTCTTATTTTATTAATGTTGGCTTCATGTATTTTAACTTTTTATTATTTAGTGGTCTTTTATTTACCTATTTTCTATCAATTATCTATCATTTATCTGTCTGTCTGTCTGTCTGCCTGCCTGCCTGGCTGCCTTTAAAGAGAAGAGCCCATGTAACCTGGGTTGGCTTGTGTTGGCTTGAATGCAAACATCCCCCATACATAGACTTGCTTGGATTGTTGGTCTCCAGTTGGTTGTAGTGTTGTTAGATTTGGGTCACATGTCCTGATGAAGTGTGTCACTGGGGTGGGCTTTGAAGCTTCAGAACAGGGCATCACTCCCAGCCTCCCTGTCTGCTTCCTGCCTGTGCTTGAGGCAGGAGCTCTCTCAGCTTCCTGCTGCTCCAGGCACTGCACTCCAGCTCTGTCGTTGTGGAGTCCTGGGGGAATCCTCAGACTGTAAGACAAGACAAGAACAACCAAAGCAGACAGCTCCATCAGCTTCAATCCCTTCTCTTTAATATATTCTGAATTTATCAATAATTGTTTCTCCCAGTGAGAACTGAAAAATCAACTCTGACTCAAATTGGTTTAAACTGATTTTGTGTTTCCTGTGAATAGTTATATTTAATGTAATTTTATATTAAGTGTTTCTATTTCATGTAATATATTAAATAGTACTTTTTGGTCTAAAACTCGTGAATGTCAATTTTCAGTATCTATCAATAAAGTTTTATAGAAACATAGTGGTGTTCTCTTATTTGTGTAGTCAGTATGGCTGCCTGGGGTACAACAAGACAGAACTGAGCTGTTGTGATAAAATATATGTGGACATGAAAGTGTATTCGTAGTGGTGTAGAGAAATTGAACTGGCAGTTACAAAAGTATTATTTTATTTCATTTTGTAATTCTAGTGATCATTTTTAAAGTAAAAAATGGTGTTGTAGAAATGTTGGTTTCATGGTTGTACAGAGTAAGGTAAGGACAACCTCTGACCCCAACATCACAGCATGGGCACCCCAGTCTCCTAATTCAGATCTAAGGCTAAGGTTTCTGTGCCATCCTGCTGCCTTATGGGTAACTGTGGGGGAGGGTACTGCAGAGTGAATGAAGAATAGAGGGTGAGGTAGAGGTGTGGAAAGGCATGGAGGAATGAGGGCTGGAGAGAGGAAAGAGCTTTGGGGGGCTTTGCAGGAGGAGAAGAGGAGTGTGGGAAGAAATTGGTTAAATTATCACTCAGGGACAAGGACATATCCAGAGGTCACTGAGGAGAAATGGAATAGACATTGCAGGTGTTTGCAGGTGGGGTAAGGATGCAGGTAAGGAGTGTGCAGGGTGGGGTGGGGATCAGAATATGAGGGATCAGTTGGGAGAAGTCAGAGGAGGACTGTAGTCAGAGGGACAACTGGAATAGGACTAGGGACAGGGACATCTCTGGGATGAGCTAGAAGTCAAGGGCAATGGAAAGTCTCAGGAACTTTTACAGTGACCTGAGCTCAGACTCCTAACAATGGGGGTTATCACACCTTCCAAAGAAGGGATCAGGACACCATCCCTGCCACAACACCTTAGACCCACCATTTGTCCTGCCTACAAGATGCAAAGATGGAACAGAATTGGAGGGATGAGCCAAGCAATGACTGGAACAGCTTGAAACCCAAGTCATTAGAGATCCCACCCTAAAGTATTGATGGCACTATTAATAATATTCTGCTGTACTTGCAGACAGGACCTAGCACAACCTTCATCAGTGAGCTACCACCCAGAAACTGATGGAAACACACGCAGAGACCCACAGTGCAACGTTTGGCTGAGCTTGTAAGAATCATGTAGATGATTGAGAGGAAGGATTGTAGGAGTCAGAAGGGCCAATGAGCACATAGGAAGGCAGTTGTAGCTCATGCCTTTAATCCCAGAACTTGGGAGGCAGAGGCGGGCAGATTTCTGAGTTTGAGGCCAACTAGGTCTTCATAGTGAATTCCAGGATAGCCAGGGCTACTCAGAGAAACCATGTCTCCAAAACAAAAACAAACAAGCAAATAAACACAAAGAAGACCTACAGAATTAGCTAACATGGACCCATAGAGGCTCATAGAGACTGAACCTCCAACTACAGAACACACACAGGATTGACCCTCTGCACACATGTAACAGCTGTGTAGCTCGGTCTTCATGTGGGACTCCTAACAGCAGGAGCATGTGCTGTCTCTGACTCTGTTGCCTGCTTTGGGACCCTACCTCCTACTGGTCTGCCTGTTGTAGCCTCAATAGGAAAGGAGTCTTACTGGAACTTGATATGCTAATGACTGTTGAAACTCCCTGGAGGCTTCAGTCTTCTGAAGAGAAAGGTAGGAGGAAAACGTATGTGGGGGAGGGACGGTAGGTGGGGTGTGATAGACTGGGGCATAGGCTGGAGTGTAAACTGTGGTCAGGATTTAAACTGATTAATTAATTAATTAATTAATTAAATTTAAATTAAAAGCATAGAAGTGGATCTTGGCTGGTCAGTGGTGGCTTCTAGCCCTGATACAGTTTAAGTGTTAATCAGATGAGGCTTAGAGCCAGTCCTTCTAATAGGTGCTTTACAAACTGTTTAAGATGAGTTAGCAACACAGGTTAAGGGCCAGATAATAAACTCATGGTTATGTTAGATTCTGATTTAATTATATTAAATTGTTTTCAGTTTATCCTAATAGAAATGACTAAGAGTAGTTAAGGTTTAACAGTTCAGAGGTACTTTATTAGATAGTCTTCAAACCCACCAAAAATCCACAGAAAGTGACATTTAATGTTATTTCATTAATAAGGATCTTTTGACCATGAGACATATATGTTTCTGACGACTTCCCCCAGCCCCTTTCAAAGAAGAACAGTATGTCTTCACCTCCAGGCAAGGTTGCTTATTGTGGCAAGGTAGCCACTGGACAGAAATTGCTTATATCCCCTACAGACAATATACTTTCCAAATGGGCAAACAGAAGTGGGACAGTCGACTTCTAAGCTCTGCCAATACAGGGACAGCTGGTCCTTCATGCTCTTTCACACAAAGTCTGGCAGATGGTTCTAGGCCAGAAGGCTGAAGACAGATGCTCCAATATTATAAGAAATTGTGGATTATCCAGATATTCAGCTGTCTGTATAACTGTTTTCAAGTTTGGGAATGTTTGTTTGGTGCTTACTATATATTCAGGTAATATTTTGTTCTTGGATTTCTGGCAGGGTTCATGACTAGTTGTAATCTCATAATCAAACTCAAGTTGTTTAGCATTGAGAGAGAGGTTAAAAAGTGGAAGACAGGGTTTCCAGGTGGTGTTTCAGGTCTAAACATAATTCAGGGATAGAGTTGTAAGTCATTAAGTTAGGAATTATGGTAGAGTACTTTATCTAGTTTACAAACAGGAGGGACTAGATATTAATCGTCACATCTAGTACTTTGTAATTTACACATACTCTGTAATATACATGATTATTATGGTTTTTTTCAATTTATGTCTAAGGGAAGGGTTTTTTTCAATTGGACAGAAAAGGGAAGATGTAGGGAGTGGTTCTGATGCTTTGATCCAGAATCTGCATGTGATTTCTCAAGGTCCTGTTACCAAATTGGTTCTTGATATACCATTAAAGATGCTAGCCAGTGGCCATTGAGCTTGGCTGCATAGGTGGGGCCGTCAGTCTTCTTGGAGGGAGGCTAGCAGAGCCAGGGGAGGAAAAAAGATTAGCCATCCCTGGGGGCATGGAGGGGCGTGGGGGAAAAGAATCCACAAGCTGTGTGAGATCTCAGAAAGACTGGACATTGGCCGCTTCCCCAACTGGGTCTGGGGTAGCAGGTGAGATACTAGAGACAAAATGAAGCTGAGGGTAGATTTAGGGTCTGAACAAGGAGAAGGTAAGTGAGCAACTAAAGTTGAGGCAGATTTAGATGCTGATCTGGGAGTGAAAAGAAGAGTTCAAGAGCCAAGGAAGACTGAGAAGTGACCAGCAATTGAATCAATAAAGCAGTGTGTGTGTGTGTGTGTGTGTGTGCGTGTGCGTGTGCGTGTGTGTGTGTGTGTGTATGTGTGTGCGTGTGCGTGTGCGTGTGCGTGTGTGTGTGTGTGTGTGTGTGTGTGTGTTTCATCCATGGATCTGAGAGAACCTTGGCAATGGTTGTTGTGAAGTACACCTGGAGCTTAAAGCTGGGTAGCAAAATCTCAACTCTACAGATTGTTCTACTTCAAATTAAGCAAAACTCCTCCAGGTGTGCCCTCCACATTTGTGTGTTACTAAATTCCATATGTTGTCAAATTGACTACCAAGAATCACATCTTATTGTCTCTGAGTACCCAAGGATACCAGTTTTCCAGAGCTAGCCCAGTGCCATATTCATTGTCTCCTTTTTTTAAGTTAGAAATGCTAAGTGATTAAAAGTTGTGAGAAAAATAACTCTCTAGAGAAGTCTTTTACTCATCCCAGTGCAGTAAATTCTTTATGCGGTTCAGTGGATAAAAGTGTTTCCTGCTCTTGCAGAGGACCTGGGTTCAATTCCCAGCACCACATAAATGTGCAAACTCCCACAGCTCCATTTCCCCTACCCTAATGCTACTGACTCTGTGAACACCAGACACACATGAGATGCACATAAGGACATGCAGGCAAAAACATCCATCACTGAACAAAAATGCATCTTTGGAGAGGATTCTTCATTTATTATTGGGTGTATAGTGTGGGCCTTTGTGTGAGTACAGTCAACTACCAGTGTGCCCTGTCATGGCTTCCACATGGAGGTCATAGGATGGTGGCCAGGTCTGTTTTTACCCTCATGTGGGTCCACAATCAAACTCAGGTTGTCAGGCTTGTTAGCTAATGCTTTTTATCTACTTAATCATGATGCCACCTCTTGTTTTGCTGCTATTTCCCTCCCTCCCTCCCTTCTTCCCTCCCTCCCTCCTTCCCTCCCTCCCTCCTTCCCTCCCTCCTTTCCTCCCTCCCTTCCATCCTACCTACCTTCCTTTCCTTCTTTCTTTCCCCCCATTTTTTGAATGAGGAGCCCACTACAGAGGTGGCCTAGACCAGGCTGGACTAAAACAGACAGAGATCCACGTGCACCACCATTGCTGTTATTACAGATGTATGCCATGTTACTTAGGCTACAGTGTTTGAGACAGGGTTCAGATAGCTCAGGCTGACCCTGAACTCACTATGTAGCTAAGGATGGCTTGAGTTCCTGATTGTCCTTCCTCTACATTCTGAGAAATTATGGTTATAGTTATATTTATGGTTATGGTTAGCACTGTTAGCATTAAGAGTTAGTGTTAGGGGTGAGTGTTATGTTTATTTTTGGGGTTCTGGTGATGGTTAATGTTGGGGTTGTTGGGGTTTGGATTAGGGATAGGGTCAGGGGTAGGGTTGGTAATGTTCGTGTTATGGTTATGGTGATGGGTAGCGTTAGGGTCCTTAGGGTTTGGGTTATGGTTATGTGTGACCTCCCCGAGCCTTTGAGTGTCTGACCCATTGTTCTCAAAAGATAGCAGTCCATCCACCTGACGTCAGCCTCCTGCAGAACAAGGAGAACCAGTTTCCTGCCTTTGAGGGAGGGTCTGGCTCCACCTATATATATTTGGAAAGATTCATTAAAGTTTGAGCCTTGAGCAAGAAACCATGCCTTGACTCCATGTGTTTCCCTTGCCATCCTGTTTTCTATTCCCATCTCTTCTTCCAGGGAACCCAGGCCGTTAGCATGAAGCCGCAGGCAGCTTCGGAGTGGCGCCCAACGTGGGGCATAGAAATGAAGAGGCCAACTGAGAGACGCTGTCTTGGGTGGAGCTTCACAGAAAAGGAAAAAGAAAAAGGATATGTATCTAGCACAGTAAGCAACAGAGTATTAATTATAGCGCTAAACAATGTCACTTTTTAAAGGCCGGTGTTGTAGGGGTGCAAAAGGGATATAGGCTAGACCAAATCAGCGTAGGCCCAACACTGAGATTAGCTAGGGTGTGGCAGCAAAATGGAACAGGGAACTAATTCAATTAAGCACATTGTGTGCAGTCCAAGAACTGCATCAGGCAAGAGGAATAGGGCACAACACAAAATAAAACAAAATAAAAAGAGTAAAACACAAAAAGCAAACAAACAAACAAAACAAAACAAAACAAAAAACAACCCAACAACAAACAATTTTAGAAACATGAAAGACAAAGAGAGAAGGAAAAATGGATTTTATTGCATATCAAGCACGCTTCCCTTTCTATGTATCATTTTTTGTCTTCAGTGCACACAGTGTCCATGTGACTGTGTTCTCTTTGTGTCATTGTTTGAATGATTGTTGTACCGTGTTTCATGTTGAAAAGAAAAAAAATGGTAAAAATTTCATCTGCTAGCAGTCTATCTCTTTATCTAGCCACAGTGTACACAGTGGAGGCTGGTTAAAACTACCCTGGACTCAATTAGGAGTCAAATATGGATGGAGGAAAAAAATGCTTCTTAAAGGGCCAGCAGCCTCAAGTTTTAGGAAAAATTTGTTTGGTTTAAGTTCATGAAACTCGTGTAATCGCTTTATTCTTGTTTATAATTGGTCTTAGAAGTATAAATATGTTTTGCATGTCTTGACTATATAGAGTATTGGCTTATAAGTTATAGGGCATGATTTATCTTTTTTTTTCTTTTCGAGACAGGGTTTCTCTGTTTAGCCCTCGCTGTCCTGGAACTCACTCTGTAGACCAGGCTGGCCTCGAACTTAGAAATCTGCCTGCCTCTGCCTCCCAAGTGCTGGGATTAAAGGCGTGCGCCACCATCGCTGGCTAGGGCATGATTTAAAAGATATAATGTTGGTAACAAAAGGTTAGTTTATAACTGGTAGCTCAGGGTTGTACCCATCTTAAACAGCAACACGTGGCATGACCAAGCCCAGGAAAGACAGGCCTCTAAGATACTTCTAAATTGGCATAATGTTTTATGTGAATCTTAACCTAGAAATTATACTCATAAGGAATAAAATTTAAAATAATGTCTCTTTAATAAGTTACACTGTCATACATTTGAACATAAGAACTGGCAGACAAACTTTGTTGTGTGAAAGTAATGCCTTTGCCACTGATTTTATCTTTTTTCCCCCATTGATTTTAAAGAAAACAGATTGATTAAAATTGGGTTTTGCTCTCCAAAGTTGTAGTTATGCTCTAATATTGAAAGAGAAAATTAAGAGTTACAGTAAAAACTGCCAGTGTGTCATTGACTGCAGTGCAGTCTGGGTAAAGGCTCACAATTCTTTTTTTTTTTTTTTTTTGGTTTTTCGAGACAGGGTTTCTCTGTGTAGCTTCTGCTGCCCTGGAACTCACTCTGTAGACTAGGCTGGCCTCGAACTCAGAAATCCGCCTGCCTTCTGCCTCCCAAGTGCTGGGATTAAAGGTGTGCACCACCACCGCCCGGCATGGCTCACAATTCTTAACATAGTTTGTAATTAAGATAAATTTAAGAGTGGGCCTGTTGCGACTTTTTTGCAGGTTTGTTGGTGCAGTGCTAGGAACAAAATTTAACCTCCCCAAGATCTCAGTGGAAATTTTTTAATATCAAACAGGTTCATTTGACTACTAAGAAAAAAAATAGAATTTTTCCAAAGCCCTAAAAGTAGTTTTCTTTTAACACTTACACTATGAGGTCTGGCTGCAGGCTACAGCCATGCAGGACTGGTGGTTATGGATCTGGTCTTAGAGACAATAGACTCAGATCAAAAAGTTATTTACATTTGGATTGAAAGCTCAGAGCTGCCTCAGCAGGGGATTGTGAGATTCTGCTTTTGGCTTACAGGCCTCACCTACAGGGTTTCTGGCCAAAAGAATATTTTTAACAGATTCATACAGGTGTGATTCAAAATACAGTTCAGATATAGCCTTACCTAAGAAAGGATAAGGTTGTAAGCTAGGAATCCCCCATGCCTGGGCACGTGGGGGGCACTTGGGTCCCCAATGCCAGTGGGGGAGGGTGGGCGCGACACTGCGTGGCGGCCATGTAAGCGGAAATGACTTAACTAGTTCTTCCGGCCTCTGTGAGAGGCTGGTAGGTTCTCAGAGAGCGTGGGTTCGGATGGTTTGAACTGATTGGCTTAGAAGCTTGTGGTAGGCGGGTTCTGTTATAAGCCCATAAAAAGCCTATACAAGCCGGCTCAGGCGGGCTTACTTCTTTTACCCTGCGTGGGGAGGCTGTAACTCCCCAGAGCTCTGGAAATTAAAATCCTCTTGCAAATTGCATCAGGTCTGTCTCTTGTGAGTGTTTCGGGGTGCTGGTTTCTGAGGCATGGGGTGCTGGAGTACCCCCGTTTTTTCTTTCAGATCTTACACCTTATGTGAGAAAAGATATTTTGTCTCTGCTTCAATACAAGAAGCTAGGATCTTAAGTTTCTCAGTGTATATTGTTCATAGAATTTTATTACAGGCCTTTGCTCTCAATAATGGGCTTTTAAAATTTTTAAGTAAATGATTTTCAAAAGTTGTTAGAATAAATTAATTGGCTAAGACAGTGCTTTAAGCTTGCCACAAGAGGATTTAAGTCTCTAATAGTTTCAAAATAAATAGTGAGAGACATAACTGCGAGAAAGCTGCTGTAAGCATTTGTCAATCAGGTTGTTACGTGTTCACTGCAATGGCTTGGCATAGAGAGCATTAACGTAAAATCACCCTTTTCCTCTCCAAATAAAGTCTTTACTGTACCCGACTGGCAGGTCCAGTTATTCCAGGGTCCCTGGAGAAGCGCTACCTAGGGGTCATGGGGGGAGAGAGAAAGAACCCGGACCCTGCGATCAAAGAAGGTGAGATAGCAGCACTGTGAGATGCTTCCACTCCAGTAGTTAATTAAGGCATTCAGGCGGTGAGAGCAGAGGCGACCGGTGAGTCTCATCTAGGAGATGAAGACAGGATGATGCCAGACCAAATGGCTTAGGGTTTGGTGGAGATTATCCAGGGATGCCCCTTATCTTTTATGGATGGCAGTTCCTGGAGTCTTCTGTGCCATCAATTTGTGGGAAAGGCTTTTGTTTAACAATCTCACAACCCTGCAACAGCCATCTCTGGGCTCAGCGTTTGTGGCCATGTGGCTTAGAATGGCTCCTTACACTTTACATCCTTCAATAAAGATATTGGTGTGTTAGTAAAATGTTATAAGATGAAATCATTGGTTAAAAACTGAAGTAGAGACGCAAGGGGAGAGCCCGGTGCTGCAGGCCCACCAGCTATCATTGGAAGGGAGTAGATATTGGGTATCCTGAGCAGTATTAACAGGTAAGGTCTGATTGCAGAGATGCTGATGAGTGGGGGCACGCGTCCTAAGCAGATTCTGACCCTGAAACTTCGGTAAGGGTGAGTTTGCTCTGAGTGCCCCAACGGCACTGGGTGTGGTCTGAAGTGTAAATAATTTGACCTAACATGGCTATTCCTTCATAATAGGGTGGAGCCATGGCTAAGCAGAGCCAGCAAGACTCAGTAGCCTCAGGATTGGTGACATTTAGTACTGAAAAGGCTCCTTGTATGAGGCTAAAGAGTCTGTCACCTGTAGTGGGGGACAGAGTGGTTGGGAAGGTTGTTTGAAGAGCAGTGGGCACTCCTTCCTCAGCGGGAACTACCTCAATTATTGAGGGGGGCAGAGGTGAGAGTAAAACCTTTTTTGAAGGGGAGGGAAGAGGTTCTTTAGGGGGTCCCTGCTCAACTATAACATGGTCAGGTCCTATAGCGACGGGAGGTATGCTAGTGACCTTGAGCCTAATGCGTAGGAAGAGACCGTCATCAAATCTTTCTTTATAAAGTCTAAGTCCCCAGGTGTATCCACTGGTCCAACCTCTCTGATTCTTTCCTGGTTCAGTAAAACTGATCTTTAAGGGGAGACACCAATTTTCACACTCAGGCTTGTAAGTCCATCCCTGGCTCCCTGTTTCATGTCTAGAATAGTTAGCTGTGACAGTGATATAATCCCATGAGGAGGTGGGGTTCCAGTATGTGTTTCCTGAAGTCTCACACCCCCAATTTTTACAGAAGAAATAGCTTCCCCCCCACACACGTGGGGTTCAGGGCCACTGCCCGATGGAATCCTGGGCATATATAAAAAGGTAAGGTTCTTAATTGGCTCCTTCGGGAAGGGTGTCCACACCCTCTCCAGGGGTCTAGACCATGATGCCCTGGCGGTGAGGGGGCGTTGGGGGCCTTCATATCAGGGTCAGAATATCCTTCCATATCCCAGTTTGCAGGGGCCCCAAATGCCAACTTACAGATGTCCGGGTACAGGGAAGGCCACCAGGTCCAGGGAGGAGCCACCTTAGCGATGCTCCAGATGGGGTCTCCGGCTTGGGACAATACCTGCCAGGTGAGGGTCATCGGTTGATGGGGGTTATTGTTCCTTGGACTTGCCAGGTAGCCACCATAGACGCAGCTTAAGAGGATTATCAGTCTTTTCCAACTTCCAGGATTCATCTTGGGCAGCGGGTGGTGCGGCCTTGACGTGGGAGGCGTGGATCCAAGTTGAGATGCCCTCGACTTTTAGCGCAGTGGGACTGGTCAGAAGGACGAGGTAGGGTCCCTTCCAGCGAGGTTCCAGAGTACCGGCACGATGGCGTCGGACCAGGACTAGGTCTCCCACTTGGAATGGGTGTGGAGTATCGAGGGTCCCTGGTTTGTAGACCTCCTTGAGTTGTTCCCACGCACCCTTGCGGACCAGTTCAAGAGCTTTCAGTCGGGCTAGGAGGGGTTGAGAAAGAGAAGCATCAGGATCAACTATGCCTCCTGCCTCAATCAAGGGAGGTGGTCCTCCGAACAGGAGTTCAAAGGGGGTAAGTTTGAAGTGGCCAGGGGTGTTCCGGACTCGGAACAAGGCGAAGGGAAGGAGGGTTGTCCAGTCCTTCCTGCCGGTCTCAATGGCTAATTTGGTTAAGGTCTCTTTTAGAGTTCTATTCATTCTCTCTACCTGTCCTGAGCTCTGGGGTCTATAAGCACAATGTAATTTCCAATCTATCCCCAGTTATGCCGCTAGTCCCTGACTTACCTGGGCAACGAAGGCAGGGCCATTGTCAGAACCTATTACCTTAGGGATTCCGAATCTTGGGAAGATTTCTTCAAGGATCTTCTTAGCTACTACGTTAGCAGTCTCTGATTTCGTGGGGAAAGCTTCGACCCATCCTGAAAAGGTGTCTATGAAAACTAGTAAATATTTGTTACCATATTTAGTAGGCTTAACTCCAGTGAAGTCTATTTCCCAGTGGGCTCCAGGACGGTCTCCTCTTAGCCGTTTTCCCGGAGGGCCTACGTGATGTCCTGCGTTAGTTAGGGCACAAGCCCGACAGTTGGTTACAGAGTCATGCACGATATCAGACAGTCCCATGATGAAATATTCAGATTCATGGATGAGATCTTATAGTTTCTTAGTCCCTAAGTGGGTGAGTCGATGTAAGTGGGTAACATATCTCTTTCCTTCTTCATATGGCAGAACTGCTTTTCCCTCATTAGTTCTAGCAACTCCCTGGGGGGTCCATTCTGTGGCAAGCTGAAGTTCCTCTATCGCTTCCAAATCTTTTGGTGTGTAATTAAAGCTGATCTCCCTCAGAGTTTTAGGCTGCTTTTGTATTGTCAGAATCATGGCTCCCTGAGCTGCTTGCTTTGCACTCAGATCAGCCATCTGATTTCCTTTGGCTATTGCATCTTGCCCTTTCTGGTGGCCAGGGCAATGCACGATGGCCCGTTTCTTAGGCAGGTGAATAGCTTCTAACAGACTTAAGATTTCTTCTTTGTTTTTAATCTCTCTCCCAGTCGAGGTGAGTAGCCCTCTCTGTTGGTAAATAGCCCCATGCTCATGAGCAGTGGCAAAAGCATACCTGCTGTCCGTGTAGATGTTGATGCTCTTACCCTCCGCCAGTCTCAGGGCCTGGATGAGTGCGATGAGTTCAGCTTTCTGAGCAGAGGTCCCTTCTGGCAGGCTACTGGCCCAGATGACCTGTTTGCCGTCCACTACTGCCGCCCCGGCCCTTCTCTTACCTTCCACTATGAAACTGCTCCCATCGGTGTACCAGTTGGGACATCCTGGCCATGGCTGATCTGTAAGGTCCCTGCGAGTCCCAGTCTCTTCTGCCAGGATGTCAAAGCATCAGTGTATGGGCGCTGAGTCATCGAAGTCAGGCAGCAGTGTGGCAGGGTGTAAGGTAGCCGGGGGCGCAAAAGTCACTCTCTCCGTCAGTAGCAGGCTTTGGTAGTGGGTCATGCGAGCATTCGTCATCCACCGGTCAGGGGGTTGACGTATGATGCTTTCAAGGGCATGGGGGGCTACTATGGTCGTTGATTGTCCCAAAGTTAGTTTATCTGCATCCTTGAGGAGCAGGGTCACAGCTGCTATAGCCTTGAGACAGGACGGCCAGCCACTGGCCACCAGATCAAGCTTCTTAGATAGGTAAGCTACTGGCCGCTTCCATGGGCCTATGGGTTGGGTGAGAACCCCTCGGGCGACCCCTGCCCATTCATCTACGTATAGGATGAAGGGCTTGGTCAAGTCTGGTAAAGCTAAGGCGGGTGCCTCTAATAAGGCCCATTTGATCTTCTCAAAGGCCTCCTGTTGAGCTGGAGTCCAGGTAAAATTTCCAGTCTCTTTGGTGAGAGGGTACAGGGGGGCAGCTAGAGTAGCAAACCCCGGTATCCACAGTCTACAGAAGCCAGCCGTCCCCAGGAATTCTCTAACTTGTCTGGGGCTGGTGGGGACTGGGATCTGCATCACAGTCTTTTTCCAGGCCTCTGTTAACCATCTTTTGCCTTCCTTAAGGGTGTAGCCGAGATAAGTAACTTCAGTCTGGCAAATTTGGGCTTTTTTTGCTGAAGCCCTATACCCTAATTTCCCCAACTCTAGCAACAGTCTCTCAGTCCCTTCCTGGCACTCTTGTTGGGTGGTCGTTGCAAGAAGTAAGTCATCTACGTACTGAACCAGAGAAAGTTGGGGGTTATCTGACCTGAAAGGCGCTAGGTCCCGATGTAGGGCCTCATCGAAGATGGTAGGAGAATTCTTGAATCCTTGTGGTAGGCGGGTCCAGGTCAGCTGCCCAGTTTGTCCTGATTCTGGGTCTCTCCATTCAAAGGCGAAGATGGCTTGACTGGTGGGGTGAAGTCTCAAGCAGAAGAAAGCATCTTTTAAATCAAGAACAGTGTACCATTGTCTCTCGGGTGGGAGTGAACTGAGCAAGTTATATGGATTAGGTACAGTGGGATGTATGTCCTGGACTCTCTTGTTGACCTCCCGCAAGTCCTGAACAGGTCAATAATCATTAGTCCCCGGTTTCTTCACAGGCAGCAAAGGGGTATTCCATGGGGACTGGCAAGGTACTAGTATGCCTAGTCTTTGTAGTCTCTGAATATGAGGCCTGATTCCTTCTCTGGCCTCTCTGCTCATCGGATACTGCCTGACTCCAATAGGGGTAGCATCTGGCTTCATAGTTATGACTATGGGAGGCACCTGTTTGGCCTTTCCCATTCCACCTGTTTCAGCCCATGCTTGGGGAAAGGCTTTTAATCATCTCTCATTAATGGCTGCTATGATGGGAGTCTCATGTAATCTATATTCCTCTTCTAATCTGAGTGCCAAGATCATAGAGGTAGGTGGTGACCACTGAACTGATGGACCCCTCAGACCAAAGGTGATCTGGGCTTTTAGTTTAGTTAACAAGTTTCGTCCCAGTAGAGGAGTGGGACACTCGGGAATGACAAGGAAGGAATGAGAGACCTGTCCTCTCCCGAGATCAACTCTTCGATCAGTGGTCCATGAGTATGGTTTCTTCCCAGTGGCCCCGATTACTATTGTCTGGTGGGACTTAGTTTTTCCTAGAGGCTGTTGTAAAACTGAAAATTCGGCTCCAGTGTCCACAAGAAAATCCATAGGAGTCCCCTCCACTGTTAGGGTTACCCTAGGCTCGGGGAGGGGGTACGATCCCTGTCTCCCCTAATTTTCTTCTGACTCCAAGGCCAGGACCTTAGGGGTCCTGGGGCCCGCCCTTTTCTTGGGACAGTCTCGAGCCCAGTGCCCCTTCTCTTTACAGTATGCACATTGGTCTTTGGCTAGCGGTGGGCAAGCTCCTCCCCCTGAGCAAGGGGGTTTCTTCAGCCCTGAGTTGCCCAGGTACCCTGACTGTCGCCTCCCTGAGCCCTGTGTCTGTTCTTCTTTGTAACTTACTACTGCGGCCAGAATTCTAATCAGATTCCTTTCCTGTCTCCTGTCTCTTCTATTTTCCCTCTCTTCAGCCTCTTTCTTCTTTCTCTCTCTCCTCTCCTCATCAGTTTCTCTTTTATGGTAAACTTTCTCTGATTCCCTAACGAGATCCTGCAACGACAGGGTTTGGAGCCCTTCTAACCATTGTAGCCGCTTGCGTATATCTGAGGCTGACTGCCCAATGAAGGCCATGGCTACTGCTGCCTGCTGCCCCTCAGATGTGGGGTCAAAAGGTGTGTAGCGCCGATAAGCTTCCATTAGCCTTTCTAGAAAGACAGAAGGGGGCTCCGTTTCTCCCTGTAATACTTCTCTTACTTTGGCCAAATTAGTGGGCCGTCATCCGGCACCTTTGAGACCCGCCACTAGAGCCCGGCGGTACACCGACAACCTCTCCCTGCCTTCAATCGAACTATATTCCCAGTTGGGTCGGTTCAGGGGGAATCTAGCATCGATCTCATTCTGGAGTTGGGTCGGCTGCCCGTTTTCACTGGGGACATTTTTTCGGGCTTCTAAAAGGATTTGCTCTCTTTCTTCAGTAGGGAAAAGAACTTGCAGCAACTGCTGGCAATCATCCCAAGTTGGCTGGTGAAAGAACATCAGCGATTCCACTAAACCTGTAAGACTGGACGGGTTCTCAGAGAATGGGGCATGGTTAGATTTCCAATTGTATAAATCAGCGGATGAAAAGGGCCAGTATTGTAAGGGCTGTAATTGTCTAGAGCCAGCCGGGGGGGACATAGACCTGCAGAGGCAACGCGGTAGTTGAATCAGGTCCCCCAGGACTCTGAGCACACCAGCTGCGTGTCCCAGCGGCTGGTCCTTCTGCTGCACCCTGGTCTGGAGGTGGGGGGTCCCTGTGGAGGGGAGCGATAGGGTGGAGGAGTTTCCCAGAGGGCAGGCTCCTCGATCTCGGGATAGATCTTTGGAGGTGCCGTAGAATTACAAGGCGGTTCATGCTCCGCCGAGGTTACTCTCGTTTTTGGTCCGTCTCGCTGGACCGCCAGGACTCGGGAGCCTGGCCTTGTCTTTTGTGTCCAAGGTTTAAGCCAGGAGGGAGGATCCTGGGCTAAGTCTTCCCAAACAAAAATATAAGGGACTTGGTCGGGGTGCGACCCTGGTCCCTTCTGAAAAACAATGTCCTTGATAGCAGAAATGACAGTTAAATCTAGTGTTCCCTCCGGTGGCCAGCCGAGACCATAGGATGGCCACTCAGAGGAACAATAAGTCCTCCAAGGTTTCTTTTTTATTTCTACAGACAAATTATGAGCTCGTTTCCTTACTTCAGTCCAGTGATCTAACGTCCGTCCAAGGGGAGTACTTACAGCCTGTCCCATCGTCAGAGTTACACAGAACACAAATAAAACACTCAAAGATATCAAGGAAACAGAAACAAATATCAAGGAAACTAGGGCCCACCTCCTGCGGGATCCCCACACCAGAAAAAGAAACAGAATCAGATGGCCGAGGGGACCTGAAGTCTCTTGGTTCTACGAGAGTTTCAAAGTCCACATCAGCACCCCGACAGGAGAATTCCGAGCGTTCTCGGGTCTCCCTTCAGTACCCTGGAACATCTTCCGGGGTGGCAGTCAGTTACACCTCAACACGTCTGTTTAGTAACACCCCCGACTTCCCAAATGGGGGCCCTGTGCTCTCATGAGCACAGGTGACTGCAAACCAAAAGTACCAGATCTGGCGTCTCAGAAATTCAGACAAACGCAGAAACACAACGGACAGACAGAACACGACAGGATCTTACCTCCAAGAGGGTCTTGGTGATTTAAGGGTGGTCGCGAAATCCCGGACGAGCCCCCACTGTTAGATCTCTGAAATGGGGAGACCCCCATGAAATAGGGAGACCCCTGTACTCAAGTCTTGGGATAAAGCGACGCCCAAAGAATCAGCCAAAGACCGTCTCGCTGCAATCACATGAGGTCTTTATTGGAATTCCAGTATACTGGGATCGATTCAAAACCGCACAGGGTCAGAGATCGATGCCTTGTATCTGGCGTAAAGAGTATTTGAAACCAAAAAAATCACAGAAGGGGGAGGGGTTGGGGAATTTAGATAGGGAAGTTACACTTAGATCATGAGGCAATTCATCCCTGAGGACCAGGTGTAACTGCATTCCACAAGATGGAGTAACTGCATTCCACAAGATGGATTAACTACATTCCGCAAGATGGATTAACTGCATTCTGCAATAGGTTGGGCAAGCATCAACTATCTATAGAATGCAGAATAACCTTTGTGGTTAGCTAGTTCCTGGAATAGGGGTCAGAAAGGGTAGGAATTACAGAGTTACAAAATGGTGGTGCTTTGGCCTTCTAAAGCAGGATTTTCTGGGGGTAAATAAAATTTTGAGGCAGGATCTTTCACTAGAAAAAAAATCCCCTTTCTATTGGCCATATAGGAACTCACTCCAGTCTTCCTGGAGCTTTAGCTGAAGGCACTCATCACATAGACAGGGCTCTCATAGGAGAGGCTGAGAATGGTTTAGTTTTCGAACCTGTTGGATTGGCTGGACGTGATCATAATAAGTCCCATCTTTCTAGCCACACATCAAGGCTCTGACATAAGATCACAGAGGGGCAAGCAAGGATGATTGTGAAGCAATGCCCTAACTGCCTTACCTTATCTCCCGCTCCCCATTTAGGGGTTGATCCACGTGGCCTTATGCCCAATCATATTTGGCAAATGGATGTAACTCACCATGAAAATTTGAAAAATTAAAATATATACATGTTTGCATTGATACTTGTTCAGGATTTCTTTTCGCTTCTCTGCATCTGGGAGAAGCCTCTAAACATGTAATTGATCATTGTTTACAAGCCTTTAATACCATGGGGTTACCTAAAGTCATTAAGACAGATAATGGACCAGCCTACATTGGCAATAACTTTATATCATTTTATAAAGAATTTGGTATTAAACACAAAACTGGAATTCCTTATAACCCAATGGGCCAAGAAATTGTTGAGTGTGCACATCGCACTCTTAAAAATTGGCTTTTAAAACAAAGAAGGGGAAACTGTGCCCTCCAAGATCACCCAAAGCAGGCCTTGCTTTTGTTTTATTTGTTTTGATTTTTTTGGCAAACTGATGCTAAAGGTCAGTCCGCAGCAGATCACCATTGGCATCCTGTCACTTCCAATTCTTATGCCATGGTTAAATGGCGAGACCCTTTAACTAATACATGGAATGGCCCAGACCTTGTTTTAATTTAGGGGAGAGGTCCTATTTGTATTTTTTCTCAAAAAGAAGACGGAGCCTGATGGCTGCCAGAAAGATTGGTACAGAAGGTAAACCGAGATCCTGAATCATCCGATAAATATGACTAATTCAAAAGCATTCTCAAAGCCAGTTCTCCCACACTGGGAAGGTAGGCTTTTTGTCCTTAAGCTGTTAATTTGCAAGCCAGGTTTTGTTCATGAGCTACTAATTTGCAACTGAATTAAATACCAAAGGCCTTCCAGAGACAGTCAAAGCAGTTTTCCCTCTTAATCTCTTCCTTTGTGTTTCAAGCAGGTCTTTTCTGGACACAGCTCAACAGCTCCCCAGGACTTGAAGAGAGGTGTGCTGTGAGGGCCAGCCAGTTTACAGGACATTTGCTTTACCAGTGGATCTTCTTTCTGGAGCCACATAGAACTCAGATCTATGTGTGTCTGCTTTTGAGCAGACATGGGCACCAGTGAGAGGTGCGAGGCAAAGCACTGCCATGTTTTCTGGCTCTGAGTTCCTAGGGAACACATCTGATTGCATAGGGGTTGACGCTGAGAGGCTGTCCTTATAATAATAATAATTGATGGTTTAATATTGTTTCCGGGTTTGGCACCATATGATAGGTTATAAAAGAGAGAAGGGGTATTAGAGAGTGTGGCATGGCGGTGTGGGGGAATGGGGGGGTGCCTAGGCAGGCCCATGCCCAGGCACCTCTTCCCCCTGAGGGACCATGCATACACAGACATGGTATAGAATAGAGTTTATTCAGGGAAGAGGATGGGAGTTAATAGTGTAGTGGAGGCAGAGAGAGGCATAGAGAGAGAGAGAGAAACAGAGAAAGAGAGAGAGAGAGAGAGAGAGAGAGAGAGAGAGAGAGAGAGAAGAAGTAGAGAGGAGTGGAGGCCGGTCATGACCACGTGGAGAGAGGGGGAAGGGGAGGAAAGCCCAAGAGTGGCAGAGAGGTGAGAGTGTAGTGAGGTAAGGGTGAAGAGAGAGAGGGGAGGGTCAAGCAGCCCCTTTTATAGTGGGTCAGGTATATGGGGCGGGGCACACCTGGCTGTTGCCAGGTAATTGTGGGGTGGAGCTTAGACAGAGTACCAACAATAATAAGGAATCCTATTACCCCTCCTCTGCAAAAGACATCATATAATATTTAAGAGGAATCACGGTCAATGCTTTCCTTTCCTGGTTATAAGCCCGCTGTCTTTTTCAGATATTTATCCACTGGTTTTTCTTAAATTTAATGGAAAGGGAGGAATTGTGACCTCCCCCAGCCTTTGAGTATCTGACCCAATGTTCTCAAAGAATAGCAGACCAGCCACCTGAAGCCAGCCTCCTGCAGAACAAGCAGAACCAGTTTCCAGCCTTTGGGGAGGGTCTGGCCCTTGAGCAAGAAATCAAGCCTTGACTCCATGTGTTTCCCTTGCCACCCTGTTTTCTTTTCTTTTCTTTTCTTTTTTTTTTTTTTTTTTTGGTTTTTCAAGACAGGGTTTTTCTGTGTAGTCCTGGCTGTCCTGGAACTCACTCTGTAGACCAGGCTGGCCTCGAACTCAGAAATCCACCTGCCTCTGCCTCCCAAGTGCTGGGACTACAGGCATGCGCCACCACGCCCGCCGCCACCCTGTTTTCTATTCCCATCTCTTCTTCCAGGGAACCCAGGCCATTAGCATGAAGTCACAGGTGGGTACAGTTATGGATAGTGTACAGAGGTAGGTCATGTGTCTATAAGAGCAGTCATCTCTGTTTTATTTATTAACACCTATGACAATAGCACTGGCTGTGCCTTGGGTGTCCTGTAAGAAGACACAATGCACATCCCATCTAGTTTTCCTCAGTGTCCTCTAAGGCTCTCCGATCTGTTCCTGCTCATTGTCTTCACAGTCATCCCCTTTGGGAGGCATAGGGGACTCAGGCAGTGATAAGGTCTGTGATACCCAGGCACCTGGAGTCCAAGGTCCCTTGTAGGTTCCTGCTCAGTCTGTGATCTTAGGTGCTGGGTTTGGGTTGGGCTGGGCAAAGCAGGGATGTGGTAGAAACTACATGTTTCAGGAGGACATACCTTCCCCTCTTCTTAGTAGTTACTGGAGCTAGATTTGGGCTCATGATACCATCTGTGTTTGAGCTGTGACAGGTGTTGACATAACTCTGTCGTGTGCAGTTGTGAGCTGCTCCTGATGCTTAAAACAGAGTCAATAAAATTTTGTTGTCTTCTTTGTGTCATCTTTTAGCATTCCATAAAGTGTAGGTCTGAGAAATCTCCCCATTGGACAGGGTGTGTAGTGGTGGGAGTGGGGTGTTGGGGTGGTGAGGTGAACCTTCACCTCTTCCTGGTTGAACACCACAATAGGAATGAACACACACCCTGGTCATATTACTGTAGCTTTCAGTTTTGGTTGCTGAAACTCTAATTGCTCTGTTGTCTCAAAGGGCACTACTTCAATAGGCAGTGACACCAGCCCGTCCACTGACATTGCCACCGCCACCGAGGTCATCATCATTGTCGTTTTTGTTGTTGTCTCTGGAGAGGCTGTGAGAACTTGCTGCACTGCTGTTTGCTACTCTAGAAAATTATTCTGGAGGTAAGGAAAATGATGCTGGCATTGGGGTGAGCCCAGCTTAGAGCTGTGAGAGTCCCTTGGAACGGGACTGAGGTGTGAGGGGAAGATTTGGGGTCTCCTGGGTCCCCTTGGCCCTGAGCTGTTCCTGATGTAGTCACAGCCTTTCAAAGCTGGAGCCAAAGAGAAGCAGGTAGGTGGGCATTGAAGACAGCTGGGGTGTGCAGAAGAAGCAGAGAGGAGATTGTGTTGAGTGAGTCCCAGCAGGTCACCTCCCTGGTGGCTGAGCCTGGAGACAGCTCAGAGGTCCCCTGTGACTGTCCTTCTCAGGCCTTTAGGCTCCCTCCTCTCCTTCTGTCCTTCCAAACAGCAGGTGGTTTGGGAAGAAGAGTTTTCTCCTGTTCTTTTCAACCCTGTGCACACCCAGCTTGGTCTTTATCAGCAGAGACTATGAGGACCAACCTGTGTTGTGGGATGTGTGTGTGTGTGTGTGTGTGTGTGTGTGTGTGTGTGTGGTGCCTGCTGAGTGTAGGGTCATATATGCTGGAGCCATGGCAGTGCCGGGCTGGGACAGAAGTGTGGACAACCTCCACAACCTAAATCAGGACAAGACCTTTGTGATGGGCATGCTTGCCTTCTTAGAGACCCGTGTGTCTCTGAAGCTGGCACAGTTGTGGATCGGTAGAAAAACAGGGTTCAGGCTATTTCTGAGGGAGGGGCTGGGCATAGCTCCATGCCTTGGGGGTCACAGGCAGTTTGTGGGTAAGGGGGAGTTGGAGTCATGGTGTCTACACTGGGCTCTCCTCAAGGCTCTGAGACAGGAAGGGCCGATATTTCAGCGTAGAGTGTGTCTGCCCCTGAGCCGGGGCTGAGGTGGGAAGGAAAGGAGCAGCTTCCTCTTAGATGACTTGGATGTCCCCGGCCGCCCAGTCTTCTGACGGTCTGACAGGAGCCGGCTGTGTGGAGTCCTCACCCCGTGAGCGTGGATGTGTTCTGCTCCTGTGGGCTGATCCAACCTGAGTGATGCTGTCTCTGACGAGGGCCCATCATCTGGGTGGAACTTGCCTCTTAACCTCCTGTCCCAAGGTATTGATCTCTTGTCTTTCTCTTCAGCTCCAAGGACATGGGAAATTGCTGCAAGCTCTCTCTGCTCTTCAGTGTCATCTTCCTGGTTGCCCTCACACAGCTGCTTATCTGGGTGACCACAAGTAAGTGTGTCCTGCCCTCTCTTCCCATGTCGTCCTGCAGTGGGTAGTATCTGCTCGGTTCTCTACAGGTCAGATGTATAGGAGACTCACTTCAACCTGGCATCCAGGATTTCCCCATCTTCCAATTTACAGTGAGTTAGTACTAATAATCTCGGAGAGTATGCATCATCAGCATTTGAGAGGCTGACACTGGAACATTGTGAGTCCTTGGCTAGCCTGAGCTCCATAGCCAGATCCTACCTGGGGAGCACAGTCAGGCTAGCCTCAGACTGTCAGTGTGCCTGCGGTGTGAGGAGCTGCCGAGGCCAGTGTTGGCTGTAGCAGAACGACCCAGGGAGAGAGGAGCAGGAGCGAGGTGGGGAGCTCTGAGTTGGGAGCAGCTCTGAGGTCCTGGTGATCCCTGGGGGGAAATGCAGAGTCAGGACTAGCCTTCAGCAGAGCAGGGGCAGCCTTTGCCTCCATGTGAGGGTCACCGATGTGGGGGGTCAGTGTCACACAGGTGTCCTGGTCTGTCCAGTGGCAGCAGTGTGCTAGTCACAAACAGCAGTGCAGAGAGACAGGGAACTCTTGGCAACACAGTGCCTGTGTCAAAGTCCTCCAGGTTTAGCGGGCCAAGGGTTCCCAGAGTGAGTCAGACAATCTTCCTTCTTTATCAGAAGTGTTTAGGGCATCTGGAATGCTGGTGGCTGGTTCACAGAAGTGGTCTTTGGCTCTGTATGCTTTATTTCATCTGCATGGATGTTTTTCCCGAATGTATGTTTGTGTAACACCTGTATGCCTCCTGCCCACAGAATCCAGGAGGGAGTTACACATAGTTATGAACCATCCTGTGGGTGCTGGGAATTGAACCTGCATCCTCTGGAGGAATCTCTTGTATATTAATCATTCAGCTATCTCTTCAGGCTTTGCTCTGTGTTTTAATATTCACATTATTCAGTGGATGAAGAAATTGGTTGATAACGTGGATTTAGGATTGGTTTTTCAGACTTTCATTGGGTCTTGTATGAAACCAGTCAGTTACACCTGTGTCTCCCAAGGTGTGGTTACATAATTACTAGTGAGGGCATCTGTGGTGATCTTTATAAATGTATGCTCTTGATCCCACCCAAACATACTGAGGCTAGCATTCTCAGTGAAGACTCAGTTAGCTGAAGTGCATCTGGTGACCAGGTACATGCAAGCTGCAGGAAGAATACACAAGGGATTCCTTCATGGAAAGGTCTGGGCCAGGGACAAAGGCAGATGTGGTTTTTTTCTCACCATTTATGAGGTGCACTGCTATGTTAAAGATAACTTGAACATTAGTGCATTAGTTAGTCATGGATGCCTAATGCACAATGCCCAGAGCAACCCCATCTATCGCTTGCTTTCTGCTGGGATGGTTTTTCCCTTCAGAGTGTGTTCTCTGCATTGTCCTGTGTCTCTCCAGCCTCTCACTCCTATATCTCTGTCCACAGAGCAGTTCCTGGTCTTTGGTCCCTCAGAACCCATTTTGGCCAAACTGGGTGGCGAAGCTGTCCTTCCCTGCTCCGTGTTTCCAGCCATGAATTTGGAGAACATGGAGGAGCTGAGGTGGTTCCGTGACAAATTCTCAGATGCAGTACTTGTCTACCGGGACCAAGAGGAGCAGAAGGAAGGGCAGATGCCTGGGTATTCACAGCGCACTTCAATGGTGAAGGATCAGTTCCATCAAGGCATAGCTGCTATCAGGATCCAAAATGTCCAGGCATCAGATAGTGGGATATACGTCTGTCACTTCAAACAGGGACTGTTCTATCAAGAGGCCATCTTGGAACTGAAGGTGGCAGGTTGGTTAACTGATCCCTGTTCTATAATCCTTGTGTGACCGGCGTGTGGGCAGAAATGGAGGATCACATCACTGAGCCCCTTACTTTCTTGTATGTTCTGAGAGAAGTTCTCATGTCAGCCAGACTGTCCTTGATCTTACTATGTAGTACTGGGTGCACACGGATGCTCCGGTCTCTCATTTTTATCTTACTTACTTTTGGATTCCCATTTTGAGATGAGAAATAGGTAGTGCATTCCTTCATAGATTAATTCAACCCAAATTCTATACATGGATCTTCCAAAATGTGCTGTGTCTAGTTCTGTGGACCAGGGATCCTGTTGGTGTTATGAAAACAGCAGGTGCCGGCAGTGGTGGTGCACACCTTTAATCCCAGCACTTGGGAGGCAGAGGCAGGTGGATTTCTGAGTTCGAGGCCAGCTCGGTCTATAGAGTGAGTTCCAGGACAGCAGGGCTATACAGAGAACCCTGCCTCAAAAAACAAAAAACAAAAAACAAACAAACAAACAAACAAACAAACAAAACAGTGACTGTAATAGTTTAGAGCAGTAATGAATAGTTAGAGGTGTCGGCAGGAAAGTCACTGTGTGTCAGTGAGCAGTCAGTGAGAAGTGCCGGTCAATGCTAAAGACAGTGATTGAGGGGAGGACGGAAGGACGCTCAGGCTCTGTCTTCCCTGGAGAGGAGCGCTGGGCGTGAGCCTGCCCTGCGGGTCACAGGTGTGTGGATAATGGGCAGATGGAGTGCTGGTTCCCACCTCAGGGCTCCCGTGTTCAGCTTCCTTCAGTTTCCTCAGGATCTTGTGGTTGATAAAGGAGTGGTCTGTTCCCCACAGAGGGCTCTCTTATCTTTCCTGTCAGGCAATAGGGGCTCAACCTAGTTCCAATCTAGGAATGCCTTTCCCCTTCAATTGCCATCTGACATGTGAAAGGTTCCCATGAGACACATAGTTGATCTTGAGGTCCCTCACCCTCCTTGAATGTTCACATCTGTCCTCCTCCAGCTATGGCTACTGTTCCTAAAGTGTACATCAGAGGTCCAGAAGATGGTGGAGTGTGTGTTGTGTGCATGACTTCAGGGTGGTACCCGGAGCCTCAGATGCATTAGAGAGACTCCAGAGGAGAGAATCTCCCAGCATTCTCTGAGATCCACACTAAAGATGCTGAAGGACTGTCCAGCACAGAGACCTCACGGGTGGTGAGAGACAGTTCTGTAGGATATGTGACCTGTTCGACCTTCAATCCCATCTTGGGCCAGGAGAAAGCCACGGCCATGTTCATCCCAGGGGAGAGCTGTCCCTCCCTCTATAGAGCCAGGGTCGTGATGGTCTTCCTGGCGTGTGCTGGGCTGTCTGTTGTCAGGTTCACCCATCTCTGGCTCTCTGCCTGGGCCACAGAGCCCTTCTTCCCTCAGGCCTCTCCCTGGAAGCCAACTTTTATCTTGATCCTGACCAACCTAATCCTCGGGACAATCTATCTTCTCAAAAGAGAACATTCTCTAAGGTTGAAGATGCAGCGCGAACAGCGGCGGAATCTTCCGCGGAAGAAGGTTGTGTTACAGAAGACAAAGGAAGATGCTCTGAAGAGTATTTGTAAGTCACCATAGGAGATAAGGACAGGGTCACAGTCCCCAGGAGGGCCCAGTGTTCTGAGATCAGAGTAGCGGGTCAGATAAAACCCCAGAGAAGATGGCTGGAGTCTTTTGGGTCAGGTGGTCTGTAGTCCAGAGTATCAGGAACCCAATCTGTTTCCTTTCTTCCTGCCAAGTGTACAGACTCCCTCTCCTACTGTTTTTCACGTGCACTCATGGAGGAGCTTGGTGAGTCCTGCTTTTCCTCCTGAGCCCTCTGGTCTCTTCAGGAGCCCAGTAGCTCTCCTGACTCCTGTGTGTTGCTTTTCAGATAGAAAGAAAGCAGTCTACAATGCAGGTGAGTGACTGCCCCAGTATTCCATGGTTCCATGTGTGCCCTCTCCTTGATGATAGGCAGAGTAAGTACCTCTTTTGGGGACAGAAGTGGAATTTTCTAGAAGGTGGAAGCCTGGCTTCTTCTGATCTCTGCCCAAGTGTTGGAAATTATGTGACTCCTGGGTTTGTCCTATGCCCTGTGTCTTAATTCAACCACTTCCTGATACTTTTATTGTTCTCTTGGGCTCCACTAGCTATAGACTTCTGTCTGCACCTGGGATCAGACTGCAGGGAATTTCCCCTAATACTCTGGTGCCTCTGAATCTTGCAGGATCCAGCTCCTCAGGGTCCTCTCTCCTCCTAAGTATAGCGTTTCCTTTAGAATGGATGGAGGAAGGCTGGCAGACTCTGAGAGGGGCAATTCTGATTGTGTTCTCACCAGAGTGTGTTCATTTACAGCCTGGAAGAAGGCCTAGCTGTTTGCAGGTATGTGACTCCTATAGACTGCTTCCTTCTGGGCAGAGCACATGTCTCAGTTATTTTCTCCTGCTGTGATGAAACACCAAGACCCAAGCATTTCCTCAAGGAGGAAAGTGTTTACTTGACTCACACTCCCAGTCCATGTTCACAGCATGTCGAGGCAGGAACTCCAGCAGGCAGGAACCTGGAGGCAGGCGCTGAGGCAGAGGCCATGGAGGAGTGCTCCTTGGGGGAGTGCTCCCGTGGCTTGCTCTGTTTCTTTTCTCCTACATCCTACAACCACGTGCCAAGGGATGGCAGTGCCCACATGGCTGGGCTCTCCCTTATCCATCACCAGTCAAGACACTGTCCCACAGTCTTGTCTCCAGGTCAGTGCTATGGAAGCATTATCCCTATTCAGGCTCCTTGTTCCCAGATGACCCTACCTGTGTCTGTCTGACACAGAAGCCAGCAGGAAGTGTTTGTAATCGTCTCGAGCTGTCAGAAACTGTGACTACCCAAAGGAGACCTGTCCAGGACAGGCCCATTAGGAGGCAAGAGCCTCTTAACTTTCCTTCCCATTTCCCAAGATTCTTTCTTTGTCTCTCTGTCTCTGTCTTTGTCTATGTGTGTCTGTCTGTCTCCTTGTATCTTTTGTGTACATTGGCATGAGTGTAGAGATCAGAGGACAGAGGACTGTAGAAGTCATGCTTAGTTTCTCTCAGTAGAAGCACAATTACCGGGAAAATGTATTTGTTCACAGACATTAAAGATGTCAAGTGCTCAATTTCAACAGAAATGCAATAAAATGTAAATTTAAACCATAAAAAAAGAAGCACAATTACCTGCAAGTCCTCTCAGTCACCCTCTCTGTGATTTATAGTGTTAATTGTGCCTTGAAGAGGGCCTTCTGATCATGTTCTTCCCCAAGGAAGACTGGAGACATTTAGTGGGTCTCCGTGATAGAGATTTTTTTCCTTACTTTTTGTCCATTCACTGCTGGTGTTTCTATGAGAACTCTAACTGAGCTCATTGTTTTTTAGTTTCCACAAGCTGTTCCCGAGTGGCATGGAGTCTTCCCTCTGGACTGTCGTTGGCATGCTATCTGTGTGACTAGACATTTCTTCATCTCCCCAGCAGGAGTGCACAGCTGTGACTGTTGTGTTTTTCTGACCTCTCTTTCTCCAGTTTCTGTCACCCTCTTCTCTCTCAGTTTCCATCCCTCAGTTTCACTCCAAGGATGAGCTAAGTGTCCTCCTGTCGCTGTCACTGAAGAAGCCCCAATCAGAACACTGCAGAGATTCCTCTTCAGACGCACAGGATACATTCTGGGTTTGTCTATAGTCAGTCTGCAGCCATCTGGATCAGTGGACAGCTTGTAGGCGCAGGGTTAGTGGGGAGGTGGGCTGCCAGCAGAGACTGTGGAGGAGGGCCATGATGTCCTTGTGGATCAGAAGTGCTGCCTTCAGAAGATTCCAGAAGCCAGCCTAGCAGGTTTGGGAATCAGCTCTCCCTAAGAAGGTCTTTGTTTCTGTTTCCTCCTGAAAGTGGTGGTTCCTGTGCTTTTATATCAGTTATGAGTTCCTTTTCTTTCTTGTCCTCTGGTCTATTGGTGTTCTCTGTCTCTGCCCCTGTTTCTCTGTTTCTCTCCTCTTTTACACACACACACACACACACACACACACACACACACACACACACACAAAATCTCTCTTTGTCTCCACCTACCTCTCCCCTTCCCTCTCCCTCTTTCTCTCCCATACTCTCTCTCACCTTCTCTCTCTCCCTCCCTCCCTCCATCCATCCATCCATCCATCCATCCATCCATCCATCCATCCATCTATCTATCTATCTATCTATCTATCTATATCATCCATGTGTTTCTTTATTCTGTGAATGAGTGTTCTTGAATGTGTGTCTGTGTGCCATGTGTATACCTAGTACCTTGGAGTCCAGGCGACTGTGTTAGTCTCCCGGAACCTCAGTTACAGATGGTCATAAGCATCCATGAGAGTGCTGGGAACTGAAGCCATGTCTTCTGCAAGAACATCAAGTGGTCTTAGACTTTCATTTTCTTGTTGTTCTATAAGATCAAACACCAGGCCTTGCAGGCTCTGTGCTGTTGAGAACCATCCATGGGGCCACTTTCTCAGACAGGGTCTTAGGGTGTGGCTCCAGCTTGTCTCTAACTCCTCATGGAGCTTAGGTTGCTCTCAAATTCACTGGCCTCCTGCTTCACCACCGTCCCTTCCTCCCATTCTTGGAAAAGTTCTAATTCAAGGATGTGTCTGGGACCTGACACGGTGCAGTGAGAGGATGCGTTTCTGCCTTTATTAGGGATGGATGTTAAGCCCCACTGTGCAAGTCTCCATGGGAGGAGGGCTACAGCAGATGTGTACTTGTGTGTTTATATGTGTGTTTTTATGTGTGTATCTCTCTTCCTCTGTGTGTATGTGCATGTGTGTTTTAGGTGTCTCTCTTCATTTATGTCTGTATGCATGTGTGTTTTTATGTGTAACTCTCCCTCGTTCTCTGTGTGTTTTATGTCTCTTTGTCTGTCTGTCTTTACGTGTGTATTTAGGTGTGTGTATGTGTATGTTTTTATATGTATCAAATCTCTCTGTGTGTATATGTGTGTTTTATGTGTGTATCTCTCTCCCTCTGTGTGTGCGTGACAAGCATATTGTTCCCACAACTCCCACTTCAGAATACCAGAAAGCCTGTGTTTCTGAGGACCCCTGCTGACTGGATGGCATAGTCTCTGAAACCCCTCACCTGATCTGTATTTCTCTTGTAGATTGGCACAAGGAGCACTTCCAGGCCTGTGAGTGACTCTGTGTTCTTCAGGGACACTCCTCCTGTGCTTCCCATGGCTCTGGTCTCTCCTTTCCTCTGGGTGACTCAGGTGTTGATGGCTTTGGTGGTGTGGATGGCACAGGTGACAGTCACTAAGCTGGTATTCATCTCCTGTGCCTGGATGTCTCCTCACCCCTAATTCAGCTTTTCTTCCCTCCTTCTGCTTGCAAGACCTGGGTTTCAGTCAGAAGGCTCTTATATGAGGGACTTAAGCCCCTAGAAGAAGCTAAGAGATGCGCGGGGTGGGGTGGGGGCAGCTGTAGCCTCTTCTGGGTGCTGGACAGGACCTCCCATGACTGGTAACTCTCTCTACAGGAACTTTCATTCTGGATCCAGACTCTTCCCACCCCATCCTTGACATCTCCCAGGACAGGATGTGTGAGACCTGGAAGGACATCACTATGTGTTTGGATGACGTCTTCAGTGTGTTAGAGGTGAAGGCGAGTGTTCTGGAAGATATTAGTTGGCGGTGAAGTTAAGAAACAGAAAATGTACACAATGGAATACTACTCAGCAATTAAAAATAATGAATTCATGCAATTTGTAGGTAAATGGTTAGATTTGGAAAATATCATCCTAAGTGAGTTAGCCCAATCACAAAAGAATACACATGAAATGCAATCACTGATAAGTGGATATTAATGAGCCCAGAAGTCCTAAATACTCAAGGCACCATTAGCAAGTCAAATGATTCCCAAGAAGAAGAAAGGAGAGGACCCTGGGCCTGTAAAGATTGGATCCAGTTTTGTAGACCCAGAACAGAGAAATGGGCGGGGGGAATGATTGGGGAATAGTTGGGGGGGGAGAGGAATTATGGGACGTATGGAGGGGGGGAACTGCGAAAGGGGGAAGCCTTTGGAATGTAAACATAGAATATAGAAAATAAAAATTAAAAGAAAAAAAAGAAAAAAAAAGAAACTGAAAATGCAGCAGATGGATTCTGGGTGGCTGTAGGGAAGGTGTGGACAGGAAAAACTTTTATTTTGAGAATCCAGATAAGGGATTTTGGACTGTGGGGCAGTCTAGTAGTGGATATTGGGTCTATATTGACTCTGGGAGGGCTTCATTATCCATCCGGCAAGCTCTGAAGAGTGTGGGGGTGTTTGTAGACTACCCTGAAGGTGACATCTCCTTCTATAACATGAGTGACATGTCCCTCATTTTCTCCTTCCATGAGGATTCCTGGACTCTTTTTCCGTACTTCAGGCTTAAGTCTGGAAATGTTTCAATGACTATCAGCTCTATAGCTCATGTGTCTGAGGGGGGAGGAGGGAGAAAAGGGGGAGAGAGGAGAGAAACAAGAGGAGCACAAAAAGGGGGAAGGCTCTCCATTCCTCCAGCATGCCAGGGACACTCTGCTCCTGTAGTGTGCATCACCGCCTAAGTCATCAGTGTGACTCCTTGTGGGAGTGTAGAAGACACAGGCCAAAGCCCCCATGAGTCCTGGAAGGGCCTGGAGCCTCGCCCACTGCTCCTCAGTCTGACTCTGAGGCTGTGGCTGTGGCTGCAGAGAGGCCATGCTGTGTGTCAGGGGGTGGAGGATAAGCCCTGGCTGTTGTTTCAGCAGGTGTCAATCAGGCTGGTCTGAGCTCCGGGAAGGCATTTTCCTGCTGGTGTTAAATGGCATTTTATTGGTTTTTTTCCCAGTTGGCATGCATCAGACCAAGGTCTGAGTGGACATGGTTTTAGTTTGTTCTGGCCATGGGCACCTCAGGCCTATTCTGTGTCTCGGCCCTTGTGGCCAACGCTGTAGTGAATATGGGGGAAGAGATGTCTGACACATGCCTTCCTGACTTCTGCCTTTGTTCCTGGTGATGGGATTGCTGGATCCTAGAGAGTTCCTCCAAGAGGACCTTCTCTTTGGACAGTGCTCTTTCCATCCACCTCCATGAACCAGCCTTATTTTTCTATTAGAATCTGTCTTAGATTCTTACACAAATCCTTTGATTTCTACATTGTAGTCTCTTTCTTACAGAATTATACACATGACTACAAAAATTAATTTGTTTTATAAAGTTTGGCCTCATGTGTTTTAACTTCTTATTGTTTACTTGTCTATCTATCTATCTATCTATCTATCTATCTATCTATCTATCTATCTACCAATTCTCTATCTGTCTCTCTGCCTGCTTGCCTGTCTGTCTGTCTTTAAAGAGAAGATCCCCTGTATCCCAGGCTGACTTGTGTTGGCTTGAATGCAAACATCCTCCACACATAGATGTGTTTGGATTGTTGCTTTCTAGTTGGTTGTAGGGCAGGGGTAGATTTGGGTCACATGTCCTGATGAAGTGTGTCACTGGGGCGGGTTTGAAGCTTCAGAACAGGGCATCACTCCCAGCCTCCCTGTCTGCTTCCTGCCTGTGCTTGAGGCATGAGCTCTCAGCTTCCTGCTGCTCCAGGCCCTGCGCTTCAGCTCTGTCATTGTGGAGTCCTGGGTGCAATCCTCAGACTGTAAACCAAAACAAGAACAACCAAAGCAGACAGCTTTATCAATTCCAATCACTTTTCTTTTAATACATTTTGAATTTATGCATAATTGTTTTTCCCAGTGAGAATTAAAAAACCAACTATGACTCTGATTCGTTTAAACTGTTTTTGTGTTTCCTGTGAATATTTATATTTAATGTAACTTAATATTAAGTGTTTCTATTTCATCTAAAATATCAAATACTACTTTGTGGTGTGTAAAACACATGAGAGTCTCAATTTTCAGCATGTATTAATAAAGTCTTATAGAGACATAGTGATATTCTCTTATTTGTGTCATCTGTATGGCTGCTTTCGGTCCAACAAGACAGAACTGTGCGATTGTGACAAAATGTAAGTGAACATGAAAGTGTATTTGTAGTGGTATAGGTAAATTCAACTGGCTGTTACAAAAGAATTATTTTATATTGTAATTCTAGTGACCATTTCTAAAGAAAAAATGGTGTGGTGGGCAAGTTGGTTTCATTGTTGTACAGAGCAGGGTAAGGACAACCTCGGACCCAGCATCACAGCATGGGAATTCCACTGTCTCCTAATTTAGATCTCATGCCAACCAAGGTTTCTGTGCCATCCTGATGCATTGTGGGTAACTCTGGGGGAGGGCACTGAGGAGTGGAGGCAGAATAGATGGTGAGGTGGAGGTGTGGAAAGGCATGGAGGAATGAGGACTGGAGAGAGGGAGCGGTTTGGGGGGCTTAGCAGGGAGTAGAGGAGGAGGAGTGTTTGGGGGGATTGGTTAAATTGTCACTCAGGGACAAGGACCCATCCAGGAGTCACTGAGAAGCAGAAATGGAATAGACATTGTGGGTGTTTGCAGGTGGGGTAAGGATGAGGGTAAAGACTGTACAGGGTGGGGGGATCAGAATATGAGGGATCAGACGGGAGAGGTCGGAGGAGGACAGTACTCAGAGGCAACTGGAAGGGGGCTGGGGACAGGGACATCTCTGGGATGAGCTAGAAGTCAAGGGTAATCAAAAGTCTCAGGAACTTTATACAGAGACTGGAGCTAAGACTGGTCGCAGTGAGGGTTATCACACCTGAAACAGCCATGCCCTATAACCAGGTAAGACTTCCAATGAGGGATCAGGACACCAACCCAGCCACAACACCTTAGACCCACAATTTGTCCTGCTTACAAGATGCAAAGATGGAACAGAATCAGAAGGACGAGCCAACGAATGACTGGAGCAGCTTGAGACCCGAGTGGACCCAAGAGGAGCCCACCTCTATTGTATTGATGGCATTATTAATGATATTCTGCTGTACTTGCAGACAGGACCTAGCACAACCTTCCTCAGTGAGCTATCACCCAGCAACTGATGGAAACACATGCAGAGACCCTCAGTGCAACGCTGGGCTGAGCTTGTGAGAATCATGTAGATGATTGAGAGGAAGCATTGTAGGAGCCGGAAGGGTCAATGAACAATGACAACATAAGAAGATCTACAGAGGAAGGCAGTTGTAGTGCACGCCTTTAATCCCAGCACTTGGGTGGCATAGGCAGGCAGATTTCTGAGTTTGAGGCTAGCCAGGTCTTTAGAGTTAATTCCAGGACAGCCAGGGCTACACAGAGAAACTATGTCTCAAAAAACCAATGAAAAAAAAAACAAACAAATGAACAAGAAGCCCTACAGAATCAGCTAACATGGGCCCACAGAGGTTCACAGAGACAGAGCCACCAACCACAGAACACACACAGGATTGACCTTCTGCACATATGTTACAGTTTTGTAGCTCAGTCTTTATGTGAGACTCATAACAGCAGTAGTATGTGCTGTCTCTGACTCTTTTGCTTGCTTTTGGGACCCTACATCCTACTGGTCTGTCTGTTCTAGCCTCAATAGGAAAGGAGACTTGCTGGAACTTGGAATGCTAAGGCCTGATGATACCTATGGGAGGTTCCACTCTTCTGAGGAGAAAGGTAGGAGGAAATGTTATGTGGGGGAGGGATGGTAGGTGGAGTGTGAGGGACTGGGGGTATAGGCGGGAGAGTAAACTGTGGTCAGGATGTAAAGTAAATAAATAAATAAATAAATACATACATACATACATACATACATACATACATACATAAAGGGATTCAAATTTAAAAAAATAGAAGTGGATCTTGACTGGGCAGTGGTGGCTTCTGTAGTATATCCCTAGAGGCAGGTAGATCTTTAAGTCTGAGGCTAACCTAATCTGTAGAGTGTGTTCCAGTATAGTCGGGTCTCCTTAGATTATCACTATGTATATAAAAAAGTTTTATTCATCAAAATGAGTGTGGTTATGAGTTTTGTGGTTATATTGTAATGTCTCTGGGAGAGAGATCACTCTAAGTGTTGAATGAAGTCCAGGTACTGGAGCAAGGACAGGCTGTTTTGGAGGAAAGGCTGTTCATTTCTGTTGACAGGAAAGCAGAATAGGCTCTGGAGCCCTTCCAGGGTAATATAGACCAGATATGATAGGGGGAGACCCCCTGAATCCTGCAAAAGACCAAGAAAATCAAACAGGACCTATAAAGGTTCATCTGCTTATCCTTCATAGGACACGAATGAAGACTTATTACAATTGGTTGTTGAGAAAATTAACTCATATACAAAAGACACCTGTCTTTCACCTGTTCAAACAAGGAACAAAATTTCACCCTTACCTTATCTGTGCACCCTACACAATCCATATGAATATCTTAATGGTATTAAATTTTTGGCTGTGAGATTCATATGTTTCAGAATGTACAGCTCTGACAGGATTCATCTGCTGGGATGCTGAACTGACCTGCTGTTCCAGCCTCTGCTTCCTGCTGCTGTCCAGAGACTTGATTTGAAAACAGCCTTAGGATTGCTGCTGATTCCAGGTCATCTTGCCTCATTCAACCTTTCAGAGGGATCCAATCAGAACTCAGTCAAGCTCTGGACCTTCCAAATAGGCAAAGATTGGATAACAGATGCTACAGCTAGCTTTCTTAATCCTAACCAGTTTTTCTAAGTTTCCTACCCCTCCTTACCCTTTTAGAGAATTTCTTGTCACTGTTTTCAGCAGGAGGAAGTTTTGGAGAGTCATCATCTTGATCTCTTGGGTTTGGGTGTCTGGTTATGGTTAGTTTATAAATTATAGATAACTTGAAAGTGGTCATAATTTTGAACTGGTAGGAAATAGATGGGATGGATCCCTAATTGTAATCTTAAAACATTGTGCAGCCATAATCTTACTTGATATAAATTGAAGTTATAATTTCTTACATTGGTGCAGAATTCATATATTGATACAATTTATGTTTTAAGCATATGAGGCTTAGAGCTAATCCTTCTTCTTCTTTTTCTTCCTTTTTTTGGTTTTTTGGATTTGGTTTTTTTGAGACAGGGTTTCTCTGTATAGCCCTAGCTGTCCTGGAACTCACTCTGTAGACCAGGCTGGCCTCGAACTCAGAAATCCTCCTGCTTCTGCCTCCCAGAGTGCTGGGATTACATGAGTGCGCCACCACCGCCCGACTAGAGCTAATCCTTCTAATAGCTGCTTTACAAACTGTTTAAGATGAGTAAGTAACCCAAATTAAGGGCCCGATAATTAACACATGGTTATGTTAGATTCTGTAATTATACTAAATTGTTTTCAGTTTACCCTAATAGAAATGGCTAAGAGTAGTTAAGGTTTAACAGTTCAGAGGTACTTTATTAGGTTGTCTTCAAAACCATCAAAAATCCACAGAATGTGACATTTAATGTTATTTCATTATTAAGGATCCTTTGTCCATGAGACATGTCTGCTTCTGACAACTTCCCCCATTCCCTTTCAAAGACGAGTAGGGCATCTTTACCTCCACTCAAGGTTGCTTATTTTGGCAAGGTAGTACCTGGACAGAAATAGCTTATGTAATATATAGATAATATACTGTCCAAAAGGACCAACAGAAGTAGGAAAGTCAATACTAGGCTCTGCCAATACAGGGCAAGCTGTTCCTTCATATGTCCTCCTTCACGAAAAGTCTGCCAGATGATTCTGGCCAGAAGGCTGAAGACAGATGCTCCAATATTATAAGAAATTATTGACTGTCCAGGTAGCCAGCTGTCTCTATAATTGTTTTTAAGTTTGGGAAGCTATGTTTGGTGTATCCTATATACTCAGGCAACGTTTAATTCATTCTTGGATTTCTGATGGGGTTGAAGACTAGTTGTAATCTCATAATCAAACTCAAGTTGTTTAGCAATGAGGGAGAGGTTATAGAGTAGAAGACATGGTTTCCAGGTGTCTAACAGGGATAGAATTGTTAAGTCTTTAAGTTAGGAATGATGGTAGAGTACTTTATCTAATTAGCAAACATGATGGACTAGATATTAATTGTAACATGTAGTATTTGTAATTTACATGTACTCTGTAATTTACATGATTACTATGGTTTTGTTCAATTTGTATCTGAGGGTGGAGTTTTTTTTTTCAATTGGACAGAAATGGTGAGATGTAGGGAATGGTTCTGATGCGTTGATCAGGAATCTCCATGTGAACTCTGAAGGTCCTGTTCCACAATTGGTTCTTGATCTATCAATAAAGATGATAACTAGTGGCCATGAGCTCGGCTGAATAGGTGGGGCTTCCAGTTTTCTTGCAGGGAAGCTAGCAGAGCCAGGGGAGGAGAAAAGATTAGCCATTAATTAGTCATAATGAAGCTGAGGGTAGATTTAGGGGCTGAACAAGGAGAAGGTAACTGAGCAACTAAAGTTGAGGCAGATTTAGGTGCTGATCTGGGAGTGAAAAGAAGAGTTAGAGAGCCAAGGAGGACTGAGAAGTGCCCAGCAATTGGGTCAATAAGGCAGGGTGTGTGTGTGTGTGTGTGTGTGTGTGTGTGTGTATGAATGAGTGAGTTAGTGTGTGTATGTGTGTGAGTGAGTGTGTATGTGTGTGTGTGTGAGTGAGTGTGTGTGTGTGTGTGTGTGTGTGTGTGTGTGTGTGTGTCTTTCATCTGCAGATCTGAGGGAATCTGTGCAGGTCTGGTAGTGCTGTGTACCCGAAGCTTAAAGCTGGGTAGCAAAATCTCCACTCCACAGATTGTTCTACTTCAAATTAAGCAAATCTCCTCCAGATGTGCCCTCCACTTTTTTCTGAGACCGGGTTTCTCTGTATAGCCCTGGGTGTCCTGGAACTTACTCTGTAGACCAGGCTGGCTTCGAACTCAGAAATCTGCCTGCCTCTGTCTCCCAAGTGCTGGGATTAGAGGCATGCCCCACCACTGCCTGGCTGCCCTCCATTTTTGTGTGTTGCTTAATTATTATATGTTGTCACATTGACTACCAAGAATCACATCCTATTGTCTCAGAGTACACACTCATACCAGTTTGACAGAGCTATCCCAGTACCATATTCATTGCCTCCTTTTTATGTTACAAGTGATAGTGATCAAAAGTCACCAGAAAATTGCACTTGAGAGAAGCCTTTTGTTAGTCCCAATGCAAAAAAAAATTATTTGGCTGGGGAGAGGGCTCAGTGGATAAGGGTGCTTGCTGCTCTTGCAGAGGACCTGGGTTCAGTTCCCAGCACCCACCTAACTGTGCGCAAACACCCACAGCTCCATTTCACCTGCCCTAATACTACCATCTCTGTGAACACCAGACACACATGTGATGCACATAAGGACATGCAGGCAAAGCATCCATCCACACTGAACCAAAATGCATCTTTGAAGAGGATTCTTCATTTATTATTGGGTGTATCGTGCGAGTACAGTCAAGTGTGAACCACTGTGCCCTGTCATGGCTCCCACATGGAGGTTACAGGTTGGTGGTCAGGTCTGTTCTCACCCTCATATGGGTCCACGATCAAACTCAGGTAGTCAGGCTTGGTGGCTAATGCCTTTATCTACTTAGTCATGATGTAACCTCATGTTTTGCTGTTGATATTTCCTTCCATACTTTCCTCCTTCCCTCTCTCCATCCCTCCCTTCCTCCTTTCCTCTCCCTCCCTCTTTCACTTTCCCCTTCCTTCCATCCCCTCCTTCTTCTTTCCTTCCTTTCCTTCTTTTCTTCTTTCCTTCTTCCTTTTTCCTTGTTCATTTTCAGTTTTGAATGAGGAGCACACTAAAGAGGTGGCCTGGAACTGGATGTGCAGACCAGGCTGGACTAAAATAGACTGAGATCCGTGTGCTCCACCATTGCTGGTATTCCAGACATGTGCCATGTTACTCAGGGTCCAGCATGTGAGAAAGGGTTCACATAGCTCAGGCTGACCTTGAACTCACTACGTAGCTAAGGATTCATTGAGTTCCTGATCTTCCTTCCTCTACCTTCTGAGAAGTTATGGCTATGGTTAGGGTTAGTGTTTTATGGTTAGAGTTTGTGTTAGGGTTAGGATGAGGGTTATGGTTAGTTTTGGGGTTATGGTAATGGTTAGTTAGGGTTGTTAGGGTTGGGTTAAGGTTAGGTTTAGGAGTAGAAATCATAAGTTTCAGGTTATCGTTAAAGTTTGGGTTATGGTTATGGTTAATGTACAGTGTCTGGATCATGTGTCTATAAGAGCTGTCATCTCTGGCTTCTTTACGAATGCCCGTTGTCAATAGATCTGCTGTGCCCTGTGAGAAGGCACAACGTACATCCCATCTAGTTTTCATCAGTGTCCTCTAAGGCTCTCTGATCTGCTCCTGCTCATCACCTTCACCAGTCATCCCCTTTGGGAGGCATAGGCTGGGGAATCAGGAGGTGATAAAGTTGATGATATCCAGACACCTGGAGTCCAAAGTCTCGTGTAGGTTTCTGCTGAGTCTGTAATCTTAGGTGCTGGGATTCAGCTGGGCTGCAGACAAGGCAGGGATTGTGGTAGAAACTACATGTTTTAGGAAGACATACTCTTCCTTCATCTTAGTAGTTACTGGAGCTAGACCTGGGCTCTGGATACCATCTGTGTGTTAGACAACTCTGTTGTGTGCAGATGTGAGCTGCTCCTGATGCTTAAAAGAGAGTCAATAAAATGTTGGCTTCTTTGTGTCATCGTTTACATTCCATAAAGTGTAGGTCTGAGAAATCTCCCCATTGGACAGGGTGTGTATTGGTGGGAGTGGGGGTGTGGTTGGGTGGAGAGGTGAACCTTCACCCCTTCCTGATAGAAAGAATGTCACATTCAGAAGGAACATATGCCCAAGTCACATTACTGTAGCTTTCAGTTTTGGTGGCTGATACTCTAATCTCTCTATTGGTTCAAAGAGCACTGCTTGATAGGCAGTGACACCAGCCTGTCCACTGACATTGCCGCTGCCACCGTGGTCATCATCATTGTAGCCTTCATTGCCATCTCTGGAGAGGCTGTGACAACTTGCTGCACTGCTCCTGTTCTTCTAGAAAATGATCCTGGAGGAGAGGAAAATGGATGCTGACATTGGGGCGAGCCCAGCTTAGATCCGTGAGAGACAACTGGAATGGGGCTGAGGTGTGAGAAGAAGAGTTGGGGTCTCCTGGGTCCCCTTGGCCCTGAGCTGTTCCTGATGTAGTCACAGACTTTCAAAGCTGGGGCCAAAGAGAAGCAGGTAGGTGGGCATTGAAGACAGCTGGGGTGTGCAGAAGAAGCAGAGAGGAGATTGTGCTGAGTGAGTCCCAGCAGGTCACCTCCCTGCTGGCTGAGCCTGTAGACAGCTCAGAGGTCCCCTGTGACTGTCCTTCTCAGGCCTTTAGGCTCCCTCCTCACCCTCTATCCTTCCAACAGAAAAGAGTTTCCTCCTGTTCTTTTCAGCCCTGTGTACACCCAGCTTGGTCTTTATCAGCAGAGACTATGAGGATCAATGTGTGCTGTAGGTTATGTGTGTGTGTGTGTGTGTGTGTGTGTGTGTGTGTGTGAGACCTGCCAAGTGTAAAGGAACCATGGCAGGGGCTGGGCTGGGGTAGCGAGGTTCTGAAGATGCCCATACGGAGCCATAGAATACAGAGGGCAAGCTATTCCCAAGGGAGGGGCTGGGCATAGCTCCATGCCTTGGGGTCACAGGCAGTTTGTGGGTAAGGGGGAGTTGGAGTCATGGTGTCTACACTGGGCTCTCCTCAGGGCTCTGAGACAGGAAGGGCCTATATTTCTGGGTTGAGCATGGCTGCCTCAGAACCAGAGCCGGGGCTGAGGTGGGAAGGAAAGGAGCAGCTTCCTCTTAGACGACTCGGATGTCCCCAGCCGCCCAGTCTTCTGATGGTCTGACAGGAGCTGGGTTTTTGGAGTCCTCACCCTGTGATCAGGGATGTGTTTTGGTCCTGTGGGCTGATCTCTACCCTGAGCCATGATGTCTCTGATGAGGGGGTCTGACATCTCTGTGGAACTTGCCTCTTATATCCTGCCAAGGTATTGATCTGCCTGTCCTGTATTTGTCTTCAGCTCCGAGGACATGGGAATTTGCTGCAAGCCCTCTCTGCTCTTCAGTGTCTCCTGCCTGGTTGTCCTCACACAGCTGCTGACCTGGGTGACCACAGGTGAGTCTGTCCTGCTCTCTCTTCCTATGTCTTCCTGCAGTGGGTGGGATTTGGCAGGCGTTCTGCAGGCCAGATGTGCAGGAGACCCACTTCAACCTGGCATCCAGGATTTCCCCATCTCTCCATTTACTATGAGTTATTAATAGAAATCTCAGCAGAGGATACCTGCATTAGCCTTTGAGAGGCTGACACTGGAACATTGTGAATCCCTTGCTAACCTGAGCACCATAGCCAGATCCTATCTGGGGAGCACAGTCGGGCTAGCCTTAGACTGTCAGTGTGCCTGGGGTGTGAGGAGCTGCAGAGGCCAGTGTTGGCTTCAGCAGAAAGACCCAGGGAGAGAGGAGCAGGAGTGAGTTGGGGAGCACTGAATTGGGAGCAGCTCTGAGGTCCTGGTGATCCCTGGGCGGTGGTGGGGGGAGGGGTAATGCTGAGTGAGGAGAAGCCTTGAGCAGAGCAGGGACAGCCTGTGACTCCATGTGAGGGTCACTGATGTGGGGGGTCGGTGTCACACAGGTGTCCTGGTCTGTCCAGTGGCAGCAGTGTGCTAGACACAAACAGAGCAGTGCAGAGACACAGGGGGCTCTTGGGACCACAGAGCCTGTGTCAAAGTCCTCCAGGTTTAGAGGGCGAAGAGTTCCCAGAGTGAGTCAGACAATCCTCCTTCTTTATCAGAAGTGATTGGCCACCTGGACTGCAAATGCTGTTTCACAGAAGTGTCGTTTGGCTCTGTGTACTTTATTTCATGTGTATGGGCGTTTCCCTGAGTGTATGTCTGTGTAACACCTTTATGCCTCAGGCCACAGAATCCAGGAGGGAGTTACACATAGTTATGAACCATCCTGTGGGTGCTGGGAATTGAACCTGCATCCTCTGGAGAAGTCTCCTGTATATTAATCATTCAGCTATTTCTTCAGGCTTTGCTCTATGTTTTAATATTCACATTATTCAGTGGACGAAGAAATTGGCTGATAATGGGGATTTAGGATTGGGTGTTTGGACTTTCCAGGGTCTTGTATGAAACCAGCCAGTTACACCCGTGTCTCCCAAGGTGTAGCCATGTAACCAACTGTGAGAGTATCTGTGGTGATCTTTATAAATGTATGCTGTTGAACCCACCAAACATACTGAGGCTAGCATTTTCAGTGAAGATTCAGTTGCCTGAAGTGCATCTGGTGACCAGGAACATGCAAGCTGCAGGAAGAATACACAAGGCATTCCTTCATGGACAGGTCTGGGCCAGGGACACAGTCAGACGAGGGGTTTTTGTTTTGTTTTTGGTTTTTTTTCACCATTTATGGGGTGCACTGCTATGTCAAAGATAACTTGAGCATTAGTGCATTAGTTAGTCATGGATGCCTAATGCACAATGCCCAGAGCAACCCCATTTAACACTTGTTTCTGCTGGGAGGATATGCCCCCTCAGAGTGTGTTCTCTGCCTTGTCCTGTGTCTCTCCAGCCTCTCACTGCTACATCTGTGTCCACAGAGGAGTTCCAGGTCTTTGGTCCCTCAGTCCCCATTGTGGCTGCACCGGGTGGTGAAGCTGTCCTTCCCTGCTCCGTGTTTCCAGCCATGAGTGTGGAGAACATGAAGGAGCTGAGGTGGTTCCGTGACAGATTCTCAGAGGCAGTACTTGTCTACCGGGACCAAGAGGAGCAGAAGGAAGGGCAGATGCCTGGGTATTCACAGCGCACCTCACTGGTGAAGGACCAGTTCCATCAAGGCACGGCTGCTGTGAGGATCCAAAATGTCCAGGCATCAGATAGTGGGATATACATCTGCCACTTCAAACAGGGAGTGTTCTATGAAGAGGCCATCTTGGAACTGAAGGTGGCAGGTCGGTTAACTGATCCCTGTTCTATAAACCTTGGGTGACTTGTGTGTGGTATTAAATGGAAGGTCACAGCACTGAACCCCTTAATTTCTTGTATGTTTTGAGAGAAGTTCTCATGTCAGCCAGACTGTCCTTGAGCTTGCTGTGCAGTGCTGGGCTCATGGGAATGCTCTGGTCTCTCATTTTTATCTCTGCTTATTTTGGGGTTCCCATTTTGAGATAAGAAATAGGTAGTGCATTCCTTCATAGATTAATTCAACCCAAATTCTACGTGTGGATCTCCTAAAGCATGCTGCGTCGAGTTCTGTGGCCCCGGGATCCTGTTGGCGTTATGAAAATAGCAGCTGTGGTAATGTACTGTTTAGAGGTGTCGGCAGGAAAGTCACCGTGTGTCAGTGAGCAGTCAGTGAGAAGTGCCGGTCAATGCTAAAGACAGTGATTGAGGGGAGGACGGAAGGACGCTCAGGCTCTGTCTTCCCTGGAGAGGAGAGCTGGGCGTGAGCCTGCCCTGCAGGTCACAGGTGTGTGGATAATGGGCAGATGGAGTGCTGGTTCACACCTCAGGGCTCCCGTGTTCAGCTTCTTCAGTTTCCTCAGGATCTTGTGGTTGATAAAGGAGTGGTGTGTTCCCCACAGAGGGCTCTCTTATCTTTCCTGTCAGGCAACAGGAGCTCAACCTAGTTCCAATCCAGGAATGCCTTTCCAATTCAATGCCCATCTGCCTCGTAAAGTGTTCCCATGAGTCACATAGTTGCTCCTGGGGTCCCCCAACCCAAAGTTGCTCATAGGGTGTGCACATCTGTCCTCCTGCAGCGATGGGCTCTGTCCCTGAAGTCCATATCAAAGGTCCAGAAGACGGTGGAGTGTGTGTTGTGTGCATGACTTCAGGGTGGTACCCGGAGCCTCAGGTGCATTGGAGAGACTCCAGAGGACAGAATCTCACTGCATCCCTGGAGATCTACCGGGAAGATGCTGAAGCGCTCTTCAGCACAGAAACTTCGCTGGTGGTGAGAGACAGCTCGGTGAGGAATGTGACCTGTTCTGCCTTCAATCCCGTCTTGGGCCAGGAGAAAGCCACGGCCATGTTCATCCCAGGTGAGAGCTGTCCCCTACTCTACAGAACCAGGTTTGTGTGTGGTCTTCCTGGCTTGTGCTGGGCTGTTTGTCCTCAGGTTCCCTCATTTCTGGCTCTCTGCCTGGGCCACAGAGCCCTTCTTCCCTCAGGCCTCTCCCTGGAAGCCAGCCTTTTTCGTGATCCTGACCATGATGGGACTTCTAGTCTTAGGGACAAGCTATCTTCTCAAAAGAGAACATTCTGCAAGGTTGAAGGTGCAAAATGAGAAGGATGAGTTACAGAAGACAAAGGAAGATGCTCTGAGGACTTCTAGTAAGTCATCATAGCATAGAAGGACAGGGTCACAGTCCCCAGGAGGGTCCAGTGTTCTGAGATCAGAGTAGTGGGTCAAATACAACCCCAGAGAAGATGGCTGGAGTCTTTTGGGTCAGGTGGTCTGTAGTCCAGAGTATCAGGAACCCAAACTGTGTCTCCTTTCTTCCTGCCAAGTGTACAGACTCCATCTCCTCTCATTTCAGGTACACTCAAGGAGGAGCTTGGTGAGTCCTGCCTTTCCTCCTGAGCCCTCTGGTCCCCTCTGGAGCCCAGCAGCTCTCTTGACCCCTGTGTGTTGCTTTTCAGATAGAAGGAAATCAGACTACAATGCTGGTGAGTGACAGCCCCAGTATCCCATGGTTCCAAGTGTGTCCTCTCCTTGATGTTAGGCAGAGTAGGTAGCTATTGTGGGGACAGAAGTGGACTTTTCTAGAAGATGGAAGCCTTTTTTTAGGCTCCTTCTGATATCTGCCCAAGATCTGGACAATATATGCCTCCTGGGTTTGTCCTGTGCCCTGTGTCTTTATTCAACCACTTCCTGATACTTTTATTGCTCCCTTGGGCTCCAACTAGCTCTCGACTTCTGTCTGTACCTGGGATTAGACAGCAGTATTAAAATTTCTTTAAAGAAAGTGTCTTAGGTAGGTTTCTATTGCTGTAATAAAACTTATATAATTTGGGGAGGGAATGGTTTATTTGTGGTACACATCTTCAAACCACAATTTGTTATTGGGGAAAACCAGGGCAGTAACTCAAGGCAGGGACCTGGATCAGGGACTGAAGCAGAGACCACGAGGAAGGCTGCTCTCTTGATTTCTCTCAACGATTTCTTTAACTGTCTTGCTCACTCCAGGATCACCTTTTCAGGGGTGGAATGGCCCACAGTGGGCAGGCCCCTTCTACGTCAATCAATCAATTAATCAGTCAATCAGTCAAACAATCAATCAAGAAATCTCCACTGCTTGCCTACAGCCAGTCTATTTGGGCCATTTTCCCAGTTGGTGCTCCCTCCTGTAAGATGACCCTATCTTTTCAATAGTGACAACACCTAACCAGCTAAAGATGTTTATCAGTAAAAGAGGTCACAGATTCAGGAGTATGACCTGCACCCATTCCTCAGTCATCCTCCAGGGGTCTGTTCCCTCAGCTCCTGAAGGGGTTGGTCAGGGTGAAGTGCAGAGACTTGGATTGCTTCCCTCCATGGGAAGGAGACTGTCATCTGTGTGCTCCTGGTGTAAATGTCCCTGGCTTTAGAGTTGTTTCTCCTGAGGAACACTGGGCACGTCTCCCACGAATTCACTTCATATCCACACTTACTATAAACATTCTATTCTTCAGCACACTTCCAAATATACCTTTTAAAAAAGCTGATGTAATGTTTTTTGATAGTTGTTGAATAACTTTATATTATTCTCTAAGATATTTTCTCACAGTGCAATGTTTTGTTTGTTAACAGTGAAGCTGGACAATTATAGACTAGTAGTGTGACGACCACTCCGTTATTATTTTCCTCTTTGAAGTAGATGCAGCTATTTTACAGCTGAAAGCCACACAGAAGGGCTGGAGAGATGGCTCAAAGGTTAAGAGCACTGTATGCACATCCAGAGGGCCTGAGTTCAATTCCCAGCAATCACGTGGTGGCTCACAACATCTGTAATGGGATCTGATGCCCTCTTCTGTATGCAGGTGTACATACAAATAGAGCACTCATACATATAAAATAAACACATTTAAAAATATTTTTAAAAAGCCATACAGATCAGGAGGCAGTGGGGGAAACTCACCCTACCATGACGTCTTTTTCATCTGTGGACCAGGGAATTTCCCACAATACTCTGGAGCTCTGCATCTTGCAGGATCCAGCTCCTCAGGGTCCTCTCTCCTCCTAAGTATAGCGTTTCCTTTAGAATGGATGGAGGGAGGTTGGCAGACTCTGAGGGGGTAATTCTGATTGTGTTCTCACCAGAGTGTGTTCATTTACAGCCTGGAGGAAGGCGCAGCTGTATGCAGGTATGTGACTCCTATAGACTGCCTCCTTCTGGGCAGAGCACATGTCTCAGTTATTTTCTGCTGTGATGAAACACCAAGACCCAAGCATTTCCTCAAGGAGGAAAGTGTTTACTTGACTCACACTCCCAGTCCATGTTCACAGCAGGTCGAGGCAGGAACTCCAGCAGGTAGGAACCTGGGAGCAGGCGCTGAGGCAGAGGCCATGCAGGAGTGCTGCTTGGCGGAGTGCTCCCGTGGCTTGCTCAGTTTCTTTTCTCCTATATCCTACAACCACGTGCCAAGGGATGGCAGTGCCCACATGGCTGGGTTCTCCCGTGTCAATCGCCAGTCAAGAAAATATCCCGCTGGGCGGTGGTGGCGCACGCCTGTAATCCCAGCACTTGGGAGGCAGAGGCAGGCGGATTTCTGAGTTCGAGGCCAGCCTGGTCTACAAAGTGAGTTTCAGGACAGCCAGGACTACACAGAGAAACCCTGTCTCGAAAAACCAAAAAAAAAAAAAAAAAAAAAAAAAAAAAAAAAGAAAGAAAATATCCCATAGACTTGTTTATGTCACAGTTCAATGGAAGCATTTTCCCTGTCCAGGTTCCTTGTTCCCACATTACCCTGCCTTGTGTCAAGCTGGCGCAGAAGCCAACAGGATGTAGTTGTCATCCTCTTGAGCTGTCAGAGGCTGTGACTACCCAAATGAGACCTGCCCAAGATGGCGCCCATTAGGAGTCAAGAGTCACAAAAACTTTCCTTCCCCCTTCTCACGATCCTTTCTTTGTTTCTCTGTCTGTGTTTGTGTGTTTGTCTGTCTGTCTGTCTCTTTTTATCTTTGTGTGTACGTTGGCATGAGTGTAGAGATCAGAGGACAGCCTGTAGAAATCAGGTTTAGTCTAGCTTGGTAAAAGCACCATTACCTGCCAAGTCCTCTCTGTCACCCTCTCTGATTTGTAGACTCTTAATGGTGGCTTGAGGAGGGCCTTCTGATCATGTTCTTACCCAAGGAATTTTATAGGCAATTAGTGGCTCTTGGTGATAGAGATTTTTTCCTTACTTACTGTTCATTCACTGCTGGTGTTTCTTTTTTCCTTCCTTCCTTCCTTCCTTCTTTCCTTCCTTCCTTCCTTCCTTCCTTCCTTCCTTCCTTCCCTCCCTCCCTCCTTCCTTTCTTTTTTTCTTTTTGGTTTTTCGAGACAGAGTTTCCCTGTATAGCCCTGGCTGTCCTGGAACTCACTCTGTAGACTAGGCTGGCTTCAAACTCAGAAATCCGCCTGCCTCTGCCTCCCAAGTGCTTCTGCTGGTGTTTCTATGAGAACTTGAATTGAGCTCATTGTTTTTTACTTTCCACAAGCTGTTCCCAAGTGGCATGGAGTCTTCCCTCTGGACTGTCGTTGGCATGCTATCTGTGTGACTAGACATTTCTTCATCTCCCCAGCAGGAGTGTGCACAGCTGTGACTGCCGTGTTTTTCTGACCTCTCTTTCTCCAGTTTCTGTCACCCTCTTCTCTCTCAGTTTCCATCCCTCAGTTTCACTCCAGGGATGAGCTAAGTGTCCTGCTGTCGCTGTCACTGAAGAAGCCCCAATCAGAACACTGCAGGGATTCCTCTTCAGATGCACAGGATGCATTCTGGGTTTGTCTATAGTCAGTCTGCAGCCATCTGGATCAGTGGACAGCTTGTGGGTGCAGGGTTAGTGGGGAGGTGGGCTGCCAGCAGAGACTGTGGAGGAAGGTGATGTCCTTGTGGATCAGAAGTGCTGCCTTCAGAAGATTCCAGAAGCCAGCCTAGCAGGTTTGGGAATCAGCTCTCCCTAAGAAGGTCTTTGTTTCTGTGTCCTCCTGAAAGTGGTGGTTCTTGTGCTTTTATATCAGTTATGAGTTCCTTTTCTTTCTTGTCCTCTGGTCTATTGATGTTCTTTGTCTCTGTCTCTCTGATTATCTCTCTTTCACACACACAGAGACACAGACACAGACACACACACACACACACACACACACACACACACACACTATCTCTCTCTGTCTCCACCTACAGCTCCCCTTCCCTCTCCCTCTTTGTCTCCCATACTCTCTGTCACCTTCTTTCTCTGTCTCTTTATTTCTCCCTGTCTCACTGTCTCTGTCACACACACACACACACACACACACACACACACACACACACCCTCTGTCTCCTCATCTGTGCTTGGTGTAGTGGTCTCTGTTGATTCCTTCTTCCAAGACCAGAGATCACAAGTACTCAGGGTTTAGGTGTTTAGACCATGTGTTCTGATTCTGGTATCCAGTGCCTCCAGGACGCTTAGGGTCTTGCTGAGGCATGTGTGATCAATGTGAAATCACACTCAACTTCCTGTGATGGTTGTATTAAGTAAACCTACATGTGAGGTAGAATTGCTAATAAGCATTATCTCTCTTTTAAAAAAGTTCTACCTACCTATCATCTGTCTATCTATCTATCTATCTATCTATCTATCTATCTATCTATCTATCTATCTATCATCACCTCTCTATCATCCATCCATCCATCCATCCATCCATCCATCCATCCATCCATCCATCCGTTTATTTATTCTGTGAATGAGTGTTCTTGAATGTGTGTCTGTGTGCCATGCGTATACCTAGTGCCCTTGGAGTCCAGGCGAGTGTGTTAGTCTCCCGGAACCGCAGTTACAGATGGTCATGAGCATCCATGAGAGTGCTGGGAACTGAAGTCATGTCCTCTGCAAGAGCACCAAGTGGTCTTGGACTTTAGTTTGCTTGTTGTTCTGTAAGAGCAAACACCAGGCCTTGCAGGCTCTGTGCTGTTGAGCACCATCCATGGGGCCACTTTCTCAGACAGGGTCTTAGGGTGTGGCTCCGGCTTGTCTCTAACTCCTCACGGAGCTCAGGTTGCTCTCAAATTCACTGGCGTCTTGCTTCACCACCGTCCCTTACTCCCATTCTTGGAAAAGTTCTGATTCAAGAATGTGTCTGGGACCTGACAAGGTGCAGTGAGAGGATGTGTTTCTGCCTTTATTAGGGATGGATGTTAAGCCCCACTGTTCAAGTCTTTATGGGAGGAGGGCTACAGCAGATGTGTATTTGTGTGTTTATATGTGTGTTTTTATGTGTGTATCTCTCTTCCTCTGTGTGTGTGTATGTGCATGAGTGTTTTAGGTGTCTCTCTCCATTTATGAGTGCATGTATGTGTGTTTTTATGTTTATCTCTCCCTTTGTGTGTATGTTTTTTGTGTGTTTATGTGTGTATATGTGTGTTTTTATGTGTTTCACATCTCTATGTGTTTGTGTTTATGTTTTTATGTGTATATCTCTCTCCCTCTGTGTGTGTATGTGTGTGTGTGTGTATGTGTGTATGACAAGCATATTATTCCCACAACTCCCACTTCAGAACCCCAGAATGCCTGTCTTTCTGAGGACCCCTGCTGACCGGATGGGCATAGTCTCTGAAACCCCTCACCTGATCTTTATTTCTCTTGTAGATTGGCGCAAGGAGCACTTCCAGGCCTGTGAGTGACTCTGTGTTCCTTAGGGACACTCCTCCTGTGCTTCCCATGGCTCTGGTCTCTCCTCTCCTCTGGGTGACTCAGGTGTTGATGGTGTCAGTGGTGGGGATGGCAAAGGTGACAGTCACTAAGCTGGTCTCCTTCTCCAGTGCCCTGTTGTCTTTGCATTTCTTCCCTTCCTCTGCTTGCAAGACCTGGGTTTGAGCCAGAAGGCTCTTATGTGAGGGACTTAACCCCCTAGAAGAAGCTAAGAGGTTATGAGATGGAGGTGGAGCAGACTCTTCTGGGCGCTGGACAGGACCTCCCCTGACTGGTAACTCTCTCTACAGGGACTTTCACTCTGGATCCAGCCTCTGCCCACCCCATCCTTGACATCTCCCAGGACAGGATGAGTGTGACCCAGAAAGACACTATGTGGTTGTATGACCTCTTCAGTGTGTTAGGCAGTGAAGGCATGTCTTCTGGAAGATATTACTGGGAAGTGAGGCTAAGAAACAGAAAAGGCAGCCAATGGATTCTGGGGGTCTGTAGGGAAGGTGTGGACAGGAAAAACTTTTATATTGAGAGTCCAGATAAGGGGTTTTGGACTGTGGGGTGGTCTCGTAGTGGATATTGGGCCTATATTGACTCTGGGAGGGATTCATTATCCATCAGGCAAGCTCTGAAGAGTGTGGGGGTGTTTGTGGACTACCCTGAAGGTGACATCTCCTTCTATAACATGAGTGACATGTCCCACATTTTCTCCTTCCATGAGGATTCCTTCTCTGGGACTCTTTTTCCATACTTCAGGCTTAAGTCTGGAAATGTTTCAATGAGTATCAGCTCCATGTGTGAAAGGGCACATGTGTCTGAGGGGGAGGAGGGAGAAGGGGAGGGAGGGGAGCAACAAGAGGAGGGCAAAAAGAGGGAAGAGTCTCCATTCCTCCAGCATGCCAGGGACACTCTACTCCCATAGTGTGCATCTCTGCCTAAGTTGTCAGTGTGACTCCTTGTGGGAGTGTAGAAGCCACAGGCCAAAGCCCCCATGAGCCCTGGAAGGGCCTGGAGCCTCGCCCACTGCTCCTCAGTCTGACTCTGAGGCTGTGGCTGTGGCTGCAGTGAGGCCATGCTGTGTGTCAGGGGGTGGAGGATAAGCCCTGGCTGTTGTTTCAGCGGGTGTCAATCAGGCCGGTCTGAGCTCTGGGAAGGCATTTTCCTGTTGGTATTAAATAGCATTTTATTGGGTCTTTGTTCCAGTACTGGAGTAGATTTGGGTCACATGTCCTGATGAAGTGTGTCACTGGGGCGGGCTTTGAAGCTTCAGAACAGGGTATCACTCCCACCTGCCTTCTCTGCTTCCTGCCTGTGCTTGAGGCATAAGCTCTCAGCTTCCTGCTGGTCCATGCACTATGCTTCAGTTTGGTCATCATGGAGTCCTGGGTGCAATCCTCAGACTGTAAAACAAAACATGAACAACCAAAGCAGACAGCTCCATCAACTTCAATCATTTCTCTTTTAATATATTCTGAATTTATCAATAATTGTTTCTCCCAGTGAGAATTGAAAAGCCAAGTATGATTCAAATTGGTCTAAACTATTTTTGTGTTTACTGTGTATATTTATATTTAATGTAACTTTATATTAAGTGTTTGTATTTCATGTAAAATATCAAATAGTTCTTTGTGGTGTGTAAAACTCACGAGTGTCTCAATTTTCAGTATCTATTAATAAAGTTTTATAGAAACATAATGGTGTTCTATTAATTGTGTAGTCTGTATGGCTGCTTTGGGTCCAAACAAGACAGAACTGAGCAGTTGTGACAAAATATAAGTGGACATGAAAGCGTATTTGTAGTGGTGTAGGGAAATTGAACTGTCTGTTACAAAAGAATGATTTTATGTTGTAATTCTAGTGACCATTTTTAAAGTAAAAATTGGTTTTGTGGGGAAGTTGACTTCATGGTTGTACAGAGCAAGGTAAGGACAACCTCTGACCCCAACATCACAGCATGGGGACCCCACTGTCTCCTCATTTTGATCTCATGCTGACCAAGGTTTCTGTGCCAGCCTACTGCATTATGGGTAACTGTGGGGGAGGGCACTGTGGAGTGAAGGTAGAATAGAGGGTGAGGTGAAGATGTGGAAAGGCATGGAGGAGTGAGGGCTGGAGAGAGGGAAGAGCTTTGGGGGTTTTTTCAGGGGAATAAGAGGAGGAGCGTGTGGGGGAATTGGTTAATTATCACTCAGGGACGAGGATGCATCCAGGAGTCACTGAGAAGGAGAAATGGAATGAACATTGTGGATGGTTGTGGGTGGGGTAAGGATGAGGGTAAGGACTGTACAGGGTGGGGGGATCAGAATATGAGGAATTAGATAGAGAGAGGTCAGAGGAGGACTGTAGTCAGAGGGACAAGTGGAGTGGGGCTGGGGACAGGGACATCTCTGGGGATGAGCTAGAAGTCAAGGGCAATGGAAAGTCTCAGGAACTTTTTACAGTGACCCTAGCTAAGACTCCTAACAGTGGGGCTTATCACACATGAAACAGCCACGCCATATAACCAGGTAAGACTTCCAATGAAGTGATCAGGACACCAACCCAGCCACAACAACTTAGACCCACAATTTCTCCTGCCTACAGCATGCAAAGATGGAACAGAATTGGAGGGAAGAGCCAACCAATGACTGGAACAACTTGAGTCATTAGAGGATCCCACCCTATATTACCGATGACACTATGAATGATATTCTGCTGTACTTGCAGACAGGCCCTAGCATAACCTTCATCAGAGAAGTTTCACCCAGCAACTGATGGAAACAGATGCAGAGACACACAGCTAAATATTAGGCTGAGCTTGTAAGAATCATGTAGAGAATTGAGAGGAAGGATTGTTGGAGCCAGAATTGTCAAGGAGACCATAAGAAGACCTACAGAGCTGGGCAGTGGTGGTGCAGGCCTTTAATGCCAGCACTTGGGAGGCAGAGGCAGGAGAATTTCTGAGTTTTAGACCAGCCTCATCTTCAGAGTGAGTTCCAGGACAGCCAGGGCTACACAGAGAAGCCATGTCTCAAAAACAAAATCAAAATCAAAAACAAAAACAAAAGAAGAAGAAGAAGAAGAAGAAGAAGAAGAAGAAGAAGAAGAAGAAGAAGAAGAAGAAGAAGACCTACAGAATCAACTAACATGTGTCCATAGAAGTTCACAGAGACCGAACCGCCAACCACAGAACACACACAGGATTGACCCTCTGCACACATGTAACAGCTGTGTAGCTCAGTCTTCATGTGGGACTCCTAACAGCAGGAGCATGTGCTGTCTCTGACTCTGTTGTCTGCTTTTGGGACCCTACCTCCTACTGGTCTGCCTGTTCTAGCCTCAATAGGGAAGGAGTCTTACTGGAACTTGGTATGCTAAGGACTGTTGAAACTCATGGGAGGCTCCAGTCTTCTGAAAAGAAAGGTAGGAGGAAAAGTTATGTGGGGGAGGGACCGTAGGTGGAGTGTAAGGGACTGGGGCATAGGCGGGAGAGTAAACTGTGGTCAGGATGTAAAGTAAATAAATAAATGAACAAATAAATAAACAAATAAAGGAATTCAAATTAAAAACATAGAAGTGGATCTTGACTGGGCAGTGGTGGCTTCTGCAGTATATCCCTAGAGGCAGGTTGATCTTTAAGTTTGAGGCTAACCTAGTCTACAGAGTGGGTTCTAGTACAGCCAGGTCTTCTTAGAGAAACCCTATGTATATAAAAAATGTTTTATTCATTAAAATGAATGTGTTTATGAGTTTTGTGGTTATATTGTAATGTCTCTGAGAGAGAGATCTCACGAACTGTTCAATGGATTCCAGTTACTAGAAGCCAGGACAGGCTGTTTTGTAAGAAAAGCTGTTCATTTGTGAAGACAGGAAAGGAGAATAGGCTCCGGACCACTTCCAGAGTAATATAGATCAGATATGACAGGGAGAGACCCCCTGAATCCTATAAAAGATCAAGAAAATTAAACAGGACAGGTAAAGGTTCATCTTGCCATCCTTCATATGACATGAATGAAGACTTATTACAATTGGTTGTTGAGAAAATTAACTCATATACAAAAGACACCTGCCTTTCACCTGCTCAAACAAGGAACTAAATTTCACCCTTACCTGATCTGTGCACCCTACACAATCCATATGAATATCTTCATGGCATTAAAATTTTGCTTGTGAGATTCATATATTTCAGAATGTACAGCTCTGACAGGATTCATCTGCTGGGATGCTGAACTGACCTGCTGTTCCAGCCCTCTGCTTCCTGCTGCTGTCCAGAGACTTACTTCAAAAACAGCCTTAGGATGGCTACTCTTTCTAGGTCATCTTGCCTCATTCAACTTTTCAGAGGGTCCAGAACTTCAGTCAAGCTCTGGACCTTCCAAATAAGGAAAGACTGGATAACAGATGCTACAGCTAGCTTTCTTACGTCTAACCAGTTTTTCTAATTTTCCAACCCCTCCTCACCACTTTAGAGAATTTCTCATCACTGTTTTCAGCAGGAGGAATTTGTAGAGAGTTGTCATCCTATCTCTTGGGTTTGGGTGTCTGGTTATGGCTATTTCATAAATAATAGATAACTTGAAAATCGTCATAATTTTGAACAGGAAGGAAATAGATGGGAAGGGTTTCTAATTTTATTCTTTTATTTTATTTTATTTTTTGTTTTTTTTTGGATTTGGTTTTTTTGAGACAGGGTTTCTCTGTATAGCGCTGGCTGTCCTGGAACTCACTCTATAGACCAGGCTGGCCTCAACCTCAGAAATCTGCCTGCCTCTGCTTCCCAGAGTGCTGGGATTACAGGCGTGCGCCACCACCGCCCGGCTCTAATTTTATTCTTAAAGAAAACATTGTGTAGCCATAATATTAATTGATAGAAATCTTTATAATAGATATAAATGGAAGTTAAAATTTCTTACATTTGTGCAGAATTCATATATTGATACAGTTTAAGATTTAAGTATATGAGGCTCAGAGCCAGTTCTTCTACTAGCTACTTTAAAACCTGTTCAAGATGATTAAGTAACACAAGTTAAGGGTCAGATAATAAACTCGTGGTTATGTTAGATTCTGATTTAATTAATCTAAATTGTTTTCAGTTCACCCTAGTAGAAATGGGTAAGAGTAGTTAACTTTTAACAGTTCAGAGGTACTTTATTAGATAGTCTTCAAAAACACTCAAAATTCACAGAATGCGACATTTAATGTTATTTCATTATTAAGGATCTTTTGACCATGAGATATATCTGCTTCCAATGACTTCCTCCATTCCCTTTCAAAGAAGAACATGGCATCTTTACCTCCAGGCAAGGTTGCTTATTGTGGCAAGGTAGCCACTGGACAGAAATTGCTTATATCATCTATAGATAATATACTGTCCAGAAGGACAAACAGAAGTGGGATAGTCAACTACTATCCTTTGCCAAGACAGGGAATGCTGGTCCTTCCTATGTCCTCCTTCACAAAAGGTCTGCCAGATGGTTCTGGGCCAGAAGGCTGAAGACAGATGCTCCAATATTATAAGAAATTATGGATTGTCCAGGTAGTCAGATGTCTGTATAATTGTTTTCAAGTTTGGGAAGCTATGTTTGGTGTATCCTATATACTCAGGTAATGTTTAATTCATTCTTGGATTTCTGGTAGGGTTGAAGACTAGTTGTAATCTCATAATCAAAGTCATGTTGTTTAGCAATGAGGGAGAGGTTATAGAGTAGAAGACATGGTTTCTAGGTGGTATTTCAGGCCTAAACATAATCTAGGGATAGAACTGTAAATCTGTAAGTTAGGAATGATGGTGGAGTACTTTGTCTAATTGGCAAACATGATGGACTATCATCTAGTACCTTGTAAATTACATGTACTCTGTAGTTTACATGATTATTATGGTTTTGTTCAATTTGTATCTGAGGGTGGAGTTTTTTTTCTCTATTGGACAGAAATGGTGAGATGTAGGGAATGGTTCTGATGCGTTGATCAGGAATCTCCATGTGAACTCTGAAGGTCCTGTTCCACATTTGGTTCTTGATCTATCAATAAAGATGGTAACTAGTGGCCAATGAGCTCGGCTGAATAGGTGGGGCTTCCAGTTTTCTAGCAGGGAAGCTAGCAGAGCCAGGGGAGGAGAAAAGATTAGCCATTAATTAGTCATAATCAAGCTGAGGGTAGATTCAGGGGCTGAACAAGGAGAAGGTAAGTGAGCAACTAAAGTTGAGGGCAGATTTAGGTGCTGATCCGGGAGTGAAAAGAAGAGTTAGAGAGCCAAGGAGGACTGAGAAGTGACCAGCAATTGGGTCAATAAGGCAGGGTGTGTGTGTGTGTGTGTGTGTGTGTGTGTGTGTGTGTGTGAATGAGTGAGTTAGTGTGTGTATGTGTGTGAGTGAGTGTGTATGTGTGTGTGTGTGTGTGAGTGAGTGTGTGTGTGTGTGTATGAATGAGTGAGTTAGTGTGTGTATGTGTGTGAGTGAGTGTGTATATGTGTGTGTGTGTGTGTGTGAGTGAGTGTGTGTGTGTGTGTGTGTCTGTGTGTGTGTGTCTTTCATCTGCAGATCTGAGGGAATCTATGCAGGTCTGGTAGTGCTGTGTACCTGAAGCTTAAAGCTGGGTAGCAAAATCTCCACTCCACAGATTGTTCTACTTCAAATTAAGCAAAACTCCCCCAGGTGTGCCCTCCACTTTTTTCTGAGACCGGGTTTCTCTGTGTAGCCCTGGGTGTCCTGGAACTTACTCTGTAGACCAGGCTGGCTTCGAACTCAGAAATCTGCCTGCCTCTGTCTCCCAAGTGCTGGGATTGGAGGCATGCCCCACCACTGCCTGGCTGCCCTTCATTTTTGTGTGTTGCTTAATTATTATATGTTGTCACATTGACTACCAAGAATCACATCCTATTGTCCCTGAGTACACACTCATATCAGTTTGTCAGAGCTAGCCCAGTGCCATATTCATTGTCTCCTTTTTATGGTACAAGTGGTAGTGATCAAAAGCTGCCAGACAAAGTGCACTGGAGAGAAGCCTTTTACTGGTCCCAATGCAAAAAATTCTTTATGGGACTGGAGAGATGGCTCAGAGGATAAGAGTGCTTGCTGCTCTTGCAGAGGACCTGGGTTCAGTTCCAAGCATCCACATAACTGTGCACAAACACCAACAGGTCCATTTCACCTGCCCTAATGCTACTGACTCTGTGAATACCAGGCACACATGAGATGCACATAAGGACATGCAGGCAAAACATCCATGCACACTGAACAATAATGCATCTTTGAAGAGGATTCTTCATCTGTTATTGCGTGCATAGTGTGGGTATTTGTGTGAGTACAGTCAAGTGGGAACCAGTGTGCCCTGTCATGGCTCCCACATGGAGGTCACAGGATGGTGGTCGGTTCTGTTCTCACCCTCATGTGGGTCCATGATCAAACTCAGCTTGTTAAGCTCTGTGGCTAGTGCCTTTATCTACTTAATCATCATGTCACCCCTGGTTTTGTTGCTGACCTTTCCCTCCCTCCCTCCTTCCTTCCCTCCCTCTTTCCCTTCTTCCCTCCTTCCCTCTTTTGTCTCTTCCTCTTCCTCCCTCCTTCCCTCCTTCCTTCTTCCTTTCCCTTTTTCTTTTTCCTTTTGAGTGAGGAGCCCACTACGGAGGTGGGCTGCAACTGGATGTGTAGACCAGGCTGGACTAAAATAGACTAAGATCCACGTGCTTCATCATTGCTGGCATTACAGACATGCACCGTGTGACTCAGGCTCCAGCGTGTGAGACAGGGTTCACATAGCTCAGGCTGACCTTTAACTTACTAAGCAGCTAAGGACAGCTTGAGTTCCTGATCGTCCTTCCTCTACCCTTTGAGAAGTTATGGCTATGGTTAAGGTTAGTGTTGTTAGGGTTAGAGTTAGTGTTACAGCTAGGGTGAGGGTTACGATTAGTGTTGGGATTAATGTGATGGTTAGTGTTAGGGTCGTTAGAGTTTGGATTAAGGTTAGGGTTAGGGGTAGAGTTCATAAGGTTCAGGTTATAGTTAGGGTTTGAGTTATGCATTTGGGTTAGGATCATGTGTCTATGAGAGCTGTCATCTCTGGCTTCTTTATTAATGCCTGTTGTCAATAGATCTGCTGTGACTTTGGTGACCAGGGAGAAGACAACACACATCCCATCTGGCTTTCCTCGGTGTCCTCGAAGGCTCTCTGATCTGCTCCTGGTCATTGCCTTCACCAGTCATTCCCTTTGGGAGGCATGGGGTGGGGACTCAGGAGGTGATAAAGTTTATGATATCCAGGCACTTGGAGTCCAAGGTCCCTTGTAGGTATCTGCTGAATCTGTGATCTTAGGTGCTGGGTTTGTCCTGGGCTGCGAACAAGGCAGGGATTGTGGTAGAAACTACATGTTTCAGGAGGACATACCTTCCCCTCATCTTAGTAGTTACTGGAGCTGGAGCTGAGCTCATGACACCATCTCTGTTTAGATCTGTGACAGGTGTTGACATAACTGTTGTGTGCAGATATGAGACACTTCTGATGCTTAAAACAGAGGTGGTGAAGTTTTGTTGTCTTTGTTGTGTCATCTTTTAACATTCCATAAAGTGTAGGTCTGAGAAGTTTCTCCATTGAACAGAGTGTGTAGTGGTGGGAGTTGGGGTGTGGTCGGGTTGGAGAGGTGAACCTTCACCTCCTCCTGATAGAACATTATTAGAATGAACACACACCCTGGTCACATTACTGTAGTTTTCATGGCTAATCCTCTAATCACTCTGTTGGCTCAAAGGGCACTGCTTGAATAGGCAGTGACACTGCCTGTCCACTGCCCCTGCCACCGCCACCGAGGTCATTATTGTAGTCTCCGTTGTCGTCTCTGGAGAGGCTGTGACAACTTGCTGCACTGCTGTCTGCTACTCTAGAGAATGATTCCGGAGGCGAGGAAAATGGATGCTGGCATTGGAGCGAGCCCTGCTTAGAGCTGCGAGAGTCCCTTGGAACGGGACTGAGGTGTGAGGGGAAGATTTGGGGTCTCCTGGGTCCCCTTGGCCCTGAGATGTTCCTGAAGAAGACCCAGCCTTTCAAAGCTGGGGCCAAAGAGAAGCAGGTAAGTGGGCATTGAAGACATCTGGGGTGTGCAGAAGAAGCAGAGAGGGCATTATGATGAGTGAGTCCCAGCAGGTCACCTCCCTGGTGGCTGAGCCTGGAGACAGCTCAGAGGTCCCCTGTGACTGTCCTTCTCAGGCCTTTAGGCTCCCCCCTCACCCTCTGTCCTTCCAAACAGCAGGTGATTTGGGAAGAAAGTTTTCTCCTGTTCTTTTCAACCCTGTGCACACCCAGCTTGGTCTTTATCAGCAGAGACTGTGAGGACCAACCTGTCTTGTGGGACATGTGTGTGTGTGTGTGTGTGTGTGTGTGTGTGGCACCTGCCAAGTGTAAAGAAACCATGGCAGGGCCTGGCCTGGTGTGGGGAGGCTCTGAAGATGCCGATATGGCACTGGTCACAGTCGTGGAGCCATAGAATACAGAGGGCAAACTATTCCTGAGGGAGGGGCTGGGCATATGCCTCATGTCTTGGGGTCACAGGCAGTTTGTGGGTAAGGGGGAGTTGGTGTCATGGTGTCTACACTGGGCTCTCCTCAGGGCTCTGAGACAGGAAGGACCTATATTTCAGCGTAGAGTGTGTCTGCCCCTGAGCTGGGGCTGAGGTGGGAAGGAAAGGAGCAGCTTCCTCTTAGACGACTTGGATGTCCCCGGCCGCCCAGTCTTCTGAAGGTCTGACAGGAGCTGGTTGTGTGGAGTCCTCACCCTGTGAGCGTGGATGTGTTTTGGACCTGAGGGCTGATCTCTACCCTGAGCCATGATGTCTCTGATGAGGGGTCCGATATCTCTGTGGAACTTGCCCCTTATCTCCTGCCCCAGGGTCTTATCTGCCTGTCCTGTATTTGTCTTCAGCTCCGAGGACATGGGAATTTGCTGCAAGCCCTCTCTGCTCTTCAGTGTCTCCTGCCTGGTTGTCCTCACACAGCTGCTTACCTGGGTGACCACAAGTGAGTGTGTCCTGCCCTCTCTTCCCATGTCTCCCTGCAGTGGGTGGGATTTGGCAGGCGTTCTGCAGGCCAGATGTGCAGGAGACCCACTTCAACCTGGCATCCAGGATTTTCTCCTCTTCCCATTTACAGTGAGTTTGTAATAAAAATCTCGGGAGAGAATACCTGCATTAGCCTTTGAGAGGCTGACACTGGAACATTGTGAGTCCTTGGCTAGTCTGAGCTCCATAGTCAGATCCTACCTGGGAGCACAGTCGGGCTAGCCTTAGACTGGCAGTGTGCCTGGGGTGTGAGGAGCTGCAGAGGCCAGTGTTGGCTGCAGGAAAATGACCCAGGGAGAGAGGAGCAGGAGCGAGGTGGGGAGCACTGAGTTGGGAGCAGGGTCGAGGACCCAGTGATCCCTGGGGGGAAATGCAGTGTCAGCACTATCCTTGAGCAGAGCAGGGGCAGCCTTTGACACTGTGTAAGAGTCACAGACATGGGGTTCAGGAGACAGCACACAGGTGTCCTGGTCTGTCCAGTGGCAGCAGTGTGCTAGACACAAACGGAGCAGTGCAGAGAGACAGGGGGCTCTTGGCAACACAGTGCCTGTGTCAAAGTCCTCCAGGTTTAGACGGCCAAGAGTTCCCCAAGTGAGTCAGAGAATCCTCTCTCTCTCTCTCTTTTTTTAAAATCAGAAGTGATTGGGCACCTGGTATGCAGGAGGCTGTTTCAGAGAAGTGTCCTTTGGTTCTGTGTACTTTATTTCATGTGCATGGGTGTTTTTCCTGAATGTATGTCTGTGTAACACCTGTATGCCTCATGTCCGCAGAATCCAGGAGGGACTTATAGATCTGGGCTACCATGTAGGGGCTGGGTTTGAACCTGCCTCCTCTGCAAGAGTAACCTGTTTCTTCCCTGCTCAACTGTGTCTCTGGGCTCTGCTTCTGTGTTCTGAAGTTCACAAATAGCCATGTGGATGAAGTTGTGGCCTGAAGTAATGAATTTAGGATCTGTTGTTGGGTAGTTTTCCAGGTCCAGTGATAAAGGAATTCTAACCTAGGGTGTGAGAAAGGAAGAGGTGAGTGTCTCAGGGTGTGAACATCTGTAGGGATTGTTAGAAATGCATAATTCTGAGCCCACTGCAGACCTTCTGAAGCTGAGCATTGGTCTGAGGTCCAGGTTCCTACTGTAAGCCCCCCATTGACTAGATTCATGCAAGCTGGCGAAGGAATGCACTTGGAATTTCTCTCAATGGGAGGGTCTGGGGCTAGGGGGACAGGCAGAAGAGAGAGATTCTACAGTCAGCTGTGGGCTATATTGGTACAGTCTGAGGATGTATACTATTTGTGTGTCTTATTTTGAGTTTTATTTCTGTGAAGATGCATCATGACCAAGGCAAACTATTGTATTTGAAACTACCTAATTGGGGCTGGCTTAGAGTTTCAGAGGTTTTGTGTATTAGCACCATGGCAGGAGCATGGCAGGGAGCAGGCACACATGGTGCTGGATGAACTGAGAGTGTTACATCTTGATCGAAGGCATCAGCAGAGATTTTCTGCCACACTGGGTATAGCTTGAGATGGGAGACTCAAACCCTATCTCCACAGTGACACTTGCAATAGTCAAACATGCTAACCCATGAATCTTCCAGGGCCATAACTATTCAAACCACTACTTGTGGATACCTTATCCACAATGCCTGGGGGCAACTCCATATAGCCTTTACTTGTGATTACAGAATATCCCACCTTAGATCTGCATTGACCTGTGTCTCTCCAGCCTCTCACTGCTACATCTGTGTCCACAGAGGAGTTCCTGGTCTTCGGTCCCTCAGACCCCATTGTGGCTGCACCGGGTGGAGAAGCGATACTTCCCTGCTCCGTGTTTCCAGCCATGAGTGTGGAGAACATGGAGGAGCTGAGGTGGTTCCGTGCCAGATTCTCAGAAGCAGTACTTGTCTACCGGGACCAAGAGGAGCAGAAGGAAGGGCAGATGCCTGAGTATTCTTGGCGCACCTCGCTGGTGAAGGACCAGTTCCATCAAGGCACGGCTGCTGTGAGGATCCAAAATGTCCAGCCATCAGATAATGGGATATACATCTGCCACTTCCAACAGGGACACTTCCATGAAGAGGCCATCTTGGAACTGAAGGTGGCAGGTTGGTCAACTGATCTTGTTCTAAAAACCTTGGGTGACCTGTGTGTGGGATTAAATGGAAGGTCACATCACTCAGCCCCTTACTTTCTTGTATGTTCTGAGAGAAGTTCTCATGTTGGCCAGACTGTCCTTGAGCTTGCTGTGCAGTGCTGGGCTCACACGGACGCTCCGGTCTCTCAATTTTATTTCTACTTATTTCTAGTTTCTCATGTTGAGATGAGAAATAGGTAGTGCATTCCTCCATATATTAATTCAACCCAAATTCTATACGTGGATGTCCTCAAGTGTGCTGCGTCGAGTTCTGTGGCCCCGGGATCCTGTTGGCGTTATGAAAATACCAGCTGTGGTAATGTACTGTTTAGAGGTGTCGGCAGGAAAGTCACCGTGTGTCAGTGAGCAGTCAGTGAGAAGTGCCAGTCAATGCTAAAGACAGTGATTGAGGGGAGGACGGAAGGACGCTCAGGCTCTGTCTTCCCTGGAGAGGAGAGCTGGGCGTGAGCCTGCCCTGCGGGTCACAGGTGTGTGGATAATGGGAAGATGGAGTGCTGGTTCCCACCTCAGGGCTCCCATGTTCAGCTTCCTTCAGTTTCCTCAGGATCTTGTGGTTGATAAAAGATAGACCTGTGTGTAGCATGTAGTTTTCTGCTCTTGCCTTTGTTCTGGAATGTGGACTGAGCTACCAGCTCCCACACAGCTTCCCTTGAATTCTTGAATTCTTGGACAAAGACACAAACTCAATTCATGTACAAGTTGCCTTCTGGCACAATTGCTGGGAACTAATGTCTCCCACCAGAGAAAGTGTACCCTTACCAATTGTTTATCTCTGACTCTCCCGCCTGTCCTATTCTTTAGCTGCTAAGTTCCTCTGACCAACCACCAGTAAGAGCTGCCCGTGTGGCCACTCGGTTTCACATCTCACATGGTTGCCTTGTTCTACTCTCTCCAAATCATGATGAATTCCCTCCTCTTCCCTTGTGTCTCTTTCCTACCTCCAGGGACCCAGAAGTTCTGCCTCTACCTTCTGCCCAGTAATTGGCCCAGTGCTTTCTTTACTAGCAAATCAAATACCAATTGGGGAACAGGACCTTAGCCTCAGAGCCACCTCCTACACCTGTATTCTGTTTCCCACAATAAGCTCAGTTATCTTTCCTCTGTCAGGCAACAGGACAACAACCTAGTCCCAATCCAGGAATGTCTTTCCCCTTCAATTCCCATCTGCCCTGTGAAAGGTTTCCATGAGACACCTACTTGCTCCTGGGGTCCCTGAGCCCCAAATGGCACCTAAGTGTTCACATCTGTCCTGCAGCGATGGGCTCTGTCCCTGAAGTGCACATCAAAGGTCCAGACGACGGTGGAGTGTGTGTTGTGTGCATGACTTCAGGGTGGTACCCTGAGCCTCAGGTGCATTGGAGAGACTCCAGGGGAGAGAATCTCCCAGCATTCTCTGAGACCCACACTAAAGATGCTGAAGGACTGTTCAGCACAGAGACCTCGCTGGTGGTGAGGGACAGTTCTGTGGGGAATGTGACTTGCTCCACCTCCAATCCCATCTTGGGCCAGGAGAAAGCCATGACCATGTTCATCCCAGGTGAGAGCTGTCCCTCCCTCTCCAGAGCTGGGTTTGTGATGGTCTTCCTGGAGTGTGGTGGACTGTCTGTCCTCAGGTTCCCTCATCTCTGGCTCTCTGCCTGGGCCACAGAGCCCTTCTTCCCTCAGGCCCCTCCTGGGAAGTCAGCTTTTCTCGTGATCCTGACCATGATGGGACTTCTAGTCTTATGGACAAGCTATCTTCTCAAAAGAGAACATTCTGGAAGGTTGAAGGTGCAGCTGGAATGGGGGAATCTTCAGCGTGTGAAGGATGACTTACAGAAGACAAAGGAAGATGCTCTGAGGACTACTAGTAAGTAATTTATAGCAGAGAGCAGGGTCATATTCCCCAGGAGGGTTCAGCGTTCTGAGATCAGAGTAGTGGTCCAAATAAAGCCCCAGAGAAGATGGGTGGAGTCTTTTCAGTCAGGCGGTCTGTAGTCTAGAGTATCAGGAACCCAAACTGTGTTTCTTTTCTTCTTTCCAAGTGTACAGACTCCCTCTCCTACTGTTTTTCAGGTGCACTCATGGAGGAGCTTGGTGAGTCCTGCTTTTCCTCCTGATCCCTCTGGTTCTCTCAGGAGCCCAGTACCTCTCTTGACTCCTGTGTGTTGCTTTTCAGATAGACGGAAAGCAGCCTACACTGCTGGTGAGTGACAGCCCCAGTATCCCATGGTTCCATGTGTGCCCTCTCCTTGATGCTAGGCAGAGCAGGTACCTCTTTGGGGGACAGAAGTGGAATTTTCTAGAAGGTGGAAGCTTGGTGTTTATGCTCCTTCTGATCTCTGCCCAAGAGCAGAGGTGGGCACAATTTATGACTCCTGGGTTTTTCCTATGCCCTGTGTCTTAATTCAACCACTTCCTGATACTTTTATTGCTCCTTTTGGCTCTACTAGCTCTAGAATTCTGTCTGTACCTGGGGTCAGACTGCAGTATTAAAATTTCTTTAAAGAGCCGGACGTTGTGGCGCACTCCTGTAATCCCAGCACTTGGGAGGCAGAGGCAGGTGGACTTCTGAGTTCGAGGCCAGCCTGGTCTACAGAGTGAGTTCCAGAACAGCCAGGACTACATAGAGAAACCCTGTCTCAAAAAACAAAAACAAAAACAAAACAAAATTTCTTTAAAGAAAGTGTCTTAGGTAGGTTTCTATTGCTATAATAAACTAAGGTCATTTGGGAAGGGAAAGGTTTATTTGTCATACACAATTTCAAGCCACCATTTGTTATCGGGGAAAACCAGGGTAGGAACTCAAGGCCGGGACCTAGAGCAGGAACTGAAGCAGAGACCACAGAGGAAGGCTGCTTCCTTGATTTCTCCCAGTGGCTTCTTCAATGGTCTTGCTGGCCCTCTCCAGGATCACCTGTGTAGGGGTGGCACCACCCACAGTGGGCAGGCCCCTTTTACATCAATCAATCAATCAATCAATCAATCAATCAACCAATCAATCAATCAGAACAAATCCCACTGCTTGCCTACAACCAGTCTATTAGGGCCATTTTCCCAGTTGTGGCTTCCTCCTCTCAGATGACTCTAGCTTTTGAAAAGTGACACCACCAAACCCGCAAAAGATGTTTACCAGTCAAAGAGGTCACAGATCCAGGAGTATGACCTGCACCCATTCCTCAGTCATCCTCCAGGGGTCTGTTCCCTCAGCTCCTGAAGGTGTTGGCCAGGGTGATGTGTAGAGACTTGGGTTGGTTTCCTCCATGGGAAGGAGACTGTCATCTGCGTGCTCCTGGTATAAATGTCCCTGGCTTTAGAGTTGTTTCACCTGAGGAACACTGGATGCTTCTCCCACGAATTCACTTCATATCCACACTTATTATAAACATTCTATTCTTCAGCACATATCCAAATATACCTTTTAAAAAAGCTGATGTAATGGTTTTTGATAGTTGTTGAATAACTTTATTTTATTCACTAAGATATTTTCTCACAGTGCAATATTGTGTTTGTTATCAGTGAAGCTGGACAATTATAGACTAGTAGTGTGACGACCACTCCTGTTATTATTTTCCTCTTTGAAGTAGATGCAGCTATTTTACAGCTGAAAGCCACACAGAAGGGCTGGAGAGATGGCTCAAAGGTTAAGAGCACTGTATGCACATCCAGAGGGTCTGAGTTCAATTCCCAGTAATCACATGGTGGCTCACAACATCTGTAATGGGATCTGATGCCCTCTTCTGTATGCAGGTGTACATACAAATAGAGCACTCATACATATAAAATAAACACATTTAAAAATATTTTTAAAAAGCCATACAGATCAGGAGGCAGTGGGGGAAACTCACCCTACAATGACATCTTTTTCATCTGTGGACTAGGGAATTTCCCATAATACTCTGGTGCCTCTGAATCTTGCAGGATCCAGCTCCTCAGGGTCCTCTCTCCTCCTAAGTATAGCGTTTCCTTTAGAATGGATGGAGGAAGGTTGGCAGACTCTGAGGGGGGCAATTCTGGTTGTGTTCTCACCAGAGTGTGTTCATTTATAGCCTGGAAGAAGGCGCAGCTGTTTGCAGGTATGTGACTCCTATAGACTGCCTCCTTCTGGGCAGAACACATGTCTCAGTTATTTTCTGCTGTGATGAAACACCAAGACCCAAGCATTTCCTCAAGGAGGAAAGTGTACTTGACTCACACTGCCAGTCCATGTTCACAGCATGTCGAGGCAGGAACTCCAGCAGGCAGGAACCTGGAGGCAGGCGCTGAGGCAGAGGCCATGGAGGAGTGCTGCTTGGCGGAGTGCTCCCGTGGCTTGCTCAGTTTCTTTTCTCCTACATCCTACAACCACGTGCCAAGGGATGGCAGTGCCCACAGGGCTGGGCTCTCCCTTATCCATCACCAGTCAAGAGAATGTCCCACAGGCTTGTCTCCAGGTCAGTGCTATGGAAGCATTATCCCTATTCAGGTTCCTTGTTCCCAGATGACCCCTACCTGTGTCTGTCTGACACAGAAGCCAGCAGGGAGTGTTTGTCATTGTCTTGAGTGTTAGAGGCTCTTCCCAAAGGAGACCTGCACAGGACAGGGCCCATTAGGAGACAAGAGCCACAAAACTTTCCTTCCCTCTTCCCCAAATTCTTTTTTTTGTATCTCTTTCTCTGTCTTTGGCTCTGTCTGTCTGTCTGTCTGTCTCCTTGTATCTTTGTGTGTACATTGGCATGAGTGTAGAGATCAGAGGACAGAGGACTGTAGAAGTCAGGCTTAGTTTCTCTCAGTAGAAGCACCATTACCTGCCAAGTCCTCTCAGTCACCCTCTCTGTGATTTATAGACTCTTACTGGAGGCTTGAGGAAGACCTTCTGATCATGTCCTTCCCCAAGGAAGTCTGGAGACATTTATTGACTCTCCGTGATAGAGATTTTTTCCTTACTTATTGTCCATTCATAGCTGGTGTTTCTATGAGAACTCTAACTGGGCTCATTGTTTCTTAGTTTCCACAAGCTGTACCCTAGTGGAGTGGAGTCTTCCCTCTGGACATGCTATCTGTGTGACTAGACATTTCTTCATCTCCCCAGCAGGAGTGTGCACAGCTGTGACTGTCGTGTTTTTCTGACCTCTCTTTCTCCAGTTTCTGTCACCCTCTTCTCTCTCAGTTTCCATCCCTCAGTTTCACTCCAAGGATGAGCTAAGTGTCCTCCTGTCCCTGTCACTGAAGAAGCCCCAATCAGAACACTGCAGGGATTCCTCTTCAGACGCACAGGGTACATTCTGGGTTTGTCTATAGTCAGTCTGCAGCCATCTGGATCAGTGGACAGCTTGTGGGTGCAGGGTTAGTGGGGAGGTGGGCTGCCAGCAGAGACTGTGGAGGAGGGCCATGATGTCCTTGTGGATCAGAAGTGCTGCCTTCAGAAGATTTCAGAAGCCAGCCTATGCTGGGCAGTCATGGCGCACACCTTTAATCCCAGCACTTGGGAGGCAGATGCAGGCGGATCTCTGAGTTCGAGGCCAGCCTGGTCTACAGAGTGAGTTCCAGGACAGCCAAGAGTACACAGAGAAACCCTGTCTCAACCCCCCCCCCCAAAAAAAAGCCGGCTTAGCAGGTTTGGGAATCAGCTCTCCCTAAGTTTGTCTTTGTCTCTGTGTCCTGAAAGTGGCGGTTCCTGTGCTTTTGTCTCAGTTATGAGTTCCTTTTATTTCTTGTCCTCTGGTCTATTGCTGTTCTCTGTCTGTCTCTCTGTTTTTTTCTGTGTCTTACACACACACACACACACACACACACACACACACACACACACACACACTATCTCTCTCTGTTTCAACCTACAGCTGCCCTCTTTCCCTCTTTCTTTCCCATAGTCTCTCACCTTTCTCTGTTTCTTTGTCTCTCTCTGTCTCACCGTCTCTTTCACACACACACACACACACACACACACACACACACACACACACACACACCACTTTGTCTCCTTGTCTGTGCTTGGCATTGTGGTCCCTGTTGATTCCTTCTTCTGAGACCACAATGACCACAGGTTCTCAGGGATTGGGTGGTTGGACCTTGTGTTCTGATTTTGGTGTCCAGTGCCTCCAGGATATTTACGGTCTTGCTGAGGCATGTATGATCAAGGTGAAATCATGCTCAACTGCCTGTGATGGTTGTATTAGGGAAACCCACATGTGAGTTAGAATTGCTAATAAGCATTATCTCTCTTATGAATACGATCTACTTAACTACCTACCTGCCTTTCTAACATCTATCTATCTATCTATCTATCTATCTATCTATCTATCTATCTATCTATCATCTGTCTGCCTGTCTGTCTGTCTATCTATCTATCTATCTATCTATCTATCTATCTATCTTTCTATTTGTCTTAGTCAGGGTTTCTATTCCTGCACAAACATCATGACCAAGGAGCAAGCCAGTAAGAAACATCCCTCCATGGCCTCTGCATCAGCTCCTGCTTCCTGACCTGCTTGAGTTTCAGTCCTGACTTCCTTTGGTGATGAACAGTAGCGTGGAAGTGTAATCTCAATAAATACTTTCCTCCCCAATAGAAACCCTGACTAAGTCTCTCTCTCTCTCTCTCTCTCTCTCTCTCTCTCTCTCTCTCTCTTTTTCTTTCTCTCCATCCATCCATCTATCCTCTATATATGTATCATGTATGTATGTATGTATATAGGTATGTATGTATGTATGTATGTATGTTTGTATGTATGTATGTATGTATGTATGTATCTATCTATCTATCTATCTATCTATCATCTGTCTGCCTGTCTGTCTATCTATCTATCTATCTATCTATCTATCTATCTATCTATCTATCTTTCTATTTGTCTTAGTCAGGGTTTCTATTCCTGCACAAACATCATGACCAAGAAGCAAGCCAGTAAGAAACATCCCTCCATGGCCTCTGCATCAGCTCCTGCTTCCTGACCTGCTTGAGTTTCAGTCCTGACTTCCTTTGGTGATGAACAGTAGCGTGGAAGTGTAATCTCAATAAATACTTTCCTCCCCAATAGAAACCCTGACTAAGTCTCTCTCTCTCTCTCTCTCTCTCTCTCTCTCTCTCTCTTTCTCTCTTTCTTTCTCTCCATCCATCCATCTATCCTCTATATATGTATCATGTATGTATGTATGTATATAGGTATGTATGTATGTATGTATGTATGTATCTATCTATCTATCTATCTATCTATCTATCAATGTATCATCTGTGCATCTACCCATCTGTTTATTTATTCTGTGAATGAGTGTTCTTGAATGTGTGTCTGTGTGCCATGTGTATACCTAGTACCTTGGAGTCCAGGCGAGTGTGTTAGTCTCCCGGAACCTCAGTTACAGATGGTCATGAGCATCCATGAGAGTGCTGGGAACTGAAGCCATGTCTTCTGCAAGAGCACCAAGTGGTCTTGGACTTTCATTTTCTTGTTGTTTCGTTTGCTTGTTGTTCTCTAAGATCAAACACCAGGCCTTGCAGGGTCTGTACTGCTGAGTACCATCCATGGGGCCACTTTCTCAGACAGGGTCTTAGGGTGTGACTCCAGCTTGTCTCTAACTCCTCATGGAGCTCAGGTTGCTCTTAAATTCACTGGCCTCCTCCTTCACCACTGTCCCTTCCTCCCATTCTTGAAAAAGTTCTGATTCAAGGATGTGTCTGGGACCTGACACGGCGCAGTGAGAGGATGCGTTTCTGCCTTTATTAGGGATGGATGTTAAGCCCCACTGTGCAAGTCTTTATGGGAGGAGGGCTACAGCAGATGTGTACTTGTGTGTTTATATGTGTGTATCTATCTTCCTCTGTGTATGTATGTGCATGTGTGTTTTAGGTCTCTCTTCTTGTTTATGTGTGTATGTATGTGTGTTTTTACGTGTATCCATCCCTCTGTGTGGGTGTGTTTGTGTGTGTTTTATGTTTCTCTGTCTCTGTTTATGTGTATATGTATATGTGTGTGTTTATGTGTATCACATCACTCTTTCTGTGTAGGTGTGTATGTGTTTATATGTATCTCTCTACCTTTTTGTATGTCAACCATATTGTTCCCACAACTCCCACTTCAGAACCCAGGAAAGCCTGTGTTTCCTAAGACAGTTGCTGAAACCTCTCACCGGATCTGTATTTCTCTTGTAGATTGGCGCAAGGAGCACTTCCAGGCCTGTGAGTGACTCTGTGTTCCTTAGGGACACTCCTCCTGTGCTTCCCATGGCTCTGGTCTCTCCTCTCCTCTGTGGTGACTCAGGTGTTGATGGTTTCAGTGGTGTGGATGGCAGAGGTGACAGTCACTTAGCTTGTCTCCTTCTCCAGTTCCCTGTTGTCTTGTCACCCCTAATTCGGCATTTCTTTCCTCCCTCTGCTTGCAAGACATGGGTTTGAGCTTCTTATGTGAGGGACTTAACCCCATAGAAGAAGCTAAGAGATTATGAGATGGGGGGTCAGCCTCTTCTGGGGACTGGACAGGACCTCCCCTGACTGTTAACTCTTTCTACAGGGACTTTCACTCTGGATCCAGCCTCTGCACACCCCATCCTTGCCATCTCCCGGGACAGGATGAGTGTGACCCGGAAGGACACCACTATGTGCTTGGATGACCTCTTCAGTGTGTTAGGCAGTGAAGGCATGTCTTCTGGAAGATATTACTGGGAAGTGACGCTAAAAAACAGGGAAGGCAGCAAATGGATTCTGGGGGTCTGTAGGGAAGGTGTGGACAGGAAAAACTTTTATTTTGAGAGTCCAGGTAAGGGATTTTGGACTGTGGGACAGTCTAGTAGTGGATATTGGGCCTATATTGATTCTGGGAGGGATTCATTATTCATCAGGCAAGCTCTGAAGAGTGTGGGGGTGTTTGTGGAGTACCCTGAAGGTAACATCTCCTTCTATAACATGAGTGACATGTCCCACATTTTCTCCTTCCATGAGGATTCCTTCTCTGGGACTCTTTTTCCGTACTTCAGGATTAAGTCTGGAAATGTTTCCATGACTATTAACTCCATGGCACCTAAGTCTGAGGGGGCAGAGGGAGAAGAGGGGGAGGAAGGGGAGCAACAAGAGGAGGGCAAAGAGGGGGAAGAGTCTTCATTCCTCCAGCATGCCAGGGACACTCTGCCCCCATAGTGTGCATCACCGCCTAAGTCGTCAGTGTGACTCCTTGTGGGAGTGTAGATACCACAGGCCAAAGCCCCCATAAGCTCTGGAAGGACCTGGAGCCTCGCCCACTGCTCCTCAGTCTGACTCTGAGGCTGTGGCTGTGGCTGCAGCGAGGCCATGCTGTGTGTCAGGGGGTGGAGGATAAGCCCTGGCTGTTGTTTCAGCGGGTATCAATTAGGCCAGTTTGAGCTCCAGGAAGGCATTTTCCTGGTGGTGTTAAATGGCATTTTATTGGGGTTTTTCCCAGTTGGCATGCATCAGACCAAGGGCTGAGTGGACATTGTTTTAATTTGTTCATCTGGACATGGGCACCTCGGGCCTATTCTGTGTCTCGGCCCTTGTGACCAATGCTGTAGTGAATATGGGGGAAGAGATATCTGACACATGCCTTCCTGACTTCTGCCTTTGTTCCTGGTGATGGGATTGCTGGATCCTAGAGAGTTCCTCAAAGTGGACATTGACCTGTCTGTCCATCTGTCTCCATGAACCAGCTTTATTGTTACATCAGTTTGTCTTTGTTTCTTATACAAATCCTTTGATTTCTATATTGGAGTCTCTTCCTCTTACAGAATTACACATATAAGTACAAAAATTAATTCTTATTTTATTAATGTTGGCTTCATGTATTTTACATTTTTATTGTTTAGTGGTTTATTAAGTATCTATTTTCTATCAATTACCTGTCAATTACTTGTCTGTCTGTCTGTCTTTAAAGAGAAGAGCCCATGTGTCTTAGTCAGGGTTTCTATTCCTGCACAAACATCATGACCAAGAAGCAAGTTGGGGAGGAAAGGGTTTATTCAGCTTACACTTCCACACAGCTGTTCATTACCAAAGGAAGTCAGGACTGGAACTCAAGCAGGTCAGGAAGCAGGAGCTGATGCAGAGGCCATGGAGGGATGTTCCTTACTGGCTTGCTTCCCCTGGCTTGCTCAGCCTGCTCTCTTATAGAACCCAAGAATACCAGCCCAGAGATGGTACCACCCACAAGGGGCCCTGGCCCACTTGATCACTAATTGAGAAAATGCCCCACAGCTGGATCTCATGGAGGCACTTCCCCAACTGAAGCTCCTTTTCCTATAATAACTCCAGCCTGTGTCAAGTTGACACACAAAACTAGCCAGTACACCATGTAACCTGGCCTGGCTTGTGTTGGCTTGAATGCAAACATCCCCCATACATAGACGTGCTTGGATTGTTGGTCTCCAGTTGGTTGTAGTGTTGGTAGATTTGGGTCACATGTCCTGATGAAGTGTGTCACTGGGGCGGGCTTTGAAGCTTCAGAACAGGGCATCACTCCCAGCCTCCCTGTCTGCTTCCTGCCTGTGCTTGAGGCACAAGCTCTCAGCTTCCTGCTGCTCCAGGCCCTGTGCTTCAGCTCTGTCGTTGTGGAGTCCTGGGGGAATCCTCAGACTGTAAGACAAGACAAGAACAACCAAACAGACAGCTCCATCAGCTTCAATCACTTCTCTTTTAATATATTCTGAATTTATCAATAATTGTTTCTCCCAGTGAGAACTGAAAAATCAACTGTGACTCAAATTGGTCTAAACTGTTTTTGCGTTTACTGTGAATATTTATATTTAATGTAACTTTATATTAAGTGTTTCTATTTCATATAAAATATCAAATAATACTTTGTGGTGTGTAAAGCTCACGAGAGTCTCAATTTTCAGTATCTATTAATAAAGTTTTATAGCAACATAGTGGTGTTCTCTTATTTGTGTAGTCTGTATGGCTGCCTTGGGTCCAAACAAGACAGAACTGAGCGGTTGTGACAAAATATAAGTGGACACAAAAGTGTATTTGTAGTGGTATAGGGAAATTGAACTGTCTGTTACAAAAGAATTATTTTATGTTGTAATTCTAGTGACCATTTTTAAAGTAAAAAATGGTGTTGTGGGGAAGTTGGTTTCATGGTTGTACAGAGCAAGGTAAGGACAACCTCTGACCCCAAAATCACAGCATGGGGACCTCAGTGTCTCCTCATTTAGATCTCATGCTGACCAAGGTTTCTGTGTCATCCTGCTGCATTATGGGTAACTGTGGGGGAGGGCACTGTAGAGTGAAGGAAGAATAGAGGGTGAGGTGGAGGTGTGGAAAGCCATGGAGGAGTGAGGGCTGGAGAGAGGGAAGAGCTTTGGGGGGCTTTGCAGGGGGATAGGAGGAGTGTGTGGGGGAATGGGTTAATTATCACTCAGGGACAAGGACACATCCCGGAGTCACTGAGAATGTGACAGTTAATTTTATTTCATTTCATTATTAAGGATCTTTTGACTATTAGATATACCTGATTCCGATGACTTCTCCCATTGTCTTTCAAAGAAGAACAGGACATCTTCACCTCCAGGCAAGGTTGCTTATTTTGGCAAAGTAGCCACTTGACAGAAATTGCTTATATCATCTATAGATAATATACTGTCCAGAAGGACAAACAGAGGTGGGATAGTCGACTACTAACCTCTGCCAATACAGGGAAAGGTGGCCCTTCATATTTATTCCTTCACGATAGGTTTGCCAGATGGTACTGGGCCAGAAGGCTGAAGGCAGATGCTCCAATATTATAAGAAATCATGGACTGTCCAGGTAGCCAGATGTCTGTGTAATTTTTTTTAAGTTTGGGAAGCTATGTTTGGTGTATCCTATATACTCAGGTAGTATTTAATTTGTTCTTGGATTTCTGGCAGGGTTGATGACTAGTTGTAATCTCATAATCAAACTCAAGTAGTTTAGCATTGAGAGAGAGGTTATCGAGTGGAAGACATGGTTTCCAGGTTGTGTTTCAGATCTAAACATAATTCAGGGATAGAATTGTCAGTCTTTAAGCTAGGAATTATGGTAGAATACTTTATCTAATTGACAAACATGATGGACTAGATATTAATTGTAACATTTAGTACTTTGTAATTTACATGTATTCTGTAATTTAAATGATTATTATGGTTTTGTTCAGTTTATATCTGAGAAAAGATTTTTTTTCAATTGGACAGAAAAGGTGAGATGTAGGGGGTCATTCTGATGCTTTGATTGGGAATCTTCATGTGAACTCTGAATGTCCTGTTCCCCAATTGGTTCTTGATCTATTAATAAAGATGCTAGCTGGTGGCCAATGAGCTTGGCTGAATAGGTGGTGATTCCAGTTTTCTTGCAGGGAGGCTATCAGAGCCAGAGGAGGAGAAAAGGTTAGCCATCCTTGGGGGCATGAAGTGGGGCAGTGGAAAAGGAGCCATCAGGTGTGTGAGAGCTTAAGAAGAATGGCCATTGGCCGCTTCCCTAATTGGACCTGGGGTAGCAGGTGAGATACTAGAAATACAATTAAGCTGAGGGTAGATTTAGGGTGCTGTATAAGGAGAAGGTAAGTGAGCAACCAAAGTTGAGGGCAGATTTATGGTGCTGAGCTGGGAGTGAAAAGAAAGTTTGAGAGAGCCAAGAAAGACTTAGAAGTGCTTATAAGCAATTGAGTCAGTAAGGCAGGCTGAAAATAAGCTAGTGTGTGTGTGTGTGTGTGTGTGTGTGTGTGTGTGTCTTTCATCTGCAGATCTGAGGGAACCTGTGCAGTCCTGGTAGTGCTGTCTACCTGGCACTTAAAGCTGGGTAGCAAAATCTCCACTCTACAGATTGTTCTACTTCAAATTAAGCAAAACTCCCCCAGGTGTGCCCTCCATTTTCTTTTCTTTTTTTTTTTCTTTTGGATTTTTGAGACAGGGTTTCTCTATGTAACGCTGGCTGTCCTGGAACTCACTCTGTAGACCAGGCTGGCCTTGAACTCAGAAATCTGCTTGCCTCTACCTCCCAAGTGCTGGGATTACAGGTGCGTCCCACCACTGTCTGACTGCCCTCCATTTTTATGTGTTACTTAATTATTATATGTTGTCAAATTGACTACCAAGAATCACATCCTATTGTCCCTGAGTACCCTCTGTTACCAGTTTGCCAGAGCTAGCCCAGTACCATATTCAATGTCTCCTTTTTATGCTACAAGTGATAGTGATCAAAAGTCATCAAAGTGCACTCGAGAGGAGCCTTTTACTGGTCCCAATGCAAAAAATTCTTTATGGGGTTGGAGAGAGGGCTCAGTGGATAAGAGTGCTTGCTGCTTTCGCAGAGGACCTGGGTTCAGTTCCCAGCACCTACGTAACTGTGCGCAAACACCCACAGCTCCATTTCACCTGCCCTAATACTACTGACTCTGTGAACCCAGGCACACATGAGATCTACATAAGGACATGGAGGCAAAACATGCTTCTACACTGAACCAAAGTGCATCTTTGAAGAGGATTCTTCATCTGTTATTGGTTGCATAGTGTGGGTATTTGTGTGAGTACAGTCAAGTGGGAACCAGTGTGTCCTGTCATGGCTCCCACACGGAGGTCACAGCATGGTGGTCAGGTCTGTTCTCACCCTCATGTGGGTCCACGATCAAACTCAGGTTGTAAGGCTTGGTGGCTAATGCCTTTACCTACTTAGTCATGATGTCACCTCATGTTTTGCTGCTGATCTTTTTCTCCCTTCTTCCCTCCCTCCCTCCTTCCCTCCCTCCCTCCTTCCTTCCTCCTTCCTTTCCTCTCTTCCTCCCTTCTTTCCTCCCTTCCTCCCTCCCTCCCTCCATCCCTCCCTCCTTCCTTTCTTTCTTTCCCTTTTTCTTTTTCCTTTTGAGTGAGGAGCCCACTACAGAGGTGGGGACGAAAATAGACCGAGATCCGTGTGCTCCACCATTGCTGGTATTACAGACATGCACCGTGTTACTCAGGCTCCAGCATGTGAGACAGGGTTCACATAGCTCAGGCTGACCTTGCACTCACTATGTTGCCAAGGACAGCTTGAGTTCCTGATCGTCCTTCCTCTACCTTCTGCGAAGTTATGGCTATGGTTAGGGTTAGTTTGTTAGGGTTAGAGTTAGTGTTAGGATTAGGGTGAGGGTTATGGTTAGTTTTGGGGTTATGGTGATGGTTAGTGTTAGGGTTGTTAGGCTTTGGGTTAAGGTTAGGGTTAGGGGTAGAGTTTATAAGGTTCAGGTTATGGTTATGGTTAGTGTACAGTGTCAGGATCATGTGTCTATAAGAGCTGTCATCTCTGGCTTCTTTATTAACCTATTGTCAATAGAGCTGGCTGTGCCTTTTGTGCCCTGTGAGAAGACACAATGCACATCCCATCTAGTTTTCCTCAGTGTCCTCTAAGGCTCTCTGATATGTTCCTGGTCTTTGCCTTCACCAGTCATCCCCCTTGGGAGGCATAGGGTGGGGACTCATGAGGAGATAAGGTTTGCGATATCCAGGCACCTGGAGTCCAAGGTCCCTTTTAGGTTCCTGCTGAATCTGCGATCTTAGGTGCTGGGTTTGGGCTGGGTTGCTGATGAGGCAGGGATTGTGGTAGAAACTACATGTTTAAGGAAGACATACCTTCCTCTCATCTTAGTAGTTACTGGAGCTGGACCTGGGATCATCACACTGTCTCTGTTTGGAGCTGTGACAGGTGTTGACATAACTGTTGTGTGCAGATGTGAGCTGCTCCTGATGCTTAAAACAGTCAATAAAGTTTTGTTGTCTCCTTTGTGTCAGCTTTTAACATTTCATAAAGTGTAGGTCTGAGAAGTCTACCCATTGGACATGGTGGGTAGTGGTGGGAGTGGGTGTGTGTTTGGGGTGGTGAGGAGAACCTTCATCTCTTTCTGACTGAATATCACATTCAGAAGGAACATATGCCCAGGTCACATTACTGTAGCTTTCAGTTTTGGTGGCTGATAGTGTAATCGCTCTGTTGGCTCAAAGGGCACTGCGTGAATAGACAGTGACACCAGCCTGTCCACTGACACTGCCACCGCCACCGTGGTCATCATCATTGCAGTCAGTGTTCATTGTCGTCTCTGGAGAGGCTGTGAGAACTTGCTGCACTGCTGTCTGCTACTCTAGAAAATGATTCTGGAGGCGAGGAAAATGGATGCTGGCATTGGGGCGAGCCCTGCTTAGAGCTGCGAGAGTCCCTTGGAACGGGACTGAGGTGTGAGGGGAAGATTTGGGGTGTCCTGGGTCCCCTTGACCTTGAGATGTTTCTGAAGAAGACCCAGCCTTTCAAAGCTGGGGACAAAGAGAAGCAGGTAGGTGGGCATTGAAGACAGCTGGGGTGTGCAGAAGAAGCAGAGAGGAGATTGTGCTGAGTGAGTCCCAGCAGGTCACCTCCCTGGTGGCTGAGCCTAGAGACAGCTCAGAGGTCCCCTGTGACTGTCCTTCTCAGGCCTTTAGGCTCCCTCCTCACCCTCTGTCCTTCCAACAGAAAAGAGTTTTCTCCTGTTCTTTTCAACCCTGTGCACACCCAGCTTGGTCTTTAACAGCAGAGACTGTGAGGACCAACCTGTGCTGTAGGTTGTGTGTGTGTGTGTGTGTGTGTGTGTGTGTGTGTGTGTGTGAGACCTGCCAAGTGTAAAGGAACCATGGCAGGGGCTGGGCTGGGGTAGCGAGGTTCTGAAGATGGCCATACGGAGCCATAGAATACAGAGGGCAAGCTGTTCCCGAGGGAGGGGCTGGGCATAGCTCCATGCCTTGGGGGTCACAGGCAGTTTGTGGGTAAGGGGGAGTTGGAGTCATGGTGTCTACACTGGGCTCTCCTCAGGGCTCTGAGACAGGAAGGGCCTATATTTCAGCATAGAGTGTGTCTGCCCCTGAGCCGGGGCTGAGGTGGGAAGGAAAGGAGCAGCTTCCTCTTAGACGACTCGGATGTCCCCAGCCGCCCAGTCTTCTGACGGTCTGACAGGAGCCGGTTGTGTGGAGTCCTCACCCTGTGAGCGTGGATGTGTTTTGGTCCTGTGGGCTGATCTCTACCCTGAGCCTTGATGTCTCTGACGAGGGGTCCAACCTCTCCATGGAGCTTACCACTTATCTCCTGCCCCAGGTATTGATGTGCCTCTCCCGTTTTTCTCTTGAGCTCCGAGGACATGGAAAATTGCTTCAAGCCCTCTCTGCTCTTCCATTTCTCCTGCCTGGTTGTCCTCACACAGCTGCTTACCTGGGTGACCACAAGTGAGTGTGTCCTGCTCTCTCTTCCCATGTCTCCCTTACAGTGGTTGGGATTTGGCAGGTGTTCTGTAGATCAGATGTGCAGGAGACCCACTTCAACCTGGCATCCAGGATTTTCTCATCTTCCCATTTTCAGTGACTTAGTAATAAAAATCTCGGGCAAGAATACCTGTTTTAATATTCACATTATTCAGTGGATGAAGAAATTGGCTGAAATAGCCTTTGAGAGGCTGACACTGGAGCATTGTGAGTCCTTGGCCAGCCTGAGCTCCATAGCCAGATCCTACCTGGGGAGAACAGTCGGGATAGCCTCAGACTGGCAGTGAGCCTGGGGTGTGAGGAGCTGCAGAGGCCAGTGTTGGCTGCAGCAGAAAGACCCAGGGAGAGAGGAGCAGGAGCAAGGTGGGGAGCACTGAGTTGGGAGCAGGGCCGAGGTCCTGGTGATCCCTGGGGGGGAATGCAGAGTCAGGACAAGCCTTGAGCAGAGCAGGGGCAGCCTTTGACTCCATGTGAGGGTCACTGATGTGGGAGGTCGGTGTCACACAGGTGTCCTGGTCTGTCCAGTGGCAGCAGTGTGCTAGACACAAACGAAGCAGTGCAGACAGGGGGCTCTTGGGACCACAGAGCCTGTGTCAAAGTCCTCCTGGTTTAGAGGGTGAAGAGTTCCCAGAGTGAGTCAGACAATCCTCCTTCTTTATCAGAAGTGATTGGGCACCTGGACTGCAGCTGCTGTTTCACAGAAGTGTCGTTTGTCTGTGTACTTTGTTTCATGTGCATGGGCGTTTCCCTGAGTGTATGTCTGTGTAACACCTGTATGCCTCAGGCCACAGAATCCAGGAGGGAGTTACACATAGTTATGAACCATCCTGTGGATGCTGGGAATTGAACTTGTGTCCTCTGGAGGAATCTTCTGTATATTAATCATTCAGCTATCTCTTCAGCCTTGGCTTGTTTTAGTATTCATATTGTTAAGTTGATGAAGAAATTGGCTGATAATGGGATTTAGGATTGGGTGTTCAGACTTTCCTGGGTCTTGTATGAAACTAGCCACTTACACCCATGTCTCCCAAGGTGTGGCCATGTAACAAACTGTGTGAGCATCTGCAGTGATCTTTATGAGTGTATGCTCTTGATCCCACCCAAACATACTGAGGCTAGCGCTCTCAGCAAAGATTCAGTTACCTGAAGTGCATCTGGTGACCAGGCACATGCAAGCTGGCGAAGAATGCACAAGGGATTCCTTCATGGAAAGGGCCAGGGTCACAGGCAGAAAAAAGTTTTCTTTTTGTACCATTTATGAGGTGCAGTGCTATGTCAAAGATTACTTGAGCATTAGTGCATTAGTTAGTCATGGATGCCTAATGCACACTGCCCAGAGCAACCCCATCTATTGCTTGCTTTCTGCTGGGAGGATATTCCCCTTCAGAGCGTGTTCTCTGCCTCGTCCTGTGTCTCTCTAGCCTCTCACTGCTACATCTCTGTCCACAGAGGAGTTCCTGGTCTTTGGTCCCTCAGACCCCATTGTGGCCGAGCTGGGTGGGGAAACCATTCTTCCCTGCTCCGTGCTTCCAGCCATGAATGTGGAGAAGATGGAGGAGCTGAGGTGGTTCCGCACCAGATTCTCAGAAACAGTACTTGTCTACCGGGACCAAGAGGAACAGAAGGAAGGGCAGATGCCTGGGTATTCACAGCGCACCTCGCTGGTGAAGGATCAGTTCCATCAAGGCACTGCTGCTATCAGGATCCAAAATGTCCAGGCATCAGATAGTGGGATATACATCTGCCACTTCAAACAGGGACTGTTCTATGAAGAGGCCATCTTGGAAATGAAGGTGGCAGGTTGGTCAACTGATCCCTGTTCTATAATCCTTGGGTGACCTGTGTGTGGGATTAAACAGAGGGTTACATCACTCAGCCCCTTACTTTCTTGTATGTTCTGAGAGAAGTTCTCATGTTGATCAGACTGTCCTAGAACTTGCCATGCAGTGCTGGGCTCACACGGATGCTCTGGTCTCTCATTTTTATCTCTACTTGTTTTTGGTTTCCCATTTTGAGATAAGAAATAGGTAGTGCATTCCTTCATAGATTAATTCAATCCTTTCTATGTGTGGATTTCCTAAAGCATGCTGTGTCTAGTTCTGTGGCCCCGGGATCCTGTTGGCGTTATGAAAATACCAGCTGTGGTAATGTACTGTTTAGAGGTGTCGGCAGGAAAGTCACCGTGTGTCAGTGAGCAGTCAGTGAGAAGTGCCAGTCAATGCTAAGGACAGTGATTGAGGGGAGGACGGAAGGACGCTCAGGCTCTGTCTTCCCTGGAGAGGAGAGCTGGGCGTGAGCCTGCCCTGCGGGTCACAGGTGTGTGGATAATGGGCAGATGGAGTGCTGGTTCCCACGTCAGGGCTCCTGTGTTCAGCTTCCTTCAGTTTCCTCAGGATCTTGTGGTTGATAAAGGAGTGGTCTGTTCCCCACAGTGGGCTCTCTTATCTCTCCTCTGTCAGGCAACAGGGGCTCAACCTAGTTCCAATCCAGGAATGCCTTTCCCCTTCAATGCCCATGAGCCCTGTGAAAGTTTCCTGTGAGTCACATAGTTGCTTCTGAGGTCCTTCAACCCAAAGTTGCTCATAGGGTGTGCACATCTGTCCTCCTGCAGCGATGGGCTCTGTCCCTGAAGTCCATATCAAAGGTTCAGAAGACGGTGGGGTGTGTGTTGTGTGCATGACTTCAGGGTGGTACCCGGAGCCTCAGGTGCTTTGGAGAGACTCCAGAGGAGAGACTCTCACTGCATCCCTGGAGATCTACCGGGAAGATGCTGAAGGACTCTTCAGCACAGAAACTTCGCTGGTGGTGAGAGACAGCTCGGTGAGGAATGTGACCTGTTCTGCCTTCAATCGCGTCTTGGGCCAGGAGAAAGCCACGGCCATGTTCATCCCAGGTGAGAGCTGTCCCTCCCAGTACAGAGCTGGGGTTGTGATGGTCTTCCTGGAGTGTGGTGGACTGTCTGTCCTCAGGTTCCCTCATCTCTGGCTCTCTGCCTGGGCCACAGAGCCCTTCTTCCCTCAGTCCTCTCCCTGGAAGCCAGCTTTTTTCGTGATCCTGACCATGATGGGACTTCTAGTCTCAGGGACAAGCTATCTTCTCAAAAGAGAACATTCTGCAAGGTTGAAGGTGCAGCTGGAATGGGGGAATCTTCAGCGTGAGAAGGATGAGTTACAGAAGACAAAGGACGATGCTCTGAGGACTTCTAGTAAGTCACCATAGCAGAGAAGGACAGGGTCATAGTCCCAAGGAGGGTCCAGTGTTCTGAGATCAGAGTAGCGGGTCAGATAAAACCCCAGAGAAGATGGCTGGAGTCTTTTGGGTCAGGTGGTCTGTAGTCCAGAGTATCAGGATCCCAAACTGTGTCTTCTTTCTTCCTGCCAAGTGTACAGACTCTGTCTCCTTTCTCATTTCAGTTGCACTCAAGGAGGTGCTTGGTGAGTCCTGCTTTTCCTTTTGAGCCCTCTGGTCCCCTCTGGAGCCCAGCAGCTCTCTTGACCCCTGTGTGTTGTTTTTCAGATCTAAGGAAAGCAGTCTACAATGCTGGTGAGTTACAGTCCCAATATCCCATGGTTCCTTGTGTGTCCTCTCCTTTGATGCTAGGCAGAGTAGGAACCCCTTCTGGGATCAGAAATCGAAGCTTCTTGGAGGTGGATGCCTGGTGTTTAGGCTTCTTCTGATCTCTGCCCAGAGCTGGAAAATATATGATTCCTGGATGTGTCCTTGTCCATGAATCTTAATTTAACCACTTCCTGTTATATTTATTGCTATCTTTTAGGGCTGCAGCAGCTCTGGAGTATGGTCTGTACCTGGAAGCAGACAGTAGTTTTAAAATTTCATTAAAGAAAGTGTCTTGGTTAGGTTTCTACTGCTGGGATAAATTCTGCAACCACATGCATCTTGGGGAGGAGAGGGTTTACTCTTCTTACACATTTTTTTACAGCAGAGTCTATTGTTGAGGAAAGCCAGGGCAAGGACTCACAGCAGGAGCCTGGAGCAGGAACTGAGCAGAGACTACAGAGGAAGGCTGCCTGCTTGCTTCTTTCCCATGACTTGTGCAAGCTACTTGACTCTTCCAGGACTGCCTGCCTAGGGTTGGAACTGCCCATAGTAGGCAGCCCCTTCCATATCCATCATCAATCAAGAAAATGCCCCATAGCTGTGCCTACAGCCATTTGCTAGAGATGTTTTCTCAGTCAGGTTCTCTGCTCTCAGATGACTCTAGCCTTTGTCCAAGTGATGTCCTCCAGAGGTCTGTTCCCTTCACTCCTGAAGGTTTCGATCAGGTGGTGGGCAGAGGCCTGGGCCACTGACCTCAGTGGGACCGGGATGGTAAGCTGGGTGTTGCTGGCATAGTGACGCCTTGCTTTAGAGATATTTTACCTGAGGAACTCTGGGTACTACATCCAAGAACTTACTTCATGTCCAAAATTGTTGATGTCAAATGCTTTCTGACAATTGTGGAATAACTTTACCATTCTCTAAGATATTATCCCATTTACCAAGGTTTTATTGTTAACTATTTTTTTTTCCTGTTTGGTTTTAGAAGTACATGCAGCTATGGTACAACTATAGCTGTCCACCACAGAACAGGGGGCAGTGGGGGAAACTCATCTACAATGCCATCTCTTTCATCTGTGGACCAGGGAATTTCCCACAATACTCTGAAGCTCTGCAGCTTGCAGGATCCAGCTCCTCAGGGTCCCCTCTCCTCCTCGGCATAGCCTCAGCTTTAGAATGGATGGAGGAAGGTCAGCTGACTCTCTGAGGGGGCAATTCATGTTGGGTTCTCACCAGAGTGTGTTCATTTACAGCCTGGAGGAAGGCGCAGCTGTATGCAGGTATGTGACTCCTATAGACTGCCTCCTTCTGGGCAGAGCACATGTCTGTTATTTTCTCCTGCTGTGATGAAACACCAAGACCCAAGCATTTCCTCAAGGAGGAAGGTGTTTACTTGACTCACACTCCCAGTCCATGTTCACAGCAGGTCGAGGCAGGAACTCCAGCAGGCAGGAACCTGGAGGCAGGCGCTGAGGCAGAGGCCATGTAGGAGTGCTCCTTGGCGGAGTGCTCCCGTGGCTTGCTCAGTTTCTTTTCTCCTACATCCTACAACCACGTGCCAAGGGATGGCAGTGCCCACATGGCTGGATTCTCCCTTATCCATCACCAGTCAAGAGAATGTCCCACAGGCTTGCCTCCAGGCCAGTGCTATAGAGACATTTTGCCCTATTCAGGTTCCTTGTTCCCAGATGACCCTACCTTGTGTCAAGCTGACACAGAAGCCAACAGGAAGTAGTCATTCTCTTGAGCTGTCAGAGGCTGTGTCTTCCCAAAGGAGACCTGCCCAAGACTGGGCCCATTAGCATTCGGCCATGCAGGCAGAGTGGGCTTATGAGTCTCCTCACCCATGGTCTGACAGAGAATTATTGGTTACTAGGAAAGAAGAAGCCAAGGGCTCTCCCTATCCCTTTCCAAGGTTGTGTTTGGTGTGTGTGCGTGCATGTGCTTGTGTGTATGTGCCTATTCATGTATTTGTGTATGTGTGTATTATTATGTGTGTATTCATGTGTGTGTATATGTGTGCATGTATATTATTTGGGTTATTGAGTGGGAATGACAGGTACCTTGCCCCATAATTCTCAGGTCTGTGTTTCTGAGGACCTCTGCTGAGATGGGTGCAGGCTGTCAAACCCCTCACATGACCTGTGCTTCTCTTGTAGATTGGCGCAAGGAGCATTTCCAGGCCTGTGAGTGTCTCAGGGACGCTTTCTTAGGGACTCTCCTCCTGTCCGTCTCATGGCTCTCGTCCCTCCTTTGTTTCTGTGTGGTGACCCAGGTGGTGACAGCTTCGGTAGTGTGGGTGGCAGAAGTGACTTTCCCCTTCTTGCAACTTAGAGTCTCCAGCTACAAGGCTCTTACGGGAGGGGCTTATCCTGCTAGAAGAAGTTTGAACACTCTGAGATGGAGGGGGAGTGGGCTGTAGCCTCTTCTGGGTGTTGACAGGACCTCCCCTGACTGGTAACTCTCTCTACAGGGACTTTCACTCTGGATCCAGCCTCTGCCCACCCCATCCTCTCCATCTCCCAGAACAGGATGAGTGTGACCCGGAAGGACACCACTATGTGCTTGGATGACCTCTTCTGTGTGTTAGGCAGTGAAGGCGTGTCTTCTGGGAGATATTACTGGGAGGTGAAGCTGAGGAACGGTGACAGCAGCAAGTGGACTTTGGGGGTCTGTAGGGATGGCGTGGAGAGGAAAGGCTGTTTTTCAGAGTGTCCAGATAAGGGGTTTTGGACTGTGGGGCAGTCTAGTAGTGGATACTTGGCCTATATTGACTCTGGGAGGGCTTCATTATCCATCAGGCAAGCTCTGAAGAGTGTGGGGGTGTTTGTGGACTACCTTGAAGGTGACATCTCCTTCTATAACATGAGTGACATGTCCCACATTTTCTCCTTCCATGAGGATTCCTTCTCTGGGACTCTTTTTCCGTACTTCAGGCTTAAGTCTGGAAATGTTTCAATGATTATCCTCTCCATGGCACGTGTGTCTAAGGGGGAGGAGGGAGAAGAGGGGAGGAAAGGAAGGAAAAGAAGTAGGAAGGGGAGGAAGGGGAGGAAGGGGAGGAGGGCAAAGAGAGGGAAGAACTCAGCTTTGCTTCCTTCGAAGGAGTCTCTGAGCCCGGCAGGGGAGGGCCAGGTTCCAGGCTCTTATGTTGTGGACTCTCTCCCAGGGGAAGGCTCTCCATTCCTCCAGCATGCCAGGGACACTCTGCTCCCGTAGTGTGCATCACCGCCTAAGTCGTCAGTGTGACTCCTTGTGGGAGTGTAGAAGCCACAGGCCAAAGCCCCCATGAGTCCTGGAAGGGCCTGGAGCCTCGTCCACTGCTCCTCAGTCTGACTCTGAGGCTGTGGCTGCAGCGAGGCCATGCTGTGTGTCAGGGGGTGGAGGATAAGCCCTGGCTGTTGTTTTAGCGGGTGTCAATCAGGCCGGTCTAAGCTCTGGGAAGGCATTTTCCTGGTGGTGTTAAATGGCATTCTATTGGGTTTTCCCCCAGTTGGCATGCATCAGACCAAGGGCTGAGTGGACATTGTTTAAATTTGTTCATCTGGCCATGGGCACCTTGGGCCTATTCTGTGTCTCAGCCCTTGTGACCAATGCTGTAGTGAATATGGGGGAAGAGATGTCTGACACATGCCTTCCTGACTTCTGCCTTTGTTCCTGGTGATGGGATTGCTGGATCCTAGAGAGTTCCTCCAAGTGGACAATGATCTGTCTGTCCGTCTGTCTCCATGAACCAGCTTTATTGTTACATGAGTTTGTCTTTGTTTCTTATACAAATCCTTTGATTTCTATATTGGAGTCTCTCTCTCTTACAGAATTACACATATGACTACAAAAATTAATTTATACTTTATAAAGGCTGTATTTTAACTTTTTATTGTTTAGTTGTCTATTATCATCTACCTACCTACCTATCTATCTATCTACCTACCTACCTACCTACCTACCTATCTATCTATCTATCAATTATGTCTGTCCATCTGCCTTTAAAGAGAAGATCTCATGGAACCCGGGATGGCTTGTGTTGGCTTGAATGCAAACATCCCCCATACATAGACATGCTTGGATTGTTGGTCTCCAGTTGGTTGTAGTGTTGGTAGATTTGGGTCACATGTCCTGATGAAGTGTGTCACTGGGGCGGGCTTTGAAGCTTCAGAACAGGGCATCACTCCCAGCCTCCCTGTCTGCTTCCTGCCTGTGCTTGAGGCACGAGCTCTCAGCTTCCTGCTGCTCCAGGCACTGCGCTTCAGCTCTGTCATCATGGAGTCTCCTTGTCTGGAGCAGTTGAATTCTTGCAACAGGAAAAGATGGTGCAAGGGTTCCTCTCTCTTGTGTTCTTGCGGAGGCCATTTCAAGGTTAGCTAGAATTTGGTCTCCTTGGTGGAGAGTCTCATAGAAAACTACCTGATTGTGTCTTAGGGACCCAAGGTCGCCATGTCCCAGCGGCTTATCCCAGCGTCTGTAACCCACCTGCTTGTGTGAAACTGCTGAGAGACCAGGACCAGGTTTTGTACATCCAAAATCCCCATGCTCTTGACACTTGGGGCTATCTCTGGGTCCATGAATCCCTGAGTGTGGTACCAGCCAGCTGGGATACAGACTTTCACTAGGGTAGAAACTGTGTCTGGGCAGTCATGTCTGGAGGGCTCCTGGAAGCACTAAGCCCAGGAAACTCTCCTGTGAATTGCCTAGGTCACAGCATTTAAGTAGAGCCAGAAGAAGAAGAAAAAGAAGAAGAAGAAGAAGAAGAAGAAGAAGAAGAAGAAGAAGAAGAAGAAGAAGAAGAAGAAGAGGAAGAAAGAAGAACCACCAAAGAAAAGTAATGAACAGAGAAGTTTGTATCAGTATTGTGGGGTCTTCTGTTTTCCCCACGTTTAATGAGTGCGTGTTCACTCGTTTGTAATGCCAACTTGACACATGCTAGAGTCATTTTGCGAGAGGAAAAGACCTTCCATTGACAAAATGCCTCCATCAGGGGGGCCTGTAGATAAGCCTGTTGGGAATTTTCTTAATCAGCGATTGACGTGTGAAGCCCCAGCCTGTTGTGATGGTGCTGCTACTGCTTGAATGCTGTTCCCATGTGCTATAAAAGAAAGCAGGCTGAGCAGGCTAGGGGAGAAAGCCAGCGAGCAGCTCCCTCCATGGCCTCTGTATCAACTCCTGCCTCAAGGTTCCTACCCTGCTTGAGTTCCCGTCCTGACTTCCTTTGATGATGTGGTGTGGAAGCTTAATTGAAAAACAAAACAAAACAAAACAACAACAAAAAAACCAACCTTTCCTCCCATCGTCTTATGGTCATGGTGTCTTATCCCAGCAGAGCAGCCCTCAGTGAGAGAGTATGTACTTGTTCTATTTTTGCGAAATGTGTGGCAGAGTTCAGAAATTAAGTAGCGAGGACCCAGCTCCATCGGAGAGTACTTGACACACGTGTGAGGCCCTGGGTGCGGTGCTCAGTTTGTAAAACAAAACAAAAGCAACCAAATTAGTCAGCTTTATCAACTTAATTTCTCTCTCTCTTTTTGGGCTTTATCTGAGACAGGGTTTCTCTGTGTAGCCCTGGCTGTCCTGGAACTCACTCTGTAGACCAGGCTGACCTCGAACTCAGAAATCCGCCTGCCCCTGCCTCCCAAGTGCTGGGATTACAGGCGTGCGCCACCACGCCCAGCAATAATTTCTCTTTTAATATATTGAAAATTTATTAATAATTGTTTCTCATGCTGGAGTGATGGGTCAGTGGTTAAGAGCACCAACTACTCTCCCAAAGGACACGAATTCACATCCCAGAAACTCCTTGATGGCTTATCGCTGTCTGAATTGTAGTGGGGGCTGGATAGATGGCTCAGTAGTTTGGAGCACTGACTGCTCGTCTGAATGTCCTGAGTTCAAATCCCAGCAACCACATGGTGGCTCACAAGCATCCGTAATGAGATCTGACGCCCTCTTCTGGAGTGTCTGAAGACAGCTACAGTACATTCACATATAATAAATAAAAATGTTAAAAAATAATGTTTCTCCCAGTGAGAACTGAAAAATCAACTATGACTCAAATTGAATTAAACTGTTTTTGTGTTTTCTGTAAATATTTATTTAATGCAATTTTATATTAAATGTTTATATTTCATGTAAAATCTTTTTTTTTGTTTGTTTTGCTTTTTTGTTTTTTTGTTTTTTCGAGACAGGGTCTGTGTAGTTCGGGCTGTCCTGGAACTCACTTTGTAGACCAGGCTGGCCCCGAACTCAGAAATCCGCCTGCCTCTGCCTCCCAAGTGCTAGGATTAAAGGCGTGCACCACCACCGCCCGGCTTATGTAAAATATCAAATAGTACTTTGTGGTGTGTAAAAATTGTGAGTCTCAATTTTCAGTATCTATTATTAAAGTTTTATAGGAACATAATGGTGATCTCTTATTTGTATAGTCTGTATGACTTCTGTCTTGGTTAGGATTTTACTGCTGTAAACAGACACCATGACCAAGGCAAGTCTTATAAAGGATAACATTTAATTGGGGCTGGCTTACAGGTTCAGAGGTTCAGTCTGTTATAAAGACAGGAACCATGGCAGCATCCAGGCAGGCATGGTGCAGGAGGAGCTGAGTGTGCTACATCATCTGAAGGCTGCTAGTGGAAGACTGGCTTCCAGGCAGTAGGGTGAGGGTATTAAAGCCTTCCCAGAGGGACACGCCCTCTCCAACAAGGCCACACCTCCAAATAGTGCCCCTCCCTGGGCCAAGCATATACAAATTATCACAGCTACCTTCCATCCAACAAGACAGAACTGAGCTGTTGTGATAAAATGTAAGTGAACATGAAAGTATATTTGTAGTGGTATAGAAAAATTCAACTGGCTGTTACAAAATTATTTTATTTTGTAATTCTAGTGACCATTTTTAAAGTAAAAAATGGGGTTGTGGGTAAGTTGGTTTCATGGTTGTACAGAGCAAGGTAAGGACAACCTCTGACCCAACATCACAGCCTGGGGACCTCACTGCCTCCTCATTCAGATCTCAGGCTGACTGAGGTTTCTCTGCCATCCTGCTGCATTATGGGTCACTGTAGGGGATGGCACTGAGAAGTGAAGGAAGAATAGAGGTGAAGGTGTGGAAAGGCGTGGGGAAGTGAGGACTGGAGAGAGGGAAGAGTTTGGGGGGCTTTGCAGGGGGCAGCAGGGATGATAGTGGGACTGAGGCTGTGTGTGTAGAAGAGCTCATGGGTGTGAGAAGAGGGGAAGGGCTGATTGCATGGGGACAATGCAGGTGCAGTGGTTAGCCATGCAAGGGACAGTGACAGTTCCTTGCTGTCAATCTTAGGAGCCTGAGTAGTTGTCATGTTTTGGAGACTGTGATGTCTATCCTTGACCATCAACTTGACTACATCTGGAATTAACTAAAACCCAAGTGTCTGAGTGCAGCTGTGAGGGCTTTTTCCTCAATGAAATCTTGTAGGAAGACCCACTTTTAATCTGGACATTTTGCCATTGGGAGGTCCTTTGCTGCGGGGCACACTTCTGCTGGCAGCCCAAGCAGATGAAGTGGGAGGAGGGAGCGCACTCTATTTGCCTGCTTGCTCTCACTCTTGCTGGCAAGGCCATACCTTTACCGGTGTTAGAGCATACCTATTCAGAATTCTGGCATATACCGAAAACTAGCTGAGACATTCAGTCTCATGGACTGAATTCTTGGACTTTCTCTTGGTAGATAGCCATTCCGCCATTGTTGTTGGCTTAGATGGACCACAGCCCATGTTATTCTAATAAATCCCCATATGTATATATATGTGTGTGTGTATACACACACACACACACACATGTACATATATACACACACATAAATACTCTAATAAATCCCCATATATACATATATGTATATATGGGGATATTGGATGGGGATATGTGTGTTGTGGTGGGGGAGGGGTATACTTGGATGAAGGGCCTCAGGATGCCAGGAGAGGGCATGGAATGCCACGGAACAGGATTCCAGGTAGTTGTGAGCCAGCCAGCAGATACAAGTACTGGGAATTGAACTCTGGTCTCTTCTCCCTCCTTTCTCTCCTTTTCTCCCTCTTCTCCCTCCCTGTTGCCTCAGATGCCCTGAAGCTTTTCAGAAGAGTCAACTCAGGTTTGTTTTTAGAAACTCCTTTCCCACCATCGTTATTTTTAGAACCGACCTCAGGTGGCTCAGCGAGTCTCAGCTGCACGCTAGCACGCGGCACATGCCTCATGCCTGGCACCCCTTTGCTTTCTTCTGTCCTGTCATGTATCTATGTGTAATCCATCATATATGTAATCCAAAAATGACAGCTTGTAAGGTGTCATTGTTCCCTGACCCTATGAAGGAGGACAGATTTTTACTGAAGATTTCTGACCCCTTTCTGTTAAAACTCTTCTAAGAAAACTCTTCTAAGACTTTCAATGTAAACTACTTTTGGACACATTTTAAAGTTGAATCTTCAAAGTGACTGTGCTCATGAAATACAGAGAAATACATCATTGGCAGTCACCAAGGTCACAAAGTCAACTGGCTCAGCTAGAGATAGAACACTGTCAAAGGCACTTACTAGATATTTAATAAAGACAGTTGTTTCCGAAAACACGGTCTTTATTAATTGGATTATATGTTCTGTCGAATAAAGCAAAATTTGGAAGATGAAGATTGCGGCAGGGAGGTGTAATAAGGGCAAACCTCTGAACAGCAGAAAGTGAAGATGTTAGAGGGATTGGATTTTATAACCATGATGCACCGGGGTGAGGGTAGATGTCGGTTGTATCTGATGGGAGATCACATCGGAGGCCATGTTTTGCCCTAGCCTCCTTCCTCTTTCTCAGCCGTCTTTGTCTTTTTTCTTCTTTTTCTTCTTTTCTTTCTTGTGTTTCCTCTCTTCTCCTTCTGGCTTTTCTCCGTGAGTATCTTGATTGTCTTCTGTGGTTTTCGGTGCACTTGAGTCAGAGTCGGTCTCTTGGTGTTCTGACTTCTTGGATGACTTGCGTTTCTTTCTGCGTTCTGAAGGGCGGTCCAAGGCCTTCTTTATCAGAAAGCCGCCCTCATTCTGCTTTATTACTATCCCGTCTTGGTTCCTCCTTATCAGGGACTCCAGTCTTCTGAAAAGGAATGGTTCTTCATAACATATGGTCTGGGCTTTATGTTCACTGTCATTTCTTTGGTCATTTCTTACTTGAGAGTCTTGTCTTCGTGGAGGATGCTGTTGAGAGGAGGAAGGAGCCGGCTCTTCACACCATATGGGTTGCCGCTGGTGGACCATCTCGCATCTCTTCGGGCAGCAGTACTGGCACTGGCACCTCCTCACCTCCTTACAGCACTTTATGGGGATTGGGTTCCCGCATTCATCCTGGAAGGTCACACTCCCTCCATGCCTCATGCCTTTGCAATCTGGGAACAGAACTGAGTACACAACAAGAGCGTGTGATTCAGGTATCCAGCATGTCCTTCCCCCTCCCCCGAGGCTGGCTTCCTTTTATGTCTTAAAACCAACAAACTGAGGACAATTGGAGACCTCACCCTAAAATATACATTGGTGGAAATCACACAGTGTAGATTTTAATGTGACTTAAGGCATTAGATAACAGACGTTGATAGCTGATAATAAGATGTAGGTATTATTGGTGCAATTCTGCCCTCTTTTCAGCTAACCGGCAGACCAGTGGGAGAAAGGGAAACGGACAGGGAAGAACCTGCTAGTTGCTCAGCAGGCCAGGGCAATGACTAGTGGCTAGGGGGGCGATGCATCTGAGGCTTGGGAAGAAGTCAGAGCAGAATGCCTGTGGGAAGAAGCAATTCTCTCTTAAAATAGAAGGAGACTCAAATGTGCTGTCCCCGTTGACAAGAAGCATGTTTCTTCATGTCGCAGTCACGATGGTTCTAGCTGAGCACCAGTAGCTGTTCACCAGGTCTCAGCACTGGCTCCCCCGACATTCTTTCTTTCTTTCTTTCTTTTTTTTTTTTGGTTTTTCGAGACAGGGTTTCTCTGTGTAGTCCTGGCTGTCCTGGAACTCACTCTGTAGACCAGGCTGGCCTCGAACTCAGAAATCCGCCTGCCTCTGCCTCCCAAGTGCTGGGATTACAGGCGTGCGCCACCACCGCCCGGCTCCCCCGACATTCTTAAACATACTTTTGTGTGAAGTGCGTGTATTTGGTGAATGTGCACCATGTCTGTGGAGTGCTCTTGGAGGACAGGGGACAGTGACAGATCCCTTAGACCTTGTGTTATGGACAGCTGTGAAACATCATGAGGGTGCAGGGAACCAGGTCCTCTGCTAGAGCAATATGTGCTTTTAACTATTAAGCCCTTGTCTCCCCAGCCCAGCACAGCCCCTGCTTTTTTGAACATTCTACTAAATAGCCTGGTCTTCACAACAGCCAGGTAAGCTGGACACCGTTATCTTAGTCCTTCAGATGGAGAAACCAAGGCATGGGAAGATGCATAAATGAGGGGTCCAGGTGACGCCCAGGGTGGGGCTGGGACCCGAACCTGTTAGTCAGACTTCAATTCAGCTTAGCATTTTAGACTACTTCTTGATATATAAATGTCAGTACATTTTGTCAAAATTTCAGGTCCATGCCGAGCAGTGGTGGCACACGCCTGTAATCCCAGCACTTGGGAGGCAGAGGCAGGTGGATTTCTGAGTTCAAGGCCAGCCTGGTCTACAGAGTGAGTTCCAGGACAGCCAGGGCTACATAGAGAAACCCTGTCTTGAAAAACCAAACCAAACCAAACAAACAAAAATTTCAGGTCCATTCAATTACGTGTGGGTAAGCCAGCCCTCCTGTGCAGTGACTTCTGTGTGATCTCATAAAACCTACAAATTTTGTGGTTTTGTCTAAGCAACCAAAGTAAAACATGAGGATTCTTGCTGGGGAAGGAAGGCTCAGTGTGTACAGGGCCTCAGTACCTCCTGCCTGTCATAGTCATTTAGAAGGAAGTAAAAAGGAGGTGAGATTTCATTCTGACCAGAGGGCCCTCCATTTACAAAAAAGGAGGAGTTCTATGAACTACTGGGGTTCTGGATGTGTTTTCCTCATGTCCTGCTGGAGGTGAGGGAGGAGATGCTCACTGGGAGCTTGGAAAGTGGTCTGAGGGGAGGACCAGGTGCTATTGCTCTTTGGTAGGGCTTCAACTCTCCTGTAGAATATTCCCAAAGTGAACACTGGAAGCCTTGGGTTTTGAAAAAGAGGAACGTTGGATGTGACTTTTAGCATTATATGCCTCAGTTTTGTGAGTAGACATGTCTAGTGCATAAAGTATGAGAACCCTGGAATCTATCTGAGAATAATTAAGGAACTTACCATAGGATGCAGTGCTAAAAAACAAAACACAGAGGAGACATCAGTGGGGATTATCCAAGCAAACCCATCTTCCAATAGCTTTTCTTTAAAAAGTTATCCTTATTTTTGTTTATTTGTTTATGTCTGTGAAAGAGTGTGCCATGAATGTGGGCGCCTGAGGAGGCCAGCTGAAGTTGTGGCTCCCGTGGGTGGGTGCTGGGAGCTGAACTCAAGCCTTCGGGGAGAGCCGCGCGCTCGCGTCCTAGAGCACTGCGTTCTTACCACTCCCCACTCAGAGTGTGGCTAGCCACAGCTGTGCCCACAGAGACGAGAACGGCGCCTCCCTCAGAAAGAGTCACAGCCTCAGACTCTCAATGTCAGCTCTGCCCAGGCTTAAAGCCTGACAGGATCTTTCATTTGAAGTGAAAACAGTCAGTTTGCCAGAGCAGAGCACAGAGACAGCAGACCCCAAGTTATGACAGACACTATCAGTGGCTCTCAGTCTTCCTAATGCTGTGACCCTTTAATACAGTTCCTCATGTGCTGACCCCACCCCAAACCATAAGATTATTTTTATAATTGCACTCTGTGACTATTAGGAGTTGTAATGTAAATATTTCCTGGAGACAGAGGTTTGCCAAAGGTGTCTCAACCCCACAGGCTGAGACTCGTTGGACTCCATGCTGGTGGGTTGACCACCAGTGTTCTTCCACGGTAACTGAATCAGAGATGAGATACTGTGTTCTACTCCAAAAGGAAAATAGACTAGAAGCACCCAAAACTGAAACAAGAGTGAACCATTGAAGGCAAAATGCCTCAGACAGAAGAATATGCAACCCAAGAGGACTGGAGAACAGAAACTCCAGGCTGTTAATCCCAGAAGAGGACAGGCAAGGGGGCCATGCAAACTTACTGAGTTCCCAGGAGCTGTCATCTGGAAGAGATAAAGGCAGAGGAGAAGTGTCAGGTCAGCGCGGCTGGCTTGCCCTCCCTTCCCAAGCCCCCGGCCTCTGCACTGGATGGGATAGTCTACTGCTGGCTGAGCCCACTGGGCTGAATGCCGGACACTTTGCTTTCCTCCGCATTTACAACTCGGTTATTTGGCCTACAAGGCCACACACCCTATCTTCACCTTAATACTTTTTTGGTTATGGTTTGAGATGGGGATCTTTAGGCCAGATTTCAAGCCCCTGTCTCAGAGTATGACGGAAAGTGGAGGGACAGGAGAGTCATGGGCAGGGGAGGCAGACAGATGAAAAGATTTAAATGCACACTAGCAAATGTGGAGGGGAAGGGACGGGAAGCTATTTGCCACTGAGTTCAGCGGTTAAATGTCTAAAGTAGCAGTGTGAGTGGAGGTCAGGGGCGCCGCCCACCACAGAGGAAGCCTGAGAGGGAAGACCCGCACTTACCCCAGCCTTTCCGTGCAACCCCTTAAAAGAAAAAAAAGGAAACAAATTAGTTTTGAAATAATTATGTATTAGGGTCCCATTAACCCCCCCTGTCACAGAGGCCATCGAGGGAACTTAGCGAGGGATTCTGTCCCCAAGTGTGTGCCGCCCTCTCTACAAACTGCACCATGCAGGTTGTGGGGATTCATCTAGGATTGCCAGTCTAGGTGGCAAGCTCCTTTATCTGTGGAGTCAGCCTGGTTCTTTATTCTGTCTCACCACACCCTGCAAGGTTCCCACTGCTTGTTTGCTTTACTTCAAAACTGTCTGAGTTGTCTTTAAGACACCCCCTTCTCTCTCTCCCCTCCCTCTCTGGAGCTACCCAGCAGTCAGAATTGATCCCTGGCTGAGAGTACACAGCAATGAGCAATTTCATCAGGAGTCAGAGGTCACAGGCAAGGTCAGCCGTTCCTCTTTAGGTTCATTTAGGGGGAGGAGTTGAAATACATCACTTGATCAAAGTGCTCTCTTTGTGGGGTTTAGGGATGCTACAGAAAGCAGCGGAGAGGTGGGAGAGTTCACTGGAGAAGGCCGCCCAGGCTGGGTGCAGTGCTCCCCCTAGTGCCCTAAACAAAAGCTGTCTTAATGCTAATAGGCAAGGGCTTTCTCGACCACATGGTGCTTGCGGGAGTTCATGTCTACCCAGAGAGTGTCTGGCAGTGAGCCGAAGGACTAACAAACCACTTCTGTTATCAGCAATCCCATGTGTGGAAGTAGGTGTTTCTGGGAAGAGATGGATACTGACTTGCCAGCTAATGGGTGGGGACTGTCACCTTGACCTGACTCTAAAAAGCTAAGACTGTGCTGGAGAGACAGATGTGGAAGGAAAGGGGCAAAAACCACTGGTTTCTTAGGAAGTGGTGGGAAAACAGATTCCACGTCTAGCGGTGGAAAGGAGGTGCTGGAGACACACACCTCGCACTCCGTCCAGCATGTCTCTATAAATAGAATTAGGAGGACCCTGAACTCTAATGTATTTTATGGCATGCGAAACATTTGTTTTTCTAAAGGGCTGGTGATATCTGGAAGCAGGATCTCTGTCAAAGGTCTCAGCACTAATAGTCCTTAAAGCAACCACCACCACCACCACCACCACCACCCAGGGCCTTGACGCTGCTTCGGGGCATGCGTGCTCGGCTGGAGCAGCTCTTCCTTTCCTCCCTGCTGGCTGGACACTACACACATTACATAGTCAGTTCTTCAGTGCCTGAGGGACTCTAGACAACAGAGAAGGGGAGGGGTTGGGAAACGAGTATCCAAAACCATTTTACTTCTGGGAAAGGAGTAACACTGAAATGCAGAAATAGAGGAATAAATAACTTACCAAAAGGCTTGGGGTGACTGGCAGGACAGCAGGAAACAAAAAAACATATTAGCAGAACATTTGAAACAAGGCTACAGGCTCATTTTTTTTCTTCCCAAGAGCTGACCAGTGAGCTTCTGCCGACCCCAGACCTCCTCCAGGGAAGCTCTCTGTGGTAAGAGGCATGCACGATCTAGAGGAGGGGCTGGCCTGACGGGATGGGCTGCCACATGGTCCATTCCCGTTTGCCACCCTCTACCCTCCTTTCCCTCCTCCAGTCTGTGTGCCCCGCACTCCTCCTGGCTATCTGCATGCCTGGTGTATCCTCCATAGCTTTTCTCCCTGAGCATAGAAAGTCCATGTCTTATGAAAGGCTCTTGTAGGGCTGGGGAGATGGCTCAGTGGTTAAGAGCACTGGCTGCTCTTCCAGAGGGCCCATTCCCAGGACCCAAAACACCAATGCACACAAACAATAATTTATCAAAACGGGAGAAAAAGCCAGGCGGTGGTGGCGCACGTCTCCCAGCACTTGGGAGGCAGAGGCAGGCAGATTTCTGAGTTCAAGGCCAGCCTGGTCTACAGAGTGAGTTCCAGGACAGCCAGGGCTACATAGAGAAACCCTGTCTCGAAACAAACAAACAAACAAACAAAAATAAATAAAATAAAATAAAAATGGGAGAAAAGCTATTAGGAAAAATGTCGTTTGGGAGATTTTCTTCCCTCAATCTTTCTGTCAAGTGGTTACCTTCCTACTGAGTAATTAGTAACAGATTTCTCAGTTAAAAGGAGATCTGTTAGGAAAAGTATTCTCTCCACTTGGGGATCCTTAATTCTACCAGATTGCTGAAAAGAAAGACCACTTACAGGTAGGTTCTGCTACATGGGCTACAAATCTAAACACAGTTGTTGTAGGCTGACATGGGCAACAGAAACGACTAAGGAAAGCTTCTTTCCAGACAGGCATTGTGAGCGAAGAGCCCCACCCTGACTCCGCCACCCCCCACCCTTCATGCCGAGCAGCTGCAAAGCTTTGTTTTGGGCATTCTGAGACATAAAGACATTCTCTTTTGTTATCCACGTCAGCGATCAGCTTCTCTGGAAAATGAAACACTAACAGCTGGGCAACCCCCTTCTCTGCCCCCCACCCCCACTTTGCTACTTCGTCTCTTGAGACTCTCCTGCTTTGCCTGCCATCTTCCCTGGGGACTTAGTTGAAAATGCATTCTCTTTGTTGAAGAGTGGGGAGAGCTTGCACAACTCTAACTTCTGTTTGCCAATTTCCTTCCACTTAGTCAAGGAGGTGGAACTTTGTGAACGGCCGAGATGCTTTCTAGTGCAGCTTGGCCGGGGGCCTGCCTCCGCTCTGATTATTTATTGACCCCCGCCCCCAGCATTCTGCGCTACGGCGTGCATGTTGGCGTCACAGGGTAACTTGTAGGAGTTGGTTCTACTCATCTGTCACTGCCGAGTCTTCCTAAGTACGTAAAAGCGTTTACTTACCAGGATAACAGTGTCGTGCCCGATGTTCCCGCTAGTCGTTGTGCCCTATACTTTAAAAATCAGGACATTCTGCTCCTTGGGAGGCCCTGTGATCTACCCTAACGTGGAGACGGACAAGCCTGTGCCGAGCAGGTACTTATCAAAGAGGAAATGCCTTAGAACTGCAGAAGCTGGTGAAGCCAGTGCCGAGCCAGAGACCCTCACAGTCCTCTTCAGTGAGAGATGCACTCTCAAGTTCTCTCACGACGCCTTTGTGAGGGGTTAGACGTAGGAGCAGGAGACCACCTTTTGCCTTTCTCTCAACCTCTTTGGATACGAAACATGTCAGAAACATTTAAATGCAGGGGCGAACTCTTGGGGTGCTCACCCTTTTCCAGCTGGGCCCCTGTCTGGAGCTCAGTAGGACCTCCATTTTTTACTTTTTTTTTTTTTTCCGTCAATGAGTAACATCTCAGATGACTTAATTTTGCTAATTCAATTTGATTCCTGCCATTTCTAACTTTTCTTTTTTAAAATGCCAGTCACCTATAAACTCTAACACGAAAAACAGCAGGTAATATTCCTTTCCATAGGTGACAGTTTGTGAAAACTGCTTAAAGCAGCAGGGGTACTGTCAGGCCTGCTTTAACGAGGGCTGGTAATTCCCGACAAAGCATTCCATGGTTTTGAAGGAGTTAGCAGAGGATGACTGACAAGCGCTGAGCGAAGAAAGGGGGTCGTGTCGAGAATGAGGGTGCTGACTAGTTTGGTGTGGTGACATCATATACATACAACAAGCTATACACAGTGGCCCATCGACAGAACCACTCTGTCGCCATTGTGAATAAGTCATAAGCAAAATAACCTGATTAAAATGTCCGAAAGGAGACCACCTGGCTGCGAGCCGCCCTCAGGCAGCTGGCTCACTGTCTGACTTGTCATCTGTAGGGTCTGTGCTTTCTAAAAACAGTTACCAGTGACTTTAGAGGGAGCTGCTCAGTATAAAGCTAGACAGACTGGAAGTCTGGCACGCTGAGAAAGAGCAGAAGAGGCGAGCAGACACAGCATTTACCTGATCGCTTTTTTACTGTGAAAAAGAAAGAGATAGAGAGATGAGAATGCAGTTTCTGGGTGAGGCACACACAGTACTTCTTACACTCTGCAACACACTCTAGCAGAAGCGCTCCGCGCTGGTCTCGGGTCTCTGAACTGGGGCACCTTTTAGGAGAGAGGCATGCCAGCAGTAGAGGCTATTTCCTTTCCTGAGTTTCTCCCCAGAAGTTTGAAAATTCACTGTTAGATTTTTTTTCTCATCCCTATTCTTTTTTTATTCTCCTTTCTATTTGCCTCTTTGCAAAGACTGTGTTCGATTGGGGCCGTTCTACTGCGGCTCAGTTGCTTTTAAGCTAATTTTAGATGCAGTACAGAGGCATATGTAAGTACCAAGTTCACCACTCGGCACAAGGCAAGTACAGATATCATCATAGCACCACACCACAGACAGCTGAGGGCAAGCTGCTGGGAACAGGGGTCAGGAAAGCAGAAACTGGAGAGTGAGGGGCGCTGAAAGGCTAGTAGACCATAGCAATGGTGGGTCTCGGCACAGTTACACTCTGAGCACCAGGACTCAGCTGCAGGGAGGTAATGGCAACACAATGAAGGAAAACAAAATGCAGTACTTACGTATTATAGGCGGTCCGCGTTTGGCTTTAATGAAAAAAGACAAATCAGTATAATGCTTTTGCCTGTCTGTTTTTAAATAGCAGAGATACCTGTTCATGAGTGCATTGTCTGGGTGAGTCTCGCCAACTGACTAAGTGGGAGGTTCAGCAGGGAGAGAAGGGTCCAAGGCTAGGGGCGGGGCTCACGCCCCTCTCTCATCTTGTCTCTGGGTAAGTTAGGAATGGCCCAGACTGTGAGCTGAGCTCCCACGATCCTTCACTGTCATTTGATGCTCATGTGTGGGCATCAGAAGACAACTCGTGGGACTTGGTTCTCTCTTGCCACCGTGTGTGTCCTGGGGATGGAATTCAGGTCATCTGGATCAGCAGCAAGAGCCTTTACTGGCTGAGCTGCTTTCTTAGACTGAGTGTGATTATACAGACACTGAAAATTCTCCTGAGACTGTTCATAGACAAGGCTGCCCTGCTTGTCTGGGGAGCGCTAGGCAGCAGTGCTCCCAAGTGAGTCCCAGCTCCTGCTGCCTCAGGCTCAGTGGCAGCGCTGCTAGGAGTGAGTCGGCGCTGCTTCTTTTGAGTTCAAGGTTGCATGGTGCATGGGTCTTTGAGGCACTGGCGTTGCCAGCATCCGGAACTGCACCTTTGCCTGGAAAGGGCTTCAGTTCTGGACGTGGGATGCCTTCAAATCCTGCCAAGGACAGAGGAGGCCACAGCAGAGCTGTTCTTATTGCTAGCGGGCGATGAGGAATTGCCCCTCTTAGGAAAGCAGAAGGTTTGATCTTCTCCGGGTGCTCCATTATTCCAGGACTGCCTCCTTAGATGCTATTGCTTTATTCTCTCTCTTTTCTTCTTCTTCTTCTTCTTCTTCTTCTTCTTCTTCTTCTTCTTCTTCTTCTTCTTCTTCTTCTTCTTCTTCTTCTTCTTGTTTTTTTCGAGATAGGGTTTCTCTGTGTAGCCCTGGCTGTCCTGGAACTCACTCTGTAGACCAGGCTGGCCTCGAACTCAGAAATCTGCCTGCCTCTGCCTCCCAAGTTCTGGGATTACAGGCGTGCGCCACCACGCCTGGCTCTATTCTCTCTCTTCTCGTTTTGAGAAAACAAAATAAAACAAAACAACACATTCAAACTAATGGCCAAGGAGCGACGGTCACCACATACCGCAGAATGTTTCTCACACGGGAGGAGGACGGTAGCGGCAGGCTGTGGGGCGTGGGCCGCCTCTGCTCTTTAGGACAGCCACTCCCGTGAGCCAGCAGTGTGCACCCAGGAGCTAAAAACGGCGCTCACTGTTTGCCGCGCACCTTTAAGTTTGTTTTAATTTATATGAGTCATCTTTAAAAAACTTTGTATCTGTAAATATAATTTAATACTGTAGTTTGGGGTTTTCCTCAGTCATACGAATACAGAAAAAATATGTTCAATACATTTTAAATGAACAATTCCATACACCCTTGTATGTGAATTCTTACAATCTGCCCAAGGTTTTTCTTTGGCATTTATCATAAAGTGGAATTTGGAGGTTCTGCATGACTAGCTTTTTTCAGAGGTGGGTGGTGGGTGGTTAAGGTCTTGTTCAGAGTAGTTGGGTTTATACTCTTCCTGCCTCAGTCTCTTTCCTCTTTCCCTCCTTACTTGGATTTTCAAGACAGGGTTTCTCTGTGTAGCCCTGGCTGTCCTGGAACTCAGAGACCTGCCTGCCTGGGGAGTTCTGGGATCACAGACATGTACCTCCAGTCTTGATGTACATAGTTTACGAATAAATTGTTGGGCATTCTCACTCAATGGACTGAGTTATCTCCTGGGCCCCCAAGTCTCTCTGTCTCTCTCTGTCTGTCTTTCCTTTTTCTTTCTTATATATCTGTCTTCTCTTTCTTCAAACTGTCTGTAGTATATGTTTTATTAAGTATGCTTTCTTGCAGTCACCCATGAGGAAGCACTTGGCCTTTTGGTTTCCCTCTCACACTCTACCTCGTGTCCTGTGCTGCAACAATTTCTTTACCCTTCTGGAAATGCATTATCATTAGATTGATCTAGAGTCACCCAGGACACACCCCTTTGGACATATCTATTATGAGTGTTTCCAGCTAGCTTTCTGGTTTTTTATTGTATGTCACTGTGTGGGTGTGTGCACATGAGAGCTGAAACTCAGAGGCCAGAGCCATTGGATAACTGGAGTGGGAGTTGCAAGTGGTTGTGAGCCCCTGGATTTGGGTGCTGGGAATCAAACTCTGGTCTGCTGCAAGAGCAGCAGACACCCTCTTTTTAAGTTAAGAGAGGCAGAGCTCCCCAGCCCCACAGAGATTTTTGAGGAGGGAAGACCCATCCTGAATGTGGATGGCACCTTCCATGGGCTGGAGTCTTGGACCGAATGTGGAGGGACAGAGGGTCAGTAGCGTTCATCTCTACTTCCTGACTGTAGATGCAATGTGCTGTGCGGGACCTCCTCTCCTCACACCTGCTGCCCTGCCATGCTGGAACTCCTCCCCCCCCCCACCTGCTGCCCTGACATGCTGTCACCCCCTGCTGCCCTGACATGCTGTCACCCCCTGCTGCCCTGACATGCTGTCCTCCCTGCTGCCCTGACATGCTGTCCCCCCTGCTGCCCTGACATGCTGTCCCCCTCCCTACATGCTGCCCTGACATGCTGTCCCCCCTGCTGCCCTGACATGCTGTCCCCCTCCCTACATGCTGCCCTGACATGCTGTCCCCCCTGCTGCCCTGACATGCTGTCCCCCCCCCCTGACATGCTGTCCCCCCTGCTGCCCTGACATGCTGTCCCCCCATATACCTGCTGCCCTGACATGCTGTCCCCCCCCTGTTGCCCTGACATGCTGTCTCCCCCCAATACCTGTTGCCCTGACATGCTGTCCCCCTCTGCTGCCCTGACATGCTGTCACCCCCTGCTGCCCTGACATGCTGTCCCCCCTGCTGCCCTGACATGCTGTCCCCTCCCTGCTGCCCTGACATGCTGTCCCCTCCCTGCTGCCCTGACATGCTGTCCCCCCCTGCTGCCCTGACATGCTGTCCCCCTCCCTACATGCTGCCCTGACATGCTGTCCCCTCCCTGCTGCCCTGACATGCTGTCCCCTCCCTGCTGCCCTGACATGCTGTCCCCCCCTGCTGCCTTGACATGCTGTCCCCCTCCCTAATGCTGCCCTGACATGCTGTCCCCCCTGCTGCCCTGACATGCTGTCTCCCCCCACATACCTGTTGCCCTGACATGCTGTCCCCCCATATACCTGTTGCCCTGACATGCTGTCCCCCCATATACCTGTTGCCCTGACATGCTGTCTCCCCCCAATACCTGTTGCCCTGACATGCTGTCCCCTCTGCTGCCCTGACATGCTGTCACCCCCTGCTGCCCTGACATGCTGTCCCCCCTGCTGCCCTGACATGCTGTCCCCTCCCTGCTGCCCTGACATGCTGTCTCCCCCTGCTGCCCTGACATGCTGTCCCCCCTGCTGCCCTGACATGCTGGACCTACCCCTTACCCACTGCCCTGACATGCTGTGTCCCCCTGTTGCCCTGACATTCTGGAGCCCCCCATACCTGCTGCCCTGACATGCTGTCCCCCCTGCTGCCCTGACATGCTGTCCCCCCCTGCTGCCCTGACATGCTGTCCCCCCTGCTGCCCTGACATGCTGTCACCCCCGGCTGCCCTGACATGCTGGACCCCCCCTGCTGCCCTGACATGCTGGATCTACCCCTTACCCACTGCCCTGACATGCTGTGCCCCCCTGTTGCCCTGACATGCTGGAGCCCCCCATACCCGCTGCCCTGACATGCTGGACCCTCCCCCCACATACCTGCTGCCCTGACATGGTAGACCCACCACTCCCTACCCGCTGCCCTGACATGCTGGACACCCCCCCTGTTGCCCTGATATTTGGACCCCCTCACACCTGCGGCCCTAACATGCTAGACCCTCTCCTACACATACACCTGCTGCCCTGAAATGCTGGACTACCCTCAAATCATGAGTCAAAATAAACCTCCTTCCTGCAGATGCTTTCTGTTACAAGAACAAGAAAAAGTGACAGAAGTGTCTGCCTAATCTGGAGTTTCCAGATCTGCCCTTGGGCCTGTACTGACAGTGTGCACATTGCGCAGTGACACTGTTCAGCTGATCTGAGGGCATAAGAGGTATATTTGGATGGGGACTTCAGAGAAGCACTAGCTCACCTGGGGTCAGAAGTGTCAGTTCCAATCCATCAAACCAGCTCTTTCCCCTAACATGGAAATCACTAAAATTCTACAATTAGAAACTACCCTGAGTGCGCCTGGGGGGAAGCGGAGTGTGCATTTGTCTGCAGTCTCCCAGACAGACCCACATACATGTCCTGGTTACACACTGGGACGTCGGCCCCAGACATGGGCCGGCTGAGCTGCTTTGACCACCCTCAGGCCTGCTTTTCTCCCTTCTGTGACTGAATAGGTTGGGTGGAGCAGCCTCTCTTCACCACAGACCTCAGGCTTCTCACCACACTAGTTTATGGTGCCTGCTGAGCATTTTGAGGTTTTTTTTTTTCTTTTTGCCCAAGAAACTTTTATTCAACCTCAGCTATATAGGTATATAAAATAGATACAAAACAAACATTTGCCAATGATAAATCAGACCGTGGCAAGACCTTTCCTTTTAAGTTCAGTGTGAGGACCCCTGGGGGTATCCTGGGGTGGGCTGATGAGATGGCTCTGAGCTCTGGCTCATCACCTCAGCAACCTCTGACCTGCTTTTAGCAGAGTCTCGGGTGTCTGAAAATGCCTAGCTGCTGGCAGAGAGTGGGAAGCGCGGGCTACAGGAGGGGAAAGCCCATGTGACGGGAGTGGGAACCCGAAGGCCACTGTGAAGCCTGAAAACAAACGGGCGTGCGAAACGCGAATCTCACTTTTAGAAATTAGAAGTGGAACCAGCTAAGCCATGAACCCCTCTCCTCCCCATATCCCAGCAGAAAAGTAAAGAACTTACTTGATGCTCTCTGTGTAATTACTAGGAGAGGGAGAGAGAGAGAGAAAAGAGAGAAATGTGTTTAATTTTCCTTAAGTAGAACCAACATAGAGTTATCTAATGGTTCCGCTGGTGTCTGTTAGGGGAATACTCAACTAAGAAGCAAGGGTACTTTCAGAAGACTCTATGCAGATTAGTCCCAGTTCAAATCTATATGCAAGATTAATAGTGATGAAGAGGAGGCAGGCTGCCCTTCAGACCTCCTTCATTATAGACTTGAGCAACTTTGGGTCACAGACTTTTGAGAGATGGCTGGGCTGGGGTGTTGTGATTCCTTGTACTCTCTGAGGAACACTCCACACTTAACACCTGTTATTCTTTCTCAAAAGAAAAAAAATTCTTCCGGCTTCTGCTACTAGACTTTTGTTGATGAACGCCATTGCTTCTTTGTAGCCTATTCTGCAGATATGTGTAGTGCAGGGAAGCTGGGCAGGAAGGTAGTAAGAGGAAGAGACTCAGATCACGTTAATGGAGGTGAAGAGAATCAAACCAAAGCACAGTACTTCCTACTTACGTAAGGGCAAGGACGGCGCCTCAGGAGGGCCTGGAAAGCAAGAAGCAAGAGCAGCTGTGAGTTGTTGGCTCGAGTGTCCTTGGAGGACGTGTGTGTGTGTGTGTGTGTGTGTGTGTGTGTGTACATGCGCACGTGCACTTGCACACTCACAACTTTAGGCTTGTATTAGGTCCCACAACTGTACTCGGGTAACTATTTGGCCACAGTTTCCTATCCACTTTACAGGGATTAATAATGGCTCCTTTATAGGACTTAAACACGACCATGCGACTAAAACATGTTACTTCTTACAGGAGGGGAGGGGCATATCTGAGGCAAGGTAAGGAGAGTTTCCTGCACAGGAGCAGCTAGAAGACACAGACAAAAAGACACAAGAGATCAAGAAGGAAGGAGAACAGAAAATCAGGAACTCACAGCAGGTAGGCATCATTGCAGGTTGACAACCTGTGGGGCAGAGAAAGGGGTCAGCACTTCCTCTCCGGCTGCACTGTCTGCACAGGTGAAGGGAGGTGACCCAGGCAAGGGGAGGGGTGGGGCGGGGATGGCAGCGGGATGTGCTTCTTCTGCACAGGGTAGAAGTGGGCAGGGCTGGCTCAGAGGACAAACAGTAGAAAATGGAGCGGACTCACAGCTAGGCTTCAGAGGGCGCTGCTGACACCGCAGGCAGAGGCTGGGTCTAGCACTTACCTTTCCACGGTTTGACCTGTAGAAGGGGAGCTGGACAACAGGCAGTGGGAAGGCGTGGGGTGGGGTGGGGGCCACACGTCTGTGTGTCTGCACACAGTGTAGAAATGGGCAGGGTGGGCTCAGAATAATGAAGGGAAACAGGGGAATATCCAGCAGAACTCACAGCTCGGCTTGATTGACAGCTGTTGACAACCTGTGAGACAGAGAAGTGCCCTGATTAGCACTTCCTTCTCCCACTGTGTTGTCTGCAGAGTGGAGGCAATGGGAACAGGTGGGGTGGGGGTGGAATCACACATCTTGTGTGTATGCACACAGCACAGAAATGGGCAGGGCCTAATACAGAGCAATAATAAAGGAAAACAGGAGAAAATCAAGTACAACTCACAGCTAGGCTTCAGTGCAGGTTGACAACCTGTGGGACAGAGACGGGGTTTAGCACCTCCTTCTCCCACTGTTTTGTTTTGTTTAGGACTCCCTCTAACCACCCTCTGGTCCTGCCTGGATCCCGTGTGAGTTAGTAGACCTGAAGGGGCCCAGTGACATCCTGGCTTCTGATACAGAAGGTGATCAAATCTGACATTCCCTCAACCCATCAACCTTAGGACGGATCAGGAAAGGGAGGCCGCGGGACCCTGGAGCTGGACACACTGACGGAATAGGAGTTGGTCCGCTCAAGGAGAAGAGAAAATTATTTGCTTTTTATTTTTCCTTACTTGATTTTCCCTTAGTTTTATGTTTACATTTTAAAATTTATTTATTTAGCATGTGCATGTGTGTGTATGTCTGTGGTGTGTGTGGTGTGAGTGTATGTGTGTGTATGTCTGTGGTGTGTGTGGTGTGAGTGTATGTGTGTGTATGTCTGTGGTATGTGTGGTGTGAGTGTATGTGTGTTTGTGTGTGGTGTATATACACATATGACTGGAGGTCAGAGGTAGATTTTTGGAGTTGGCTTTCTACTTCTTTGTGGTTTCAGAATTGAGCTCACCAGACAGGCTCATGGGAGAGTATTTCTAACCTGATCTAAATTTTGGATTTTAAATCGCTGGGAAATTTTCTCATTATTTATTTTATGTAAGTCAATTCTTCAATTTTTTCCCATAAAATTATTTTAAAAGTCAAAAACTTATGCTTATGTAAAAATAGGGGCCCAGGAGACAGCAGCTTTTAAGCTCTGAGATTTCCTACACAGAATGGGAAATTCTTAGATATTATAGTTTCAAATGGGACAGACAGAGCCAGGCCAGGGCGTCCTCACAGACAGAGCCAGGGCCGGGAGTCCTCACTGTGGCACTTTTATAAGCATCTTGTTCCTTTTTCTCTGTAAGTTTTTCCTTTTCTATAATCAGTCTTTTGTTAATACTTATGTAAAGTTTTAGAACTCATGTTTTTGCTCTTTCTATGTCTGTACATGAGTCATGTCTAGACTTTATAGTACAGTGTTAATAACCTAGGCAGATTTTGATCATGAATTTTCTCTCCAGTGGCCAGATAAAGACTGTGGGAGCCCAGTGTGTGGAACATTAGGGGACGGGATGGGTGCAGACTTACACATGTCCACAGGTATTCCAGCTGAAAGGCAATTAGAGAAGCTGATTACTACCTCAATTCCTTTACAGAGAGAGGCTCTGAGACAGGCTCACTTAGGGTCCGGAACCTCCTGCTGCCACTGCCCGAGCACTGGGATGACATGTGTCACCCCACACCAAGCCTACTTGCTCTCTGGTTCTTTTCCCCTCTCCATGCCCACGTCCGGGGCAGAACCTCGGGCTCACGTGCTGCCCCCCCCCAGCCCCTTTCTTTCACACGTTTGCCTTTTATTTTGAGACCAGGTCATATTAGTTTGCCCAGGCTTGCCTTTCCCTTAGTCTGTAAGCCTAAGCTAGGCCACAAAGCAGGCCATGCTGTAGCCCTGCTTCCTGAGTAGCTTGGCTTGCAGACTGAGCCAGAAGCCACGGTTTGCTTTTCTCCCTGGCTGGGAATTTTCCTGGTAATATCACTACAAAAAAATGAATAAATAAAAGACATTTCAAAATTTTCAGAGAACTGGTGACCACTTTGTGGAATTCCAGACAGTGGAAAAGCAGAAGGCTCAGAAAATGGGCATTTTTAGTTCCTTTGTTAGAATACCAGGTCTGATAGGAATCGTGGGACTCTGGGAAGACAGCAGAGGTAAACAACACACTGGTCACTTGTGGAGACGGGCCAGCTGGAGACAGGAATATCCTTCTGCTTTCATCCATTTCTCCCTTCTGTAGAAGCCCCCAATTCGGAAGTTATAGAACCACAGGGACACATTTCCCTTTGATCCTCAGTTTCCAAGTCAAGTCCAATATTTAAGTCCAATATTCAAGGAATATTCTAAGAGCCTGTTAATAACCTAATGGAGCTAAAACAGTTGGAAGAACTGGAGATTTCAGCTACTGGGTCCTAACATGGATGGAGAAATTTGGCTTAAGGTCTTTCCAACATCCCTGGAACAGTGTGGGGTCTGTCGTGAAAAGAGGCAGACAGACTTACCGTTGGATCCATCGGCTGAAAAACAAAGGCATAAATTAGTGTGGGAGTCTGGTGACCCTGCCCTCAGTGGAGGGACTGGGTGCCTACCAGGGACACATGAGAGTGCTCCTTGTCCCCTGGGGTGGGGTCTCCCTTTGCAGTGTGGTCACCTGCCCCCATTCGTGGGTGGTATCTTCTCTAACCCATGTTGCCCTCACCTTTCTCTCCTATCTGCCAACCAGTGCAAGCCTTGACCCCTCACTCAGCCTTCCTCCCACTCTTGTCATCCTCCTGTCCTTGATGACAAGTCTATAACCTTCGGGAGGCTTTTTCTAATGTGTGTGTGTGAGAGAGAGACAAACTCTCATGTAGCCCTGCTGGCACTGGTGACCTATAACCTTTGATTTTCCCCTCTTCCATCTCTCCACTACTAGGTTACAGTGGCAGCATGCTCACTCCTTCCTGGGGACTGGCACCAACCAGACAGTGGAAAAAGTAAACAGGATGGATGTTACATTCACAAGGCAGACGAAATGGAGGGGAAGACCCCAGCCTCAGAGTCCTTACTTACGACCAGCATGTGGGAGACTTACGAGAGCAGCTTTCTGAAGGCGGAAGAACAAATGGAGAGATGTCAGCAGTGTGCACGCGCAGGGCTGAAGCTAAAGGTCTAAATCACAGGGGCGACACTACAGCTAGAGAGAGGTCAGCCGCCAGGCTTGGCTCATCCTCTTTCCAGCCAGGACGGGAAAGCCTTCAGACCCCCCCTTGAGACTCAGAACACCATGACCTGTGTGCTCTGGCCATGTGCACTCCCTTCAAGCCCTCTTTCCCTACACCTGGCCCCCTGAAAGCCGGACTTCCCGCTCCTTTTGATAGGCTGTAAATTCTTTCCGTTTTAATCAGCTTGCCTTAACCTTTCTTTCTTTTTACCCACGTCTCATATTGCTAGAAGAAACAAAACTAGCAATACAATTTTCATGTATACATTATTTCAAATTTATAATATCTCAAAAGTATTTACACAGGGGAGACACAGGGTGACTGCTAGGAGACTTTGGGCCACTAAGGAATGTTTTCTTCTCTCTCTATGGAAATTTCCAAGGCCACAGGTGTGGGATAGTCAAGAACATGGATGGCGGCAGCCTAGTCAGGGTTATGGGTATGTGCCAATTTGTGTGCCAGAAGCCAATTCATGATGGCTTTAATTCATCTACCGAAAGATCCTTAGGACCAGAGTTCACGGCGGGAAGCAACCCATTGTAGAGGCCACAATGGTCATGATTTTGTGGGTGCTGTCCTGCTCCCTCTAACCTCAGTCTGTTTAAAGTATACTGTCTCCCTCTTAGGGCTTATTTGGAAAGTCCTCTCTCCCCCAACCCCTCTCTCTCATTTTATCTGCATTATCCCTGTCATCTCCTAGTGGGCCCTCTCTCTTGAACTGCAAAAGCTCTCTTGAGCCCTCTGAGAACTTCTGAATCTTTCTCTGGTGCTTTAAAAAATTCTTCTGACTATGAAACACATGTTAATATGTTTCAGAGCATGCCAGGATGCTTTTCCTTGCTTTCTTCTTTCATTACAAAGTTGTTTTACGTGTATGAGCTTTTTATCTGCATGTACACATATCTGTGTGCTGTGCGTATCTGGCATCTGCAGAGACCTGAAGAAGGAGTTACAGTTGTGAGCTCAGAACAGGTTCTGTGGGGATTGCCCTTAACTGCTGAGCCATCTCTGCAGCTCCTCTCTTAATGGGTAGCTCTAGAGAATTCTTAGCAAGCACAAGCAACATGTATAAACCATCATTCTGTAGTAACAAAAACCACTGAGAGGAAGAATAGGCCAGGCCATCTGAACATTATACAAGGGCAAGGAACACCAGAGAGAAAAACAAAACAAAAAAAACCCAAACAAACCCAAAACAACAACAATAAGAACAACAACAACAACAACAACAACAACAACAAAACAACCCATAAGGGACTTACCACTGGAATCCATACATTGCACTGCAAATAGATACAAATGATTGTTAGACAGGAAGAAGGCAAACTGTTCTCCAAAGGAGTGTGCAGAGAGCAGCCTTTTTTTAGGTGGCACTGACTCCAGCATTAAGCATCAAATGTCCCCATGATGCCCTGTGTGTAGTACCCAGCCTTCCTGTAGACTTAGCTAGGAGGGGCTGCCTCCTCATTCTTGATTTTGTGTAGGTACTGCAGGTGAGATCCTTAGCGGTATGCCTTTCCTTGCCTTCTTTCACCCCCCCCCACTCCCATCAGGCACACATGCGTCACTCTCTTAGCCAGCCCTCCTTTATATGTGCTTACCCTTTAACCCTTCCCCCAACCCGCTTGACATTTTGTTTGCCTTGGAAACCATCCCAATGTTTGTATATTCTTCCAATCATAAATATGTGATTGCATGCTGCCTGATACTAATTTTAAGGCCGTGGGATCCCCATTTCCGTACGACTAGTCTTTACGGAGGATGGTAATGATACAGGGAAAGGCCAGGCTAAGGAGTAGGATTTGTGAACAGTTGGAGCCAAAGTCCTTTGTCATAGAAAGTCACTAACAATGAACCAGTGCATTTTTACTCACCAATAGGGCCAGGAGTTTGCACTGAAAAGAAATTAGAATTGATGTTAGTATGAACATTTTTGTTTTTTTGTTTTTTGTTTTTCAAGACAGGGTTTCCCTGTGTAGCCTTGGCTGTCCTGGAACTCACTCTGTAGACCAGGCAGGCCTCGAACTCAGGAATCCGCCTGCCTCTGCCTCCCAAGTGCTGGGATTAAAGGCGTGTGCCACCACCGCCCGGCTAGTATGAACATTTTTGCTGAAGAGTTTTTTGTGCATTTTATTTTAAGGGGGTGGGGTAGAGCAGGGGTGCTGAGATTGTGGACAACTGGGTCAGTCTGCAAGCTATGAACAAGAGGCATGGGCAGCACTCACTGTGGGGCTCCTGTGGCATAGGGGGCACTAGAGGAGGGCAGAGCCATATACCAGGGCGAGAGACCACTTGCCTCTATGAGGGAGTGGGCTTGAGTCAGATTCCTCTCACCAGCTACTACGTCTCAGGGGCATACAGGTGTGGGGGTGAGGGCTCTGGTCCTCTCTCTCCCTGCTTCTAGCTGTTTGGAGGTTAATGGTTGGCTCTGCTGTCTGGGTTTGATTAGCTTCAGAGTCTGAGCCTTCAGTCAGCAGAGCCTTCTGCTTTTAATGGAGAATTGGCTTTCAGTTGATGATGCTGAGGCAATCTGAAGACTGGAAACCTATCACCTCATTCTCAGCTTGCTTATGTAGGGAGGAGTCTTGGTGGGACCTTCCATCTGGGATGGAGAACTCCAGAACTGTGGCCATGCTTCTTGCGGGATTTCTGTGGATTTGTGCACACAGGGCTTCTTGCGGGATTTCTGGGGATATTTTCCAGGACAGCTAAGCTTCCGTTTTGTTGGTTGGGCCATGGAAGAGAATATTCTGAGGTGGCTTTTGAGCTTTGCAGAGACCACAGTGAGGACAACTCTCAAGAAGGGGTTTGGCTGCTGCTGTCCTGCTGGTTGGCATCCTTTTCCTGCTGAAGACAAACTGAGTAGGCTATATCAGCTGGTACCAGATGGCTACCATCATCCTGTGAATGCAGAGTCAGGTCAAGAACCCCCGTGGTCCTGCAGCCCTCCCTTTCCCACTGTCTCATGCCATGATGCTTATGATGGAAAGTGGCTGCAAATGACCCATCTAAACATGGCTTTCCAGATCTAGATACCCTGGGCTCCGAGTAGTTAGATAAGCTAGAATTTGGAGTATTTTGCAACATAGTTTAGCAGTTCCTCTCTCTGTGTGTATGTACATAAGCATGTATGTGTGGCTTACGGGCTCAGAGTTTCAGTCCATGATCATCATGGTGAGAAGCATGGCAGCATCCAGACAGGTGTAGCATTGGAGGAGCTGAGAGTTCTACATCTTGTTCTGATGGTATATAGCAGAAGACTGTCTTCCAGGCAGATAGGAGGGTCTCGAAGTCCATCCCCACAGTGATAGACTTCCTCCAACAAGGCCACACACCTGCTAGTTCCACTCTCTGGACTATGCATATTCAAACTGCTATAGCAAGTGTGTGTGTGTGTGTGTGTGTGTTTGCATGTGTTTGTGTACTCAAGCGTGCATGTGCATGAGTGAATGCCCTTGTTCTTGTGGTAGAGTTTTAGGATATTTGCTAAGTTAATGCCAGCCAGCCACATAACCTTGGGTACATGATCTTCTGTTTCCTCCATTGTCCTCTGTGTCCTGCCATGAGTCCCGCTCTGTTCTTCCTGGTCTCACCATGGCTGGTCTCCTGTCTCTTCCCTCTGCCGTACCTCACTCCTCTTCCTGTTTCTTTTCTGTTTGTCCAATTTTTCTTTTTCTTCTCTCTTCTCTTCTCTTCTCTTCTCTTCTCTTCTCTTCTCTTCTCTTCTCTTCTCTTCTCTTCTCTTCTCTTCTCTTCTCTTCTCTCTTCTCTTCTCTTCTCTTCTCTTCTCTTCTCTTCTCTTCTCTCTCCCTCCCTCCCCCTTCCTCCCCTCTCCCCTCTCTTTCTCTTCCTCTCTTCTCCTCTCTTCTCTTCCTCTTCTCTTTCTCTCCTGTCCTGTCCTGTCCTCTCCTTTCTGTTTAGTCGCCATCTTCCTTCTTTCACTTTGTCACCGCCTTTAGGCCCTCTCTCCTGTTAGGCCTGTTCTTCCTCCAGTTCAGCAGGTTCTGTAACCTGCTTGTGGTGCCCAGTGACGGTAGCAGGAGGACTGAGAGTCCTTTATTAAGGTCAGGAGTGAGGCCTACATCATCTTCGTTACAGTCAGCATTTCAGGCCCAGGGAAATAATATAAATGGCAATGAGACGTTACAGAGTTAGCCAATGATGGCATGGTCGTGAAATTAAAAACAAATCTTAATTTTTGTTAGTAAGACTATTAAACAGTGTGGGGAAAAAAGTTTGTGTGTAGCTAGGACTCAATTTATAAAGCTATAAGATGAGCAACTTTAGTTTGGCACCCGGACATTTCCTTATAGTGTTTCTGTGAAAAAGTGCTAATCAGGGAAGTCACAGTTGTCACGGAAGTTGGTGACAACAGAAGCTGACTGTCTTGGAGAAAAGTCGTTTGAGAACTTAGAAGTCAAAAGAAGCTTGATGTTTCCGTCATTTACAGGATGGCTGGAATGCACGGAAGGCTTGAGGTTTCGGCGCTCTATTGAAAATCTGTGTCGCACGCTTGCTCTGTAGGGCTCGGTGAGGACCAGTGCAGGGAGGGGCAGCCATAGGCTAACTCTTTTTCATCTTGGGTTCCACTGTCATAGATAATATCCTCTTACTGCTGATCCTGATTTACTGCCACCCTGGGGTGTTCTGGGAAAGGACGATCAAGCAGTGGGAACGCTCTGGTTTGGGGAATGCTCTGTCTCTGGGTCTCTGGGTGCAGATGATTGGCATGACATTGGACAGCTACCCTAAATCTTTTGAGGGTCAAGAGGTGCAACTGAGACGCAGGTGACTTACGGAAGGTTTTTTGAGACAGTTCTGGAAAGAAACAGAACAGAAGTTAGCAGGGGCGCTGGGCTCTGACTGCTCTCATCTATGGGCTCCTCAGCTGGGGTCTGAGGAGCCTGAGGGAGAGCAGCAGGCTGGTTCCCTGGCCATGAGTGCTGCTGGAACAATCTCAGGCAGGGAAAGCCCTCTGCTCAACAGTCCCCTGGGACATGGGTGGCCAAGGTTTAACCCTTGCAAAGGACTGAGACAAACCCTCCCTGCTGGAGCTCCCGTCCCCTCCCACTGTCCTCCCTCATGCTCTTGTATGACGTGGTGATGATGGCTCTAGGGTCAGAGGTGACCTGCTGACATGCCAGGGGGAGGAGAGCCAAAAGGGCCAAGAAAATGACACGAGACCTTTGAGACTCCACCGTGGAGAGCAGAAGACCTGTTAACTACTGGAGAAAAAGCATGAGCTCTACAGTATAGAAGGGACAAGAAACTTACTGATAGGTCCTGTAGCTCCAGCTAGAGAGATGGGAAGAGATAGTATTATGCTTAATCGATGTGTAGGTAATACCTAGTAACTGAATACCTATCTCTTAACATTCATTCTGTGTCAACATTGTGTATGGAAATACTGGGAACCCGGGGTGGCTTGTATTGCAAGTCACAGGCAGCCCACCAATTGCACAACACTGGGACCATGAAAGACTGGAGGCTTCTTTTCATTCTGTGATGAATTGCCTTAGACAATCGAGAAAGACAATGTGGAGTTTGTAATGCATATATTTCTCTTATGGTTTGAGAAATATCCTTTCCTTCCTGAAGGGTGATTATACTGCCCCCTAGTGTTTTTTATTAGGTTAGCCTGTGGGACTTGAGGTCACTGCATGTCATGCTTGGCCTTTTTGGAAACTTAACGAGGTATGTCCACTCCCACCTCTGCAGCTTCGCTATGCACAGGGCTAGAGTGGAGGACGGATACTCACGAATAGGCGCTGAGAATTGCACTGTAATGGGAACAAGAGTGTATCAATGTGGTTGAGAGTTGCAGAATCTGCATGCCACCAATATTCCCCAAAGAAATCACAAAGCAACTCAACCAGGGTGGGGGTGGGGTGGGGTTGATACAAAGATGGCAGCTATCTCAGAGATAGTAGAGATTTCCCATTAGAGCAAGTTATTGAGGACCCACCCATCTTAACGGAGAAATAAGTAAATAAAAATATAAAATGACAATAAAAATGTCAACTACTTGACGTTCCCTTTTCTTCTTCTTCTTCTTTTTAAAAAGTTATTTATTTTATACATGAGTGCACTGTCACTGTCTTCATACACTCCAGAAGAGGGCGTCAGATCCCATTACAGATGGTTGTGAGCCATTATGTGGTTGCTGGGAATTGAACTTAGGACCTCTGGAAGAGCAGTGAGTGCTCTTAAGTGCTGAGCCATCTCTCCAGCTCGTCGTTCCCTTTTCTTAATCTCAGTGATAGTTCATGATACTTGGTCTTAGGTCTTGGATATCAGGAAATGCTCTAAACTTTTAATGTGATCAGGAAACATGCATGCAAAATCCTTCCAGAGCGGGACTTGGGGCAGGTGGGGTACAAAGAGGGTAAGATCCCAGATCTCATAGAAGGACAAAGAGGTAAAAAAAAAAAAACTCACTTATAGGTCCAATGGTTCCAGCTAAAATATTGGAAAAACAAACCAAAATCAATTAGTTCTCTAGCAGAGGAAAACAGTTTACATCAAAATTCTCTGGGAAATTCCGAAACCAAAGCCAACAGTGCAGTTTTCACTCCGATGGGCAGCACAGGCTGGGGTCAGCCCCCTCCCGGGGAGAGTGAGTGCGCTGTCAACATACCTATCGCCTTCCTCTTAGCTGGCCATCTCGAGCTGTTTAGCTAGAGTCTATGGCCTCATCTTCTGAAGGAGACATTGGAATTCCTATCTTTGTGATGAGTTAGGTCCTTGTTCATCAGAGTAAACTGGCTTGGCATAGTGGAATGAGACAGACTGAAGCTATTCTAGGCAGGGACTGTGGGTGAAGGAATCCAGAGCCTAGACTCTGGTGCTCTGCAATAGTGTTCTCCTTGTGCAGGGTGTGACTCGTGGGCCCTGACTCTGACATTATTTTTCCTCTTGCCTTCAGGATGAACCTAGTCTAGGTATGAGCAGCCTCAGAAATCTGGGCAATACTGTAACAAAGCCACTAAGCCCCAAGGAGGGTCACTTTTCTTGTCCTTAGTTGCTGCTGTTGTGTGAGACTCCACAGGGATGGAGAAGCTGACTCAATTGGGGTCAACTGTGTTCTGTTTTTATTTCCTTTCTGAGTGCAGAAGATTCAGATCCTATAGCATGATGAAACTCAAGTTTAATGTATGTGTAAATCACCCAGTGACACTGACAAGCATGGGGTCTGATTAGTAGACCAGAGACCGGCACCAGGCTGAGTCTAGTATCTCCAGCAGAATCTAAGGTGAGTCCCCTGGGACTGATCACATGTCCCACCAGCTCATCTCACTTCCCCTGCTCTGCATCACACAGCTCCTGACAGATGGCTGCTACAATGCCATCTGCAATAGTCTAGGTCCCTCTTCTAGACTTGTGCTCACATGCACACACCATCACACCACACCACACCACACCACACTCTTCACTCCTCCCACAAACCATCACTGACAGTGTGGGGACACTCCGTCTGTAGGCTGGGACTCTCTGTATGCCACAGTGCCCTCTCCTCATTGCTGAGGAGGACACCATGTTAGTCTTCTCCCTTGAATGTCACTGGAGCCTCAAGAAGAGAGATAGTCCTACTTTTTGCTAGACTGTCCCTAACAAGTCTCCCTTTGTAGCTGGTACTACAGGTTTGGGAGGGGTTCTGTGATCCTATCTCACAGGAGTGCCCAGTGTGTCAAGAGCAGAGGAGGAAGAAGGGGAAGAATGGGCAGTGTTCACAGGAGGAAAGAGAGGTGCCAGGGCCACGAATGTCATAACTGTTCTATGCAGTGAGGCAAAGCTCCTGAGGATCAAGTGCAGAGAGGAACTTACAGATGTCTCCAGCGTTGCCGGCTAAAACAAAAACACAAAACCTTAAGTTTGGAAGGAGCACGACTCAGGGTGTTTGTTTTGGGGGGGTTTCGGGCCAAGCATTCACCGAGTCCTCCACGTGGGAGGATTCTGGGAAGTCAGTGCATTTCCTTTGGTTGTTTAAGAGACTGAGGCCACCCTCTAAGGCTATTGACCTAGACTGTTTTGTATGAAGTGCTTCACCTGGCCCTAGAATTTTCCTCATGCTGTTAAATGAATGAACTTGGGCTTTTGTTAGCAGAATCTTGAACTGGGTTGCATAAAGCAGTGGAACAGTTACTTAACAGGTCTTGAAAGGAGGGTAATTCCCACACTGGGAGGGACTGGAAGAGTCAAACAGCTTCTTCTGAGTGTGTCTCCTTACCACCCTTCATAAGCTCCCCCAGAGCAGGCATTGCATAGCAGACCCAAAAATAGAGTTAAAGATTGGGGAAACGTACTCAGAGGTTCGGTTAAGGACTTGGTGCTTCTTGTTCTACCTGTAATAGAAATCAAGAACATTCTTGAAAACCACAACTGGTTGAGATACAGAAGTCAACTGCATTATAGGTGCTCACCCCCAATTAACACATCTACAGTCCATCCCCTACATGTGAGGTTCAGGAAACATCTCTGAAAAGGGGCGGGAAGACTGTCAGGGCTGGAGGATTAAGACAGCTAGCTGATGAGAAACAAGTTCTTCAAAAGAGAGGACATAGTGAGGGACAGGTGGATCTGGAAAGAAGTGGGTAGTAGTGAATATGATCAAGATAAACCAGATAAAATTCTCTAAAAGTTCACGAAAATATTACAAAGAGGAAAGAGCCGTGAACCTACAGTTTAGACAATAGCGGGCTGGTGATTCTGTCCCCTCTTCACAGATGTGTCACCTCCTCTGCCTTCAGGCTTCCCTACTTCGTATCTCTCCAGGTGTTTGAAAACTTTAAATCTGATTGTTGTGATTACTTAGGTGACTGGTTTAAGCTCTCAGGAGAGACTTGCCTATTTTCATACAACTAAGGAGCAGGATGCAGCTCCGGGCAGCCTGACAACAGTCCTCCATATATCAAAAAGGCGTCAGTCAACAAGCAGGCGTGAGTTAAGTGTCTGTGAGCAGGCCTTATCTCACTATTCTCAGTTTACTGGGAAACTCTCCTGGGGAGGAGGGAGGTTGTAGCTAGACAGAGCTGTGGTCAGAGGGAGACTCACTTGCGTTAGTAGAATGTAAAGATACAGAAGGGAAGTGACTGCTGAGGAGCAGAGGAATGTGTGGCCAAAGAGTGCGTTTGCTTAGCCCGGAAGGGCGTGTCACTGCCTTGGAGAGAAATGTACTGAAGGTATGAGGAAGCTATCCAGAATCATGAGCAATGAGCCCTGTCACTCTGGCTTATTGGAAAACAGGTAAGGGAGCGGTCCTCTGCCTAGTAGGGGAGCTCAATGACATAACATTGTGAAAATAGAAGAAAAACTCACTTGGTGCTTCTTGGCAAATAGCTGAAGAAGAGTACAAAAAAAATTCAAGTTAGTGTGGATAGTGGGTCACACACTGCACCTACGCCCCAGAATCTTTCAGGAGCTACTCCCAGGATGCACTAGGCCTTCCATTGTCCAATAGGCACAGCACTATCTCTCTACCTGTCAGGACTAAGTTCTCAAGAACATAGGTTCGAGATCCCCTTCCCAAGGGTACCGCAGTTAGGGGAATACTTATTGCAACAGTGTCTGGCCACTACCATGCTTTGATAGCTGGACAGCCTTGTCATTTGGTGATCATAGAACAGGAGAGAAGTAGTGATTGCTGGGTCCTTACAGTATTATATGGTAGCTATAATTAATAACATGTATTTACTGATATAAGATTGTGAAAGTAGAAAAACTCACTTTGCGGTTCTTGGCATACAGCTGAAGAAAAGTACAAAAAAGAAAAAATTTCAAGTTAGTGTAGATAGTATTTGTGATGGTTTGTATATGATTGGCCCAGGGTGTGGCACTATTAGGAGGTATGACCTTGGAGGAGGTGTGTCACTGTGAGTGTGGGCTTTAAGACCCTAATCCTTTGTTAGTTAGATGGCTCAGTGGGTAAGAGCACTGACTGCTCTCCCAAAGGTCCTGAATTCAAGTCCCAGCACTCACATGGTGGCTCACAACCATCTGTAATGAGATCTGACATCCTCTGCTGGAGTGTCTGAAGACAGCTACAGTGTACTTACAATAAATAAATAAATAAATAAATAAATAAATAAATAAATAAATCTTTTTTTAAAGACCCTAATCCTAACTCTCTGGTAGCCAGTATTTTCCTAGCAGCCTTTAGATGAAGATGTAGAACTCTCAGCTCCTCCTCCTGTACCATGCTTGCCTGGATGCTTCCTACCTTTATGATAATGGACTGAATCTCTGAACCTGTAAGCCAGCCTCAGTTAAATGTCTTTATAAGAGTTTTCTTGGTCATGGTATCTGCTCACAGCAGTAAAACCCTAACTAAGACAGTGGTTCACACATTGCACCTACATCTCTACAATCTTCTCAGGCGTCACTCCCAGAGGCCTTCTCTTGTCCTGGAGGCACAGTGCCACCATCTCTCTACCTGGTCCCTTTGTGACCCAGCCTTTCCTGCTCTTACCCCTCCCATCAACAACAGCTACTGGTCTTGCTGACTGCCATCTTAAAGGGCTTACTCATTAGGCTCAAAAGCTGTGTATTCTTGTGTGTGTGTGTGTGTGTGTGTGTGTGTGTGTGTGTGTGTGTGTGTTTAAGCAAGAAGTCCAGAGAGAATCAATTCCCAAACAATGCCAGTTTCAGCACAGAGACCAGGGCACTAGGTGTCTGTTCCATTGCTGCCAGCCTAACTTGGAGGCATCTTTGGAAGAATTGGTGCTGTCAGTCACACAGAGCTTTGCACTCCCTCACAGACATATGACACCAGTTCTCTCATGCTGCATTCCCTGTTCTCATTGAATTCCCTCACCTCCTGTTCTTTTCCTTATTTTTTTTCTGTCATTGTTATACAGATTTGGAAATCTATGTGTATACTGACATGTCCTTTGACTAAGACTTAGATGAGGACAAGAGAGTACTGGGGTGTCTGGTTATAGTGAACCAAGAAATGTGGAACTTGAGTTTCTATAAAGCTTCTAGAAGAGGTGTGACAGTTCAGGTATGTGGCCTTATGATGACAAAGGGGCTGACCATTGGCAGAGCAGAAGAAAGGCGAAGCAACTTACCAGGAGTGGATCTGCACAGTCCTGAAAGTAAAAAACAACAAAACAAAAAACAAAAACAAAAACAAAAAAAACCAGAGTGAGTGTCTCACTGACTGACAGAGCTCCGACTCTGAGAACACTGCCTTGAAGCAAGGCTGTAGGAAAGAGTAACACCCCATTTTCTGTTAGTGGTTGTGGACAGTGTGGTGAGCTGGCATCTCTGGACCACCCTCCAGGTAAAGCCCTAGGTGTGTGGTTCCTGAGGAACACTGGCAGTATCAAGAAGGACTAGAATCCCCAGAGTAAAGACATTTTGAAAAAGAACAAAATACAACAAATATAGAAAATAATGCCCTTTTATCCAAAGACAAGTTACATAGATAAACAGGATGAACTCAGCCAAAGAGCGAGTGAGGCTCAGGGAAGTTACACAGGGACTACCTGGTCACTGTTAGGGTAGTCTTCCCCCACCGCAAACAAGCTAGAGTCTTCTGAAAGATGGTAACCAAAATTGAGAAAATGCCCCATAAGATCTGGCTGTAGGGCATTTTCTGAATTAGTGATCAATGAGGGGAGGGTCCAACCCATTGTGGGTGGTGCCATCCCTGGGCTGGTGGTACTGGGTTCTATAAGCAAGCAGGTTAAGCATTCCAGGAGAAGCAAGCCAGTAAGCAGCACTCCTCCATGGCCTCTGCATCAGCTCCTACATCCAGGTTCCTGCCCTGCTTAAATTTCTGTCAATGATGAACAGTAATGTGGAAATATAAGCCAAATAAACCCTTTCCTTCCCAGGTTGACTTTTGTACTTGCTGGTTTTGTATGTCAACTTAACACAAGCTGGAGTTATCACAGAGAAAGGAGCCTCCCTTGAGGAAATGCCTCCATGAGATCCAGCTGTGGGGCATTTTCTCAATTAGAGATCAAGGGTGGGAGGGCTCATTGTAGGTGGTGCTATCCCTGGGCTGGTAGTCTTGGGTTCTATAAGAAAGCAACCTAAGCAAGCCAGTAAGTAACATCCCTTCATGGCCTCTGCATCAGGCTCCTGCTTCCTGACCTGCTTGAGTTCCAGTCCTGACTTCCTTTGGTGATAAACAGCTGTGTGGAAGTATAAGCTGTATAAACCCTTTCCTCCCTGACTTGTTTCTTGATCAATATATTTGTGCAGGAATAGAAACCCTGAGTAAGACAACTTTGGTCTTGGGGTTTCATCATAGCAACAATAACCCTAACTAAGAGATTCACCAAAAATTACTTTTCTACCGTGTGTGTGTGTGTGTGTGTGTGTGTGTGTGTGTGTGTAGGAAATAGAACAATAGCCACCTCCTGAAGGTTTCTGTGTCCCAACTCCTGGAACTTGTGATGCTGTTAATGGAAGAGGGGGTCTGTGCACAGATGGAGGTCAGGCTATCTTTGGGATTGTCCAAATTGTGTTGATGGGAACAAAACTTTAAGGAAATTATTTTATGCTTCCACAGTGACCTGTCTGTCCTAAGACGTTTTAACTCCTAGCACACCCTCCATATCAGCACTGACTTGTACCCACTCCTGCACAAGCCTGGACTTTATTCCTGTTGCACTGAACTGTCTGGAAAGAGATCTGCGGTTGTGCACCTTGTCTATAACAGCCCTTTGAGTCCTTGCATAAGAGGCAGGTACATAAACAAAACAAAACAAAACAAAAAATCTCACTATTTTCCAGTGTGGTCTAGCTGTGTGCTGAAGTAAAATAATCTTCCATCCTGCATTCAGTAAAACTCATGAGTGCAAAGTCTAGTACTTTCAGCCACAGAAAAGTTTGGAAAACAGCCACTCACATGTGAGACATGGAGGCCAATTGAGTTTGAGAAAGAAGAAAGACTATGGTAGATATTGCAACACAGAGGTAGTTCTGTGTTTTGTGTGTGTGTGTGTGTGTGTGTGTGTGTGTGTGTGTGTGTGTGTGTGTGTATTTATTATTATTGACAGAGTAATTGTCCATAACCATCAGAATGGGAAGAAAACCTGTCTAGTAGAAAATACTGATTGTCTCCATGTTTAAAAAAAACAATAACTGGAGAGAATGTGTTATACAAATTTAAGGAGAACAAAACAAATCCAGCCAAAGAGTAAAGCCAAATATGACACAGAAAAGGAAGGCTGTGGGGCAGAGACTTGGGTAACAGACCCAACAGAACAGTTGATCTTTGAATAAGAAGAGAAATGAGACCCCCACATTGTTTCCAAAATAACCCTCAGAAGCAAATTTGAAAATCATTTGGAGCAAGGTTTTTATGTAGAAATGTAACCTATATAACGACAAGACACAACTCAAGACAGTAGGTTTGTGGTACCAAGGAAACCACAGACTTGAAAGGACTGGCTGTGTTTCAGGGCTGTGTGCTGGGGGACCTGGAGGGGAGCCAGTCAAGAGACAACATAGGAGAATTGGGGGAGATACTGATAATGCATCAGTAAGAAAAAACGTTAGAAAAATATTATATATTTATAAGTTGTGATTTTATTCCTCAACTGAAGTGCATAAATTATGTTTCTATATATTTCAACATTATAGTTTTGAAGAAGATGAAAATTGTAATGATGCCTTAAAAGAGACAATACTTCAGTAAAAGTTATGAAATAAAGAATGGTATATTGCATTCAGTGAGAATGTATAAATATTGCAAGTAGACATTAAAGACCATAATTCACTTATAAGTCTTTGAGAAAGGATAGGGCAAAGGGTCTGTAATAGGCACGAGAGAAAGGATCTCAGCATTATCTATGCTTGGGAAGTAGGACAAAATATTATCAATTGGCACAATGAGGGTGTTTACACACAATGAGGGTGGGTTCACACCAGAAGGTCTATACACACACTGATGTTGGGTTTACACATTGAGGGTGTGTATATACACTGAAGATGTGTTTGCACATTGAGAGGGGGCACTCAATGTGTGTATGTACATACCAGTGTGTTAACTATTTTTGTACCTTATCTTAAAAACATTTAAAAAGAAGAAAAACCAAAAGTATTTGAACACTAAGGCTTGTAAAGCAGAAAATGGCACAACTACAAGCAAGCCGTGGAACACTCACCCAGGGAGTGGTGACTGACTGACTTTCCGCCTATAGAAACACCAGTTGGTCCTAAAACACAAACAGAAAATCAAGAGGCCAGTCCTCAGAGTTTGGGCTCCCAACCTTTGCCTGTCAGGTTCTGCTGCCGTCACTCATTACAAGGGGCTGAGGGCCAGCCCAGGGAGGCAGCGCTGGTCAGTGTCCTCCTTGGGCTAGCTATTGCTTTCCATTCCACCCGTTAAAGGGTTTAATTTTCAGTAGACAAATGCTGTTGCTGTAAGAATTTATTTTGGTGATGGTAATTGATCTTAGAGCATGTGCTAGATAGTTTTATGTTCTGTTGACTTTAGCTAGAGTTACTAGGGAGGAGGGAGTCTCAGTTTAGGAAATGCCTCTCTAAGTTATGATGTAGACAAGCTTGTAGGACATTTTCTTAATTAGTGATTGATGGAGGAGGGCCAAACCCACTATGGGAGGTGCTACCTGGTCTGGTTGTCCTGGGTTCTGTAAGAAAGGAGGCTCAGCAAGCCATGGGGAGCAAGCCAGTAAGCAGCACCCTCTAATGTCCTCTGTATTAGCTCCTGCCTTCAGGTTCCTGCCCTGCTTGAGTTCCTGTCCTAACTTCCCTCAGTGTTGGATTACAATGTGGAAATGTAAACCAAAACAAACAAACAAACAAACAAACAAACAAACAAACTGTTTCCTTGCTTCCTTTGGGTCTTGGGGTTTCACCAAAGAGATTCACACAAAAAAAATCCTTTTCTCCCCTCTTGCACACGTGTGTGTGTGTGTGTGTGTGTGTGTGTGTGTGTGTGACAATAGCCCCCCTGAAGGTTTCTGTGTCCCAACTCCTGGGACCTGTGATGCTGTTAATGGAAGAGGGGGTCGGTGCACAGATGGAGGGCAGGCTGTCCTTGGAATTGTCCTGAATTGTATTGATGGAAATAAACTGTTAAGGGGATTATTTTTTGCTTGCACAGTGACCTGAGACATTTTACATCTTAGCACACCCTCCATGTCAGCACTGACTTGTACCCACTTCTGCATAAGCCTGGACTTTATTCCAGCTGCACTGAACTGTCTGGAAAGAGATCTGTGGTTGTGCACCTTGTCTATAACAGTCCTTTGAGTCCTTGCATAAGAGGCAGGTGCACACACACACACAAACACACACACAATCCTTTCTATTTTCAAGTATGATATAGCTGTGTTTATAGCTTTACCTATAACAGATAAGACAGAGGAAAGCATGTGTGAAGGCAGAAGACCAGATCATGAAGCTTTATAGACTTGTGTTAAGCCAGAAAGCTTGGATAATTTGTTACAGTCACAGAAATGAACACAACCAAGCCTTGTAAATAGGTGTGGCCCTCTGGGTTTTCATCTGTTTCTAGAGAGAGAAACTCTGGGTTTGTTCTATAGATGTAGGTAGAGGTGAAAGGCACAACCATAATCATGTCACTAATGTAGATAATATTTTTATAATTAATGATCTAAGTCAACAGGTTGGAAAATCTCAAATCTGTAGTAGGAGGAATGAAGCTAGTTCCACATGCAGGCACAGCATAGTTAATACACAGAATGTAAGAATAAAGAAAAGTCTTGAAATATTTTTACTTAATAACTGCACGAAGCCATCAAGGAGAAGCTAAAAACTAGCAGGTGATCTTCTTGAGATAGCTCTGCCATGGAGTATAAAATTAATGACGGATTTGTTTCTCTAGGCAAGGCTGAGAAGATTTCATCTGAGGAAAGATTCTGGCTATTAATATGCTTTTCCTGTTATTATTAAATATATTTAGCAATCACTAGGTATTTGCCAACCCTTTTGAGCAGATTTCTGCAGAACAATGAAGACGTTCTGTCTTGTATTGAGGCTACATAGACAAATAGATGACTTCTCAATTCCTTTTGTTTTTGTTTTTGTTTTTTGAGACAGGGTTTCTCCGTATAGCCCTGGCTGTCTTGGAACTCACCCTATAGACCAGGCTGGCCTCCAACTCAGAAATTGACCTGCTTCTGCCTTCCAAGTGCTGGGATTAAAGGCATGTGCTACCACTGCCTGGCATGATTTCTCAATTCTTAATGGTAATTCTATAAAAATTCCTAAAATTATCTTAGTAATTATTTAAGCTCTTTATAATAGGACTATTATGTCCTTTCTGATGTCAAAACTGCACTGAGAACTCTGCAAGTCTTCAAGTGTCATGAGTTGCTTGCTTCTGAGATACCAAGCAGACAACTTAGAGCACATTCAGAGGTTGTAAAACAAAGGTCATAAAAGGGAAACTGAGGAATTACTATAGGTGCAAGGACAGAAGATGAAATATTGACTTGGTTTATCTATACAAAACTTCATTAATATCTTAGTCACAAAAATTATGGTTCTTAACATTCAATGAATCTGTAGAGCTAGTGACAGATAACAGATGTTTAGCCAGATAATTACTTTTGTTTTTTTCAACTTGGTGAACACCACTGAGTTTTACTGGGGCCTACTACAGAAGTAGAAATGACTCAAAGATAGTTGTATCACCAAAAGCCTGTGCCAGCAGAGTCACAGCTCATGAAGCCTAGAAATCTGTAGTATATTAGACAATAGGCAGCTCAACAGGTTTGAGTGTTCTTTCTAAGGAGTTCAGTAGGTCCAACAGATAATTACTCTTAGTGGATATATATGTGAACATTCTCTGTTGTAAATTTCTTATTCAATTCATGATTAGAATTTATGTGTAAATTTGTGGCGAACTTCTTACTATGTGATCATGTATTGTGAATGATGTATAAGTGCTGAGGGGCGGGGAGGGTGAGAGAGAGAGAGGGGGGACTTTTAAAACAGAATTGAAGGACTTTTTTGAGAGAAGAACCTTTTAGAAGAACTTTCTTAGAGAACTTTTAGAGAGAATGTAGAAATAAAGATTAAAATCACTTTTCAAAGTGTTCCTTTTTCTTCCTGTGACTTCAACTAGCAGGCTGGGAGTTAGAGCCCTGTAGTTCCTGCAGAGATAGAACAAGGGCTACTTTACTTAATCCCCTGCTGTTTTACTATGAGGTGCTAAATGCTAGAGACTGCAGTTTCTGGCCTCAGAGGAACTCAACAGGTCAGCTACAGCAGCAAAGTGACTTACACTTAAGACAGGTAAACATTATGTTCTTAAACAGCAACCCTAAATATCTTAAGACAGGTAAACATTATGTTCTTAAACAGCAACCCTAAATATCTTGCAAGACCTAATCTTGACCCATTGATGCTCTTCCTTGACTGCTCTCTCAAGAGAGAACCAAGAAGAAAGGAGACCCTCTAGGGCTGGTCCTCAGCAAGTTTCATTAGAATAGAAGATTTTATCAACAATAGCAAAACCAAGAATGATTTTAAAAAGTGCTGAATTAAAATAATTTTCCATTCTGCATTCAGTGAAACTTATGAGACCAAGTGCAAAGTCTAGTACTTTCAGTCGCAGAAAAGTTTGGAAAACAGCCACTCACATGTGAGACATGGAGGCCAGTTGAGTTTGAGAAAAAAGAAAGATTATGGCAGACATTGCAACACAGAGGTAGTTCTGTGTTTTTTTTCTTTGTATATGTGTGTGTGTGTGTGTGTGTGTGTGTGTGTGTGTCCACAACCACTGGAGTAGGAAGAAAGCCTTTTGGGAGATGGCCAATTAAAGGTTACTGTCTAGTAGAAAATACTGATTGTCTCCATGTTTAAAAAAAACAATAACTGGAGAGAATGTGTTATACAAATTTAAGGAGAACAAAACAAATCCAGCCAAAGAGTAAAGCCAAATATGACACAGAAAAGGAAGGCTGTGGGGCAGAGACTTGGGTAACAGACCCAACAGAACAGTTGGCTTCTGAATAAGAAGAGAAATGAGACCCCCCCATTATTTCCAAAATAACCCTCAGAAGCAAATTTGAAAATCATTTGGAGCAAGGTTTTTATGTAGAAATGTAACCTATATAATGACAAGACACAACTCAAGACAGTAGGTTTGTGGTACCAAGGAAACCACAGACTTGAAAGGACTGACTGTGTTTCAGGGCTGTGTGCTGGGGGACCTGGAGGGGAGCCAGTCAAGAGACAACATAGGAGAATTGGGGGAGATACTGATAATGCATCAGTAAGAAAAACGTTAGAAAAATATTATATATTTATAAGTTGTGATTTTATTCCTCAACTGAAGTGCATAAATTATGTTTCTATATATTTCAACATTATAGTTTTGAAGAAGATGAAAATTGTAATGATGCCTTAAAAGAGACAATACTTCAGTAAAAGTTATGAAATAAAGAATGGTATATTGCATTCAGTGAGAATGTATAAATATTGCAAGTAGACATTAAAGACCATAATTCACTTATAAGTCTTTGAGAAAGGATAGGGCAAAGGGTCTGTAATAGGCACGAGAGAAAGGATCTCAGCATTATCTATGCTTGGGAAGTAGGACAAAATATTATCAATTGGCACAATGAGGGTGTTTACACACAATGAGGGTGGGTTCACACCAGAAGGTCTATACACACACTGATGCTGGGTTTACACATTGAGGGTGTGTATATACACTGAAGATGTGTTTGCACATTGAGAGGGGGCACTCAATGTGTGTATGTACATACCAGTGTGTTAACTATTTTTGTACCTTATTAAAAAAAACACTTAAAAAGAAGAAAACAGCAGTAGCAGCAGCAGCAGCAACAATGACGACAAGTATTTGAACACTAAGGCTTGTAAAGCAGAAAATGGCACAACTACAAGCAAGCCGTGGAACACTCACCCAGGGAGTGGTGACTGACTGACTTTCCGCCTATAGAAACACCAGTTGGTCCTAAAACACAAACAGAAAATCAAGAGGCCAGTCCTCAGAGTTTGGGCTCCCAACCTTTGCCTGTCAGGTTCTGCTGCTGTCACTCATTACCAGGGGCTGAGGGCCAGCCCAGGGAGGCAGCGCTGGCCAGTGTCCTCCTTGGGCTAGCTATTGCTTTCCATTTCACCCGTTAAAGGGTTTAATTTTCAGTAGACAAATGCTGTAGCTGTAAGACTTTGTTTCTTTCTTTTCCTGGCATGCTTGTTGATCCTGGTCCCTCTTGCTGACTCAAGACAGAGGCCTGGCAGTCTCTGCTAGGTAGTCCCACTGCTGCTGAGTTTTGTTTGCTATCCTAACTCAACTGAATTCACTGCTGGTGTATCCAAGAACTGTTTGCAAATGGATCAAGCTACTGTTGCTGAGCTGTGAACTGAACTGCTGAGTTCCAGACAACACTGATGGGAATTGCTCCAAAGAACCTTTCTAAATAGGTCCACGTCCCCTCCTCCCCCTACCCCCTGGTATTCTTTCTTTTCCACTACCTCTGATGGGTGGTGGGCTACAAGGGAGATTAAAGAATTTAAGAGCCATCATTAAAGGGATTAAAAGGATTGAAAAAATTATAGCTACACCCACTGTCTGGGTGTGTTCTAAGGAGGCATAATTGTCACTGAGAAGGTGAGTCCCCAAGAACTAAGAACAGAGATACCACCAGATAATACCTGTACTTCTTTGAACACTTGTAACTTCACTGTCCAAATCATACCACAGTGCAATCAATTTTCAGGGACCTGTCCCCAGGTCAATACTAAGGAAGGTGCATTTAGTGTTTAGTATCTGTGTGATCTGGAATGGGGTGCAGGGGCTTCCCTCTAGTAATCTAATGACACTTTCTTCTTCTGCCTGTGTTGGGGTACAATTGGCATAAGATTGTGTAACTTCATCATGGATTGATATAAACATTGCAAAACAATCAATCACCATGTTCAAGCAAATAAGTTTACTAATCACTTCGCAGATTTTTTTTCTTGTTCCGATGAGAATACTTTAAATCCATCCACTGAGTGAAATGCAAGCATATATTAATTATTCTGTCATTAGCTCTTCAGGGTATATTCCCCTTAGAATGTCAAGTTAGGGCCTTTGACTAACTGCCTGTTCCTTCGCCCCTGGTCTATCGAAATTGTCTTTATAATATTTTGATGTATATGCTTGACCCAGGGACTGGCACTATTAGGTGTGGCCTTGTTGGAGTAGGTGTGTTACTGTGGGCATGGGCTTAAGACCCTCCTCCTAGCTGTCTGGAAGTCAATGTTCCACTAGCAGCCTTCAGGTGAAGATGTACAACTCTCAGCTCTGCCTGCATCATGCCTGTCTAGATGCTGCCATGCTCCCACCTTGATACTGGACTGAACCTCTGAATCTGTAAGCCAGCCCCAATTAAATGTTGTCCTTTATAAGACTTGCCTTGGTCATGGTGTCTGTTCACAGCACCTAACTAAGACAGAAGTTGGTATCAGGGACTGGGGTGTTGATGTGATAGGCCTGACTGTGCTTTTGTTTGGAAGAATGTGGATTTTAGGACTTTGGATTTGGAAAGCCATGGAATGCTTTAAGGGGGGGTTTGAGGGATTATCCTAGTTGGAGTGTGGAAAACTTTGTTGCTGAGGGTGATTTGAACTGTGGAAGCCTGGTTCTAGAGGTTTCAGAGAAGAATTTTAATATGTGGCTGAGACTGTTTTTGTGGTATTTTGGTGAAGAATGTGGCTGGTTTTTGCCCTTTGAAGAGTCCACCTGTGGCTAAGTTAAAGAGATTTATATTAATTGTATTGACAAAGAAAGTCTCAAAAAAGCCCAACAGAGACTTTGTTCTCTGGTTAAGTCTCATGAAGATCATTTTGAACAAGCATAGCAAGCTTAGAAAGGAAAAATCGAAAATGTATGGTTTGAGTATCAAAGGTGTACCAGGAAGTAAAATGGACCCAAATTCTGTGTTCTAGGAGATAAGATGAAGGAAGAGTTACTTTGGGGCAAGATCCTAACCAGCTAAGTTTAGATCCAGAAGACAGAAGGTGCAGCCCCAGTTGTAGTTGACAGGCTAGGACTGATGGGGTCATGCAAAGGAGTTGAGGCTTGGCACACTGAAGAGAGCCTATCAGAGGCTATTAGTGAGGCCTACTTGCAGTGCAAGACCCCAGAGTATTGGAGATGCCAGTACCATGGGATGATCACCAAGAACAACAGCATCAGTGGAGTGGATCAGTGTGAGCTCAGAATGCTACAGAGGACAGAGCTGGAGAAGTGACACCAGCCCTTTGGAGGAGCCCAGATCATCATGTGTGGATCCCAGACATTGAAACAGGAAGCTGTAACATTGAAGCTGCCTTGGAGGTCCCAAGATTTTTGAGATATCAGAGCGATGGGCTATCTGCTAAGGAAACTGCTAGCTGGGAGTGAAACCAGCCCAGGAGGAAGAAGTTTGTTGCAGTCAACAAAGATGAAAAGGGAGTTGGAGATCTTAAGATCACTTTGACATCAGACATGGGGAGATGCAAAAGTTCGGAGTTTGCCCAGCTGTTTTCCTGTCTTGTTTTGGGGATTACAATTAAGTAATTGGATGAATCTCAGAAGAGACGTTGAACTTTGGACTTTTAACATTGTTGAGACTGCTATAGACTATGGGACCTTTTGAAGTTGAACTAAATGTATTTTGCATTATGCTCTGTTTAGGTATGATCCCCATAGACTCATATGTTTAAACAAGCCTATGGGGGCCAGGAGTGTAATGTCATAGTTTGTATATGCTTGGTCCAGGGAATGGCACCATTAGGAGGTATGGCCTTGTTGGAGTGGGTGTGTTACTGTGGGTATGGGCTTAAGATCCTCCTCTTAGCTGTCTGAAAGTCAGTCTTCTACTAGCAGCCTTCAGATGAAGATGTAGAACTTTCTTCTCTGCCTGCCCCATGCCTGTCTAGATGCTTCCATGCTCCCACCTTGATGATAATGGACTGAACCTCTGAACCTGTAAGCCAGCCCCAATTAAATGTTGTCCATATAGGACTTTCCTTGGTCATGGTGTTTGTTCACAGCAGTAAAATCCTAGCTAAGGCAAATATGTTTGTATAAATTTATTTTTATTTGTAAGCTTATTTGTTGAGAATTTCATATGTGAGTACTGTATTTACATATTTCCCTCCTGCATCTCTTTCCTATAACTCCTTCCACACCTGCTCACTCCTTCTCAAATTCATGGTCTCCTATCATTAATTATTTTTGATATTGACATTATCTATCTATCTATCTATCTATCTATCTATCTACCTACCTATCTATTGATTTATCTATCAATCTATCATCAGTACAAATTGCCCATCTATTGTATGTCAAGTTCATAGTCTTTTATATTATTTATTTTGTTATACAACCCATGCCAAACCCACAGTCCACCAGTGAGAAAAGTCAGGGCAGGAACTCAAACAGGGAAGCAACCTGGAGGCAGGAATTTAAGCAGAAGCTATGGAGGGACACTGCTAACTCCTTGCTCCCTAGGGCTTGCTCAACATTAATTCTTATACATCTACAACCATCTACCAAGGTGTGGCACCACCCTCAGTAGGCTGAGCCTTTCCACATTAATCATCAACTAATAAAACACACTGCAGGCTGCCTCCAGGCCAATCTGGTAGAGGCATTTTCTTGGCTGAGGTCCTCTCTTACCCAATCATGCTAGCTTTCTTCCAGTGGCTGTCTATGGATGTGCCTGGTGCTCACTATCCCAATAGTCACATCCAGATCTCATTAAGAGCCACTAGACTTGCTTATCTTTCCTGTTTGAAGCCACTAAAATGGATACGACAACTAATCTATAATTAAAGGTTCATGAAGTTATGGATTGTAGAAGCAAACACACACATGCACACACACATGCACTCACACACCATAAACCCCCAAGAGTTGAGGAAAATCTAGTCACTCAGTTTGCTGCAGGTGCCCTCCATTATGTTCACTGCCCCTTCCTCTCCACCTCTATGATTCATGACATGCAAGAAGTAGAGGTCGTGGAGTGGACTTGCCTCATTCTTGACTATAGAGGAAAAGACTCAGTTTTCCACCCTGGAATATGACATGATCTTTACAAGTGTCAGGTGCTTCATTAATTATGTGCCTAACTCATTAATCATGGAAGAATGGTGGATTTTGCAAATGCCTTAATTACAGAAGAATGGTGGATTTTGCAAATGCCTTTTCTACAAATCTCAAAGTGGTCCTATGACTTAATTCCTTCATTTTCTATCTCGTATTGTTTGAAAGTAGAAGTAATTACCCACTGATCATGGCAAATGACTCGTTTTTGAAATACATAATTTGGTCTGCTTATATTTCATCCACTGTTTTTGCACCTGGTTCTTTGGTGATGTAGCTGGTATTTTCTTCTGGTGCATCTGCCTGGCTTTGGTATCAGTGTAAGGCTGCTCTGGGAGCGCTGAGTCTTGAAGCATCCCTTCCTCACCATTACTGTGAGTTTGACTGGATGGGATTCATTCTTTATGAAATTTAAGGTCAATTCACTTGTGTGTGGGCCTGGCCTGGATGAATTTTGCAAATAGCTGATTCTTTTCTCCTTTTGACAGGAACTGATTCCAGATGCTGTCTTTGTGAGACACTTGGGAAGTGAGTCATTCAGAAAGTCTGTTTCCAGAGCCCCAGGGAAGGTATCTGAAATGGCGCAGGAGAAATATTCTTGGAGTCTGTGGAACATTGTCTGGCAGCTTATCTTTCCAGTCACCCATGTGGTGACCATGTAGATGCTGTAAACAGAGCTCTGTGTCTGAGCGCAGGCCAGATGCTGACTGGACTCTGGGCAATAAAGATGCTTTTAATTAGTATTCTCCTGGGAATAGTTCTCTTGATCTTCTATTTTACAGTAAATGGATGAGGCCGAGTTGATTTGGGAGTTTCAAGGCCCTGTACTCTTCAGAAGATGGCAAGACTATTTGTGGCTGATGTAGGCAGCATTATGGGGAGAATTTTAAGTGGAAAACAGTGGGAACATTTAAAAAGGTTTTTTTTTTTTTTTTTTTTTTTTTTTTTTTGCCAGAACAGGATTGTTTGAACGCTATTAGAGAGATCAGACTCCTTGCAAAGAAGCTGACTACCTTGTGTCAGGACAGTATGAACTTTGCAGACTTTGCCCATGGTAGGGTCAAAAGTGTCAAACTTTGAGTTTATAAGACTCCCAGAGCTGCTTTGGGGTTTGTTTCTCAGTCAACCACCCAGGAACTAAATAATGGTGCAAGGGAGAGTGGTGATCCTCCTGCTGTCGCCACAGCATCTGTGTGATGCTGTTTTTCAAACATGTAGAATGGAAGAGTTACATAGCCACACAGGCTTCCACCAAGACTCCTAGTCTAAGGAGGCTCTGGAAGCTCTGTTATGGGCCACACTGCTTACAGGAATTACTCCTGCATGTAAGCAAGTGTGAGTAGGTGAAAGTGAAATAAAAGATACAATGAGGGGGCCCTAAGAAGTTGGGGGTGTTAAGACTATGGAACACCTGCTGAAGGAAGCCATAGGTAGTGAGGTGGAGTCAGTCCTGCAGAGAGCCTAAGTGGGCCGCACACAGCAGAGGTGGTCTGGGGACTCGAAAGCCCAGGACTGTGCTGCTGTGCACTGAGGTGCTGATATGAGCTCAGGGACTCAGTGCTTGCTCTCTGCAGGGCCCAGGACCAGCTTCACTCTAGGCGTGCTTCGGCTGCTTCACACCCCCCTTTTGGAGTAAGAGTATTTGCCCCGTGCTGTTGCATCTGGGAGCTCTGTGAATTGTTTTGTCCGAGATTTTGAAGATGCCTTGAGCTGAAACTTTGCCTCAGGTCTCAGAGGAAACATGGGACTCGGGTGTTTGACCTGTTCTGGAAGCAGTGAGACTTCGGGGACTCTTGGAGAAGAGCTAGGTGCATTTTATACTGCAGGATGCACATGAACCTGCGGTGTGGATCCCGAATGTGCTGCAGAAGGTCGCTTTGGAGACTTGGCCCCCAGTGCAGTGTCCAGGGATGGGGTCTTTGGGAGGCAACTAGAGCATGAACACTCTCAGCTCATGATTGGATTGATTTGTTTATAAATCTGTGGATTAATGGACTTTGGACCAGAGGTTGTCATGGAAGTAGATGCTTTCTGCTTTCTGTGAGCAGAGACAAGCTCCTGTCATAGAGTGCTTCCTTGCTACAGCTTCAAGGCAACTGGATCAAGGCTCCATGGGCTGGGACATCTGAGTCAGCAGCCAAGCCTGAGTCCTTTCTTTTAAAGGCGTTTCTTTCCTTCAGCTGTTTCATCACAGGATGAGTGACACATGGGCCTTACAGATGCTCATGGGAGGAGGAGGAGGACTGATTCCCCTATAACTTGACCATAAATATACTTATCTCAGTCACCACATGAAATGTCTGGAGGATTGAAGGAAAATGTAAGATTCTTAACTCCTTCTAAACAGACGTATGTATTCATTTCTTAACAAGCCACTATGTAACTTATTTACCGCTATCTGATGAAAACGAGCATCGGGATCCTAAAGGAAAGGAGAGACAATGAGACTTCTCATTGTTTACATCATCAGTGCACTATAGGAAACGAAACTGTTTACCTCGTCCTCTACTGAGTCTCCCCCGGGAAACACCTATGTGAAAAGAAAGAGAGAAGAGACTGAGTTATCATTATCTCACCAGGATATAAATTTACTGCAAGACCACATAATTACTACAGGGTTTATTAATTTCCCAGTGTTCCTATTCCTTCATCCTTAATTTCCTTAATTGTGTATGTGTTTGCTTCTACAATCCATAGCTTCATGAACCTTTAGTTAGATTGGTTAGTATATCCATTTTAGTGGTTTCAAACAGGAAAGATAAGCAAGTCTAATGGCTCTTACTGAGATCTGGATATGACTGTTGGGATAGTGAGCCCAAGGCACATCCATAGACATCCACTGGGAAAAAGTTTTGAGGTAGAACAGTGGAGATGTTGAAGTGTCAGAGTGCAGGACATCTGTGGGACACTGAGATGAGTCTGTGCAGAAGACCTCAGTGCCCTGCAGTCTCATCAAATTACCTTTGTAATTACTCTACACTCACGCCAAACTACATGTCTTAATTTGGTGGATAACTAGTCATAGATAATGCTAAATATTGAAATTCAGCAATCCACAATCCTTTCTTAATCTTAAGTGGGTGAACACTGGAGTTCTGAGCCTCAGCACCGGCCTCAGCTTCCCTGTTAGCAGCTGAGCATGCACAAGCATTAGCTGTTCAAATTATCAACTTCATTTTCTAAAACAGGGATCATAAATTTTGTGTGTCCCATGTTTTATTGTGTAGCTTTCAAGGTATCTTTTCAATATGCTGTTTAGCCTTCATGACAGTCTATAAAATATGTATTTTATTCATTTAAATTTATTTTTAGTGTATGGGACAGGTGTTTTGCCTATATGCATGTCTGTGCATTATATGCCAGCAATGCCCATAGAAGTTACAAAATGGTATTGGATCCTTTGGAACTGGAGCTATGATGGCTGTGAGCTGCCATGTGGGTGGTGGGAATTGAACCTGGCTTCTCTGGAAGAGCAGGCAGTGGTCTTAACCACCGAGGCGTCTTTCCAGTCCCCTTTGAACTGTTTCAAATATTTGTGGAATGGTTTCATAAAAGTTTTTATAAACAAGAGGTGGAAATTAATTATTTTAGTGGTCTTAAGAAAGAGAAATGTTTGCCCTTCTTGGGAAAAGTACACAACTGGTTTTGCATTTGCATAGACATGAGCATAGGGAAAGCAGTTGGAGGTGTAACAACAGATTCTGTGCTGCTTGTACACAGAGCTGAACGAGTGAAGCCACTATTTCCTAAGGAACACATTCTTCATGACTTGTTTGTAGACACTAATCTTTTTGTCCCTACCATCCTCATGGTCCAGAAGGCCGGCACCTAGGGAAAAAGGAGAGAGAACTCCGTGATTGTGTTTCTTGATGCTCAGCGAGAATCTAAGAGTTAATGTAAACAGGAACGCCTAGGGATGTGGGTTACCTGTGAAGAGACGGTTTAGAATATTGGCTAGATGGGGCGGACAGGAGTCGCCAGGGACTCTCACTGCATCACCCAGCTTCCTCTTCCTGCCGCAGTCCTGGGCTAGCTCTCAGAGACATGTCTTTCCCTCCCCAGAGAAATCTTCACTGTACCAACTCTCACTATTCCTGACTACTAGAACCTTCTGTTTAGCTGCCCCTTGGAGGCTCTCTTCACAGCAGGACTTAGACCTTCTCCTGAACCATCAGGTCTAATGCTCAAGGGATCTGCTGATCCCAAGGCTTGGTGTTCTTGCTGCTGCCAAGAGGAGCCACAGGATCATGCACACCCACACTACTACTACTCTGGCTCTCTGACAAAAGTGTAGCTCATGGTATGACGTACTCAGTCAAGTTCTGGAAGTGCACTGGGAGCCAGCCACAGCAAAGAACCCATGTGCATTAAGCACTTTGTCACTCTTGCCATTGGATACTCACTCTGTTCTGAAGTGTATCTGGAGACCCGCGCCTCTGTGGAAGGGTCAGGCAAATGCTTCTGTTAGCTACTTGACATTAGCTGTATTCTTCGTGACAAAACTCTCTGTACCCTAAACCTAGCTCCCTGACAAAAGCCTAGCATGTCCACTCGGCCCTGTCGTGCTATCCTATTTTCTCTCTGAGGGTTCACAGATACTGAGAAGAAATCTGGGGCACACAGGATGGATACTGAGGAGGATTTTGTGGAGAGGGATCATAATTCTATGAGCCCTGTCCCATTCCTCTGACAGCCACCAGTCCCATGCTGCCACTCAGCCGTGGGTTCTTTTTCCACACTTCTTGCTTCTGTCAGAATCTTGTTTTCCCACATTTTCAGACTAGAACAGTTTCCTTTGGAACAGAGATAGATTTTGTCTTAAAGTATTCTTATTTCCCTTGCTAATGCTGATATTGTTGTTGTTAGTGCTGAGAGAGCTTTCAGGTTTCACATTGCGAGCCAAGTCACAGACAGGAAAAGGTCTCTGAGCCCCTGGCAAAGTGTGTCGTTATCTTGTAAGTAGAGACAGACTCAGGCCTCATCTTGGCTTCCCTCCCTAGAATTTTCTAGGGAGTCAAGTTGCCATGGTTACTCACCATTGTTTCTACGCCGTGTCCATCTTGCTACCAGAATAGCCAGAATAGCAAGGGCTAATACAGTTAGGATGACAGCCAAAACTATTTCTGAAACAAAAGAAAAACCGTTAGCCTTTGAGCCACGCTATCGATGGGACAACTGCTGCCATCACACCTGCGATTCACTCTGTCCCTTCTTCCTCAACTCCTTAACTGCTTTTATTGCTTTTAGGTGGCCGTAGCCCAAACTATCTTTGAGCTCACTATGTGACTGAGGCTGGTGTTGATTCCTGATTCTGCCTCTGCCTTTCATACACAGGATTACAAGTCGCGTGGCCAAGCCAAGCGTCTGGATTATCTTCCTCATGTTTCTGTCTTTCCTGTCCCAGCTCAGTTTTAGCTCTGGTGCTTGCTCTCTTTGTTTTGTATTAAGAACCACCATGGTTGCTACAACCCTTGCTCTAACGTGGGCAATATGAGAGATATACTTTTCTCTGGAACCCCTGCCCTCTGGCAAGAGAAGGTTGGAGAGATCAGTGGTCTGGCAAAACTGTCTTCTGAGGTATGAGCAAAAAATATTTGAACTTCTATATTTTTGTGTATAATTTAACCTTTCATGAATACATCTACTAACTTTGCTTAAAACATAAATATTAATATATTTGTACATTTATAACATTTATAGGTATACATATATATGTAAGGCATACTATTTTTTTTCGAGGATGAGCAATAAAAAGTTTTGGAGACCCTGGAAAGATGTTGTCTGAAGTAGTGATATCTAATGTGAGCCATGAGAGGACAGGTGTTTCTTATCAGTGAGGAAAACTTTGGGACCATCGTCCACAGAGCCCCATGATAAGATGGATATTTGTGAACTTTGTCACAGAGACTGAGAAGATAGTACACACCAGGACTGTCTGTATGTTTATATGATTGATTTGTAGTTGATACTTAAGGTAGGGCAGAAGAGACAATGAAGGGGAGATACAATCCTAGCAGCTATAAACCTGTGACAGCGGAAATGTTGGAGAATATTAAACTTTGAATGATCAAGGAAATACAGTATTCCATGATCAAGGCTACTTTAAAAAAGCACTAGTGGCATCCACATCGCATTGTGAGCACACACCTCCAAGCTGCAGGTAGATCATATGTCTTCTGGGGTTTTCTAGATGCTTGGCAACGTGAGGAAATTCTGCTGCCAAATCCACCTTCAGAGATTTGCTGGGACTGTACCTCTGAAGTCAACAGCCTGTCTCCATCATGAGATCGAGAAACTCTGGTCAAAGTGATATAAGCTTAGATGGTGAGCTCAGAGGAAGTACCTGAAAGCAGTGGTCCCTTTGCTCAAGTCCAAAATACTCTGTGAGGGGCATTTGGAAGATGTGTCATCCCCGGTATGGGCAATGGGGATGAAGCTGTTATCTCTCAGTGCTGAGGCAGACAGTGGAGTGAAAAATGTTATGGGAAGGATGATGGGGAGGAGCTGTGGCAGGGACCTAAGGAGAAGATTGCCCTAGAGCTGAGGTGAGCATGGGCAACTTTCCCTTAGCTTCCCAGAGGAATTAGTCAGAATGAAAGAATGGAAGTAGATTCGAGAGGAAACCAGGTAGGAGAACAAGCCAGTTCTGTTACTGCCCCCAAGACTCGGCTCTTGAGAGAGTACATAACAAGAAAATGCCAGAGAGAAAGCTGGAACTTACCGAGATCTGCCATCTTCCAGTTATTGTCTCCAGTAAGTTCCTCGTCATCTGGTCTCTTTTGTCAGAGAGAGCTCAAGATAAAACAAGCGTTGAAAGGCCACCACCTTTGAGCTATGAGACCCTGAGTATCAGGGAGATCCTCATAGACAAAGGTGCAGAAGGCCTCCCAGGAATTGTATGGCTTAGGTTGGCCGTATCTATGGGGTATATGGCCTTTGAAGGTTCTAGAATCTGTGTTGTAACAAAGACTCAGAACACCCAAAAGCCAAGGGAAGTTCCTGGAGGTGAGGGCTCTGAGAGACCAAATGTAAGGACAGTTTGGAGGATCTTGAACTCACATATGAGATTCATACTACTGGCCTTTACAATAATTTCTAATAGTCTAGATTCTTAACTCAAGAGGTCAAGTCTAATTCATGTTGAGAGTCTTTAGCAGAGTAGGTATTTTATGATTCATTGTTTAAAAAGGTGAACAATTCCTATAAAGATAAGAGCCTTCAAATGAAGATGACCAGGGAGGTGAAAGTATTAAGTTAGGTGACAGAGTCCAGAAGTGCAGGTACTGAATCAGGTGTGTGGTGCTGTAGACTAAGCACCATATGGGGTTTCACACCGTGTGTCAGTAACAAAGTAATAAGCACCAAAGCACTTCTTGTTGAAGTCTGTTAGCCACAAGGCTGTGCAGAGGGCAGTTTGTGAGCATACAATCAACTCCCCAATAATCCTCATACCCCCAATAACCTCCATACTCCCCAGTAACCTCGTACTCCTGAGTAACCTTTACCTCCCTAGTAGCCTTCACTACCCCCAGCCCCAGTAATCTTTATTGCACAGGTAACCCTCATACCCCCAGTAACCTTCAATCCCACCCACCCAATAACCCTCACAGCCCCCCTCCAATAATCTTTCAAGATGGATACAGACGTTGGAAGTTACCCTACTAATATATGGCTTGGTTTCTTATGATAAAGGTCATGTGATATTCACAAAGCCACATTTTCCTTCAGAGTTGAAGGCTTACTGTCTGAGGATGTGTTTCTTGGGGTAAGCAGCCAGCCCTGGAAGAGAAAGGATGCCCTTTAGTGTCATATATCATGCCTTCAGGACTGGGCAGTATTACTTCGTTTTAAGTCAACCTTGATAGTTATAATCCTTACTCCATTTTTATGGTGTAAGTCCATGAGATAATTTTAAAGAAAGTTTTATATCTATAAGTTTAAATCTCTAAAACTTCAATAGTAATTTAAAAACTTTGTTAAAACAGCATGGATCCACTACAAAGTTATTAGGACATTATATGTATAGTGTATGTGTTTGTGTGTGTATGTGTGTGAGGTGTTAGTGTGGTGGAGGCCACATGAAGGCACTTATTCTTTGTCTTGTTTCCTTTGTCAGGTTCTTTCCTGAGTTCAGGTTTTTAGGGTAGGCTGGCAGCCAGAGATCCTCATCAGTCCTTCAGTCCCTGCTGAGGTTAGAGGTACAGAGCCCCACACCTGACTTGCTCTGGGGGTGCTGGATTGAAACTCCATGCTTGCCTGGCAGACCCTCTTACAAGTTGAACCATCTCTCCAACTCCTCCACTATAAAAACTTGACTGCGGTAACAGCACACCATAATAGAATAAGGATTTGGTTGTATAACATTTTACAAAAGAGATTGCTACTTCAGTTTCCAAGTTTCTCTTGTGTGCCTTTAAGATCTTTTGTCAGTGTGATCAAGAGCTTACAAAAAGGGGGGACCCTATGCCATCACAACAGGAAGACTGGCATAGTCAGGGCACCTGCTGATACTGGGGAACAAATAAGAAAGGTGAGGGTATCCAGTTGTATTAGTCAGGGTTCTCTAGAGTCACAGAATATATGGGTAGTTTCTATATAGTTAGGGAATTTGTTGATGACTTACAGTCTGTAGTCCAACTCCATAACAATCTCAGTAGCAGCTGTGGATGGAAGTACAAGGATCTAGCAGTTGCTCAGTCCGACAAGGCAAGAAGGCAAAGAAGAGTCAGTCTTCCTTCTTCCAATGTCCTTATGTAGGTCTCCAGCAGAGGGTGTGGCTCAAATTAAAGGCATGTGCCACTGCACCTTTGATCCCAGATGACCTTGAACTCAGAGATCTCCTTGTCTTAATCTTCTGGAATTCATAGCCACTATGCTTCAAGATCTCCATGCCGAGATCCAGGTCAGAAACTTGTATCTCTGAGCCTCCGGATTAGGATCATAGGTGAGCCTTCCAATTCTGGATTGTAGTTCATTCCAGATATAGCCAAGTTGACAACCAGGAATAGCCACTACACCAGTATCAGGGAGGCAGAGCGATACCCTGGAGCCAGTGACCTGCCTTCCTAGTACTATCCCAGAAGCTATTCTGCATGAGGCCTCAGACTTCATAGCTGTGCCCACCTCCACAGAGGGCTCTATAGTTAATGCCAGCGTCTTCCAGCACCTGCTGGGCACCTGAGAAACTTTCAATGAGGAGGCCAACTGCTGTGGTCCATACAACTGCTGCTTTTGATGTGAAAGGCCTCATAAATCTGTCATAGCCTGTGGCACTTAGAACAAATTTCCCCTCTCTTTCCTCCTTGGAGCTGTCCTAGATGCCCTGAAGAGAGTCAGACCTTCCATGAGTAAGACGGAGCCAATTAAAAAACACAAAAATACCTAAACTGTTCATTCATGGGAAGTGCAAGATCATATTAATCCACAGGAAACTTCTCCAAACATTTAACGAAGAACCAAAAGCCTTCCTCCTCAAGTATCCACACAACTGAAGAAAAGGAAAGGCTTCCACTCTCACTTTAGCAGAATACTTATCTTGATACCAAAGTCAAATGGGGACACTGAGAACAGATGACACACAGGCACAAAGTTGCAGAAGTCCTCAAGTCAATACCAGCAAACCCAATTCAACAAGTCACTGGAAGAGTCATACAGCACCACTAATGAGGGCTTGTCCCAGGGATGCAAGGATATTTCTACACATACATTAGACTAGGCCATAGAAAGTGCAAGAAAAATCAAACCACAGACTCAACATTTGTAGAAAACATCTTTTCAAATTTAGACATTCTTCCATGATTGAAGTTCACAATAAATTTGATATGAAGATACTTCAGTGTAACAGAGAACATGTGTGACATTTCTACACCTGTCACAACATTCAAGGGAAAAACAAGTGAAAACCTGGCCCTGTAAGATCCTATAAGAAACAAGGAACCTTGTGGAGTGGTTATGGCAATCATTTCTAGAACATGAGACCAAAACAGGGTTATCTGTAGTATATATATACTGTGTGTGTGTGTGTGTGTGTGTGTGTGTGTGTGTGTATGTGTGTGTGTGTATGTGTGTGTGTGTGAGAGAGAGAGAGAGAGAGAGAGAGAGAGAGAGAGAACGTGCGCGAGAGAATGTGTATGTGTGTATGCACATCACAGCCAGCCAGATGTCAATTAGTATGTCATTCTTCAGAAGCCATGTACATTATTTGAGACAGGCTCTCTTACTGTGACCTGGGGCTTGCTAATTAGGCTGGTGTGCCTGGCCAGCAGGCCTCAGGGATCCACCTGCCTCAGCCTCTCTAGTGCTGGGATTACATTTGGGTGTCACAAGTCTAGCTTTTTATATAGGTTCTGAAGATCAAGCTGAGGTCATCATGCTTGTGTTGTAAGCACTTTCTCCACCGAGCCATCTCCCCTTGATCAAGCCTCAGCTTGATCAGCTCTTATTCTGCCCACTTCACATGCGACTGCATGAGAGTAAGTTAGTGGAATATTGAAATGAATCTGAAGAAAAAAAAATCTTCCTACTAGGACCTTGTAGATCACAAGTCTGTGATCTTAACTACTTCAGAGGGTAATAAGTTCAAAGTTATTTGCAAAGCAGTGAGTCCCATCTTAAAGAGATCTGGGCCTGTAGCTCAGTGGGAGTCACTTGCCCAGCATGCATGTGGCCTTAGGTTCAATCTGCTCAGAGTTAGCTTGATCTTTAAAGGGGACAACACTTTGCCATGGAGCAGTTGACGGGAGAAACTTTCCAGATGGGGAAAGAACTTAAACTCTTCCCATGTACGATAATAACCTTCAGGGCTGTGAGAAGTTCCTTTCCTGAGCATCCGTGATAATTCTGATCTGACCTCAGCCTGTTTTACTAACAGATATAACGTCAGGTAAGTTGAATCAAACGCTGCAGGAAGTGGAGCCTTGCCTCCAGCTGTGGCCTGCAGAGATGAGCACACTTCCCATGGCAGCATACCAAGTCAAAGAACTGCTTCCAGTCCAGACCCAACTCTGCTTGGTTCTCTATAGTCCACATTCCTAAGACTCTGGCTCTTAGAACTTCAGCTGAACCCTGGCAGGACCCCACCTTCTTCTCCCCAGGATGCTCAGCCTCTGCTTTGAGTGTCTCTTTTAAGAACTGGGTCTTTGACGACCATAGAGACCCTCATCTGTGCTTCTAGGGGAGCCACTGAAATCAGCAACAGTTCCAGTTTTATTTCTGCTTGGATGCGAGGGTATCCTGGGACTTGGAAGCCCAGGAACCACACAGCTCTGCAGGAAAAGGTATCTCAATAGAAGGGCGTCTTGAGACACACAGACCAGGAACCACACAGCTCTGCAGGAAAAGGGATCCCAATAGAAGGGCGTCTTGAGACACACAGACCAGGAACCACACAGCTCTGCAGGAAAAGGTATCTCAATAGAAGGGCGTCTTGAGACACAGAGACCAGGAACCACACAGCTCTGAGGGAAGCTTCTTCAGCAGAGGTATTGAAGCTCCCTGGGGAAGGTTCTCCCCAGATGAACTCAGGAGCCTCAGCCCTGCTCCTTCTCATCTTCTCATTGCTTCCTTTCTTCTTGGCTTCAATTCCGATGAGAGAGTCACATTAGGCAGCAAATCTCATAAAAGAGATTTACTGGAGGGTCCAGGGTGTGGAGGGACAAATCCAGGGATGGCTGTCCTCTGCTCCTGGGAGCAGGGGACTGAACAAACAGCAAGGTTTATATAGGATTTCTGAGGGGCAGAGCTCCTCAGGGCAGAGATTTCCAGGTTGGGGATTGGTGGGATTTCAAGTGCTGAGCTTGCTGGGAGGTGGGGTGGACTCAGGGATTAGTGGGGGGCTTGAGGCAAGTTTGGTCATAGCTCTCAGGATATAAATTGGATGTTGCAAGTCTCAGGCTCTGTAGCTAGGGGCTCAATAATTCTAGTAATCCTGTAATTACAACTGGTTAAAAGTCTAGTTAGAAATCTTCTGTATAGGTTTGATGCAGCAATGTAGGGGATTACCTGGACAGAGAAGTGGGAGGGAGTTGATTGGGGAACGGGCGGAGGGAAGAGGGCTTATGGGACTTATGGGAAAGGGGGAACTAGGAAAGGAGAAGTCATTTGGAATGTAAACAAAGAATATAGAAAAAAAGAAATCTTTTGTATTTGTTGTTGGAGAAGATTAGATAAGACATTTACAAGGTAGGATATAATTAGCAGGATTAAGAAAAGAAGAAGGGGGGTGAAAAAGGGTAGTATCTAATTCTATACAGGACTGTGAATGATCCACTAGCTAGATGCATGGAACTGTTATGATTTTTTTTTGGAGATCTGTTTGGAGTGTTAGATCTTATCTTTTAGTATAATCGATTGGGTAACATAAGGGCAGCACTTTTCCCCAAGGAAGAGACAAAGACCACCTCTATCTGTTGTTAGTAAATCTAGCTATTTGCAGAGGTTAAGGTCTGAAAAAAAGATGGTGGGATCAAATCATCTAAAAGGGTGTGTTATTAGGGATATGAAGACCTATGAGGAGCTTTGAACCACTTTTTACCATATCTATACCTAGGGTTGAGAAAGGAATGGGTACTCGCTCTAGTTTGATTGTGCCTGATGGGTGACTGTGGTAAATGCTAGTTAGGTTTACCAATGACCCTTAACTCCCATCTGGGATAATACAGATCCTCAATTAGAATATTGAAGATTTTTTGATCATTTGTACAGTGACAGAGGTTGCCATCATTGAAAATTGAGGATGCTAATTTCAGCCAGAGACAAGATCATAGAGGCCCACATGGACTTAAGGAAGCAGTGGGCTTATTAGGCAGCTCTTAGGAAATAGAAAGGGTCCTAGTAGAGCAAGTGCATTAGTAACTAGGGAGTTGCCCACATGGTGAGTTTCTGGAGAGCAAAGTAAGCTCCAGGAGCCAGGAAAAACAATCTCCTTACTGAGTAGGCAAGGAGAGACAAACGGTTAGAGCAGGTTGGGGGGACGAAGCTGCTGGAGAAGCAGACTCTAGAATTTGAAACCAAATATGACAGATAGTAAGAGTCAGCAGAAGCAAATGATCTGTATATACTTTAAGAGAGTCATGTCAGTAAATTGAGTCAGTTTGTAATGTTGAGAAATGGACATGGCTGAAAGGTAAGTGTAGCATCCTCTACAAATGTTACCTGAAGAGAGAGAAAACTTTGGAAGGGGCAGTGTTTGGAGACTCTTGTATGTCAGGATGTGGGTTAGGTGGTGAGGAGATAAGACAGTGATGGATGACCCAAAGGTTAACTCCTGAAGTTTAGGTGCAGCCAGAGCTGGAAGACAAGGTGCCCATCCATGTATAGTGTTGTTTAAAATTTTGGGGCATAAAGGGAGGTTCCAGCTGTTGACCCAAGACTCCAAGAGACTATCCTTCCATTTCAGTGACAGGAAGAAGCAAGTTAAGTCTGAAAGGTACACATCTGGAGCCTGGAGGACGACCTGTTCATGTCTATAAAAGGGCTTGGTAAAGGGCACAAGTAGGAATTCATGGGAGGGGTCATGGGATGCCTCATATAAGAGTGAGAAGAGAGAAAGAGGGAATCCCAAGAGTGTAAGAAGCAAGCCATCCTTGGAATGATAGAATTTTGTCCTTGGTGGTGGGGACTCTGGGTAACTGAATTAGATGTTTTATATCTAATTAGGGTAATGGCTTTGTAAGAGTTATATCTAGTCCCAGATAAGTAAGCCGAGGGGTGGAGAACTGGACTTTAGAGAGTGAGACCCTATATCCCTGGCTGAGCAGAAGTGTCTCTACCTGGCTAATTTGTAGGGATGGACTATGAAGGAGAAGGTCATCTATGTATTGGATTTAGAAAGTGACAAAGAAAGTAGGTCAGAGATAAGACCCTGACCAAATAAATATAGGTTTTCCCAGAACCCTCAGTGTAGGACCATCCTAGTGAGTTGGGTAGAAGTATGCCTGTATAGGTCAGTCCACGTAAAGGCAAATATGTTTCCTTACTGGGGGTCCAGAGGAGTAGAAAAGGTATTCTTTTTTTAAAGATGTATTTATTTATTTTATTTATATGAGTACACCATAGTTGTCTTCAGACATGCCAGAAGAAGGCATTGGATTCCATTACAGATGGTTGTGAGCCACCATGTGGTTGCTGGGATTTGAACTCAGGACCTTTGGAAAAGCAGTCAGTGCTCTAACCACTGAGCAGTCTCTCCAGCCCAGAAAAGGTATTTTTGAGGTTTAGGATAGAGAAATGGGAGGTCTATGAGGGGAAGATGAAGAGGAGAGTATAATAGTTAGATACTAAGGAGTGAAGAGGAATTACTGCTGAATTTGCCAACCAGAGATCCTGAACCAAGTGATAGGTTCCATTTTTTTAAATTCCAATATAGGGTATTAAAGGGGGATGAAGCAGGATGCAGAAGATTCTTTCCTAAGATGTCAAAGATAAGAGGCTTAAGTCTCCTGCAACTTTGGAGGGGAAGTGGGTATTGAGCTTGGGTTATATATTTGGTGGGGTTTTTATAATTGAATGATTAGAGAGGGTGTGACATTTGTCTACAGAGGGTTTTGGAGTGTCCCATACCTGAGGTAAGGGAAAAGGTGTGCCAGAGTGTGGTTTGGCAAGCTTTTGGTCAAGCAGATGTGGGGAACAAAAGCAAAGAAGCTCCCATTTTGGCTAGGAGGTCCCTTCCCAGCAAGGGGATGGGACAAGTTGGTATCACCAGGAAGGAATGGGTAAGGGGGATATCCTTAAATATACAGCTAAGTGGTGGGGTTTGGTGAGCCTGGTGAGTCCCCTTACTGCAACAACAGAAGAACAGAAAGGAGAAATGGATTCCCAGAACTTTGTCAGGACTAAAAACATTGTTCTGGTGTCTAGAATAAAAGAGATTTAATACCCTGATACTGTAATAATTACCCAAGGCTCCCTGTCAGAGATGGCAGTGGTCAGGCCAAGGGAGCCCTGGCTTCCTCAATTGTCCATGGTCAAACTAAGGAGACTGGCTGAAAGATGAACAGGGTTTGATGTACCCATGCCATGAGGGCTCAATGTCCTTTTACTGGCACCTTAGTCTAGGTGGATTATAAGAGTTGGATAGGCTTGAGCCCAGTGACTCTCTTGACCAAGGACATAGAGGTCCTTAGGCTGTGGGAGGCCAGAGATCCTGGGATTTTGCTTTGGCCACCTGAGAAGCCTTAGTTATTATTGGTTATTAGTATTATTGTTTTGGAGCTTTTTCATTTCCCCCATAGTTACACCTCAAAGTCCATGGGTAAGATTTACACCTGAGGAATCAGGGGTCCTTTCTAAGACATTCAAGTTTGGTCCTAATATTAGGGGAACTCTGTGAAAAGAAGTAGCTCATAGGAGTTGTTTTCTACCTGGGTTCTTGGGATCCAGATTAGTATATTGTAGGAGGGTCTTTTTAAGGCAGTGTGGAGAGCCTTCATTTTATTTCTGATTGGTCTTAAAGGAATAAATATGTCCTGCATGTCTTGGTTATAGAGTATTGGCTTATAATATTGGGTATAATTAAAAAAGTGTAACGTTGATAAAGAAACTTAGCTTAATACTGGTAACTCAGGGTTGGAGTAATTCTAAAAAACACACGGCATGAACCAGCCCAGGAAATCAGGCCTCAAAAGATACTTATAAATTGAGATAATATTTTGTGTAATTCTTATCCTAGAAATGAGACTTATAAAAGATAGGATTTAGGGCAGTTGTCTTTTTGAGGTATTGGAGGCTGCACTGTCGTGTGTTTTTGTGTGTAAAAACTGATTGTCAAACTTTGTAACATTAATTAAGGTAATGATTTTGGTATTAATTTTAAAGAAAATGGATTGTTTAAAATTGGGTTTTGTTTTCCAAAGTTGTGGTTATGCTCTGATATTGCAAAAGAAACTTAACAATTAAGGCTAAACTGCCAGTGTTCCATTGACTGCAGTTTGTAGTCTGATCACAGGTTCATGATTCTTAACTCAGCCCATATTTTGTAATTAGGATGATTTCGACAGTGAAAAAAGGTTAACAGCTGTGGCCAGTATGGGCCTGCTGCCACTTTTGCACAAGCTTTATTGGATATAGTGGTAGAAGCAAAATTTAACTCAAGATTGGAAAGATCTTAGTGGGAATTTATTTGGTATCAAACAGGCTCCTGATGAACTGTTTCAGGAATGTGTGGATAGACTTAAAAAAAACCAGCTAGTATGAGAATGCTAATGTAGTCTGCCACACAGCCATCTAGCTATCCAAAGCAAAGACAGATTTAAATTGGACCCTCTGGAGTCTGGCTATGACTGCTGCCTTGCAGGGGTCTAGAGTACAAGTAATGCTTTCACAATGCTGAGGTGATAAGGAATGACTGAAGTATGGGGCATAAATAATTTTAGGAAAGATTGTCCAAAAAATTAAAGGCATAGACAGGTAGTAGAATTGCTCCCTTGGAATCTGTCCTCACCGCAGGAGGGTAATCTTTGGGCCTGGCCTCAGGCAATAGGCTCAGATAAAGAAATACTTATATTTGAAGTTGCAAGGCTCAGAGCTGCCTCAGAGGCTTGCGTGACACTCCCTGCCTAGGGAAGTTTTTTGGGTCCTTGCCTCGCCTTCAGCGAATTCCTTAGGCCAAAGCAACATTATTGCAGATCTATCTAGATGTTCAAAATAAAGTTCAAATTTAAGATTTATGAAAGGTTAATGAGGCTATGGAACTTATGAAGTTGTTAAAATCTAGCCTGCCTACCTCATAGAGTTATTATGGACTTGGAGAATTGTTTTTATGTGATTCCTTTGCATCCTGATGAGGGTAAAGAGTTTGTGAAGCACTATCACTGGAAAGTTTTGCCTCAAGGAATGGCTAATAGTCTCACCTTATGTGAGAAAAAAAAATTTTTTTGTCTCTGTTTCAATACAAGAAGCTAGGACTTTGAATCTTTCAGTGTATATTATTCATGGAGTTTCATTATAGGCCTTTGCTCTTACAATGGGCTTTAAAATTTTGGGGAGTAGTAGTTGCTCCAGAAAAGACTCAAAGGCAATATCATTTTCAATATTTGGAATATCAGTTATATCCTAAACGAATTGTAGCACATCCTACGCTGTTTTTCTATATTGGGTGTTCCAAATTGGATTAAAACAGGTAATGGAACTGGCTATTTCAGTTAAACATTTGAGACTTTCTGTGGACAAGTTAATATCACCCATATTACTGGGATTCCTTATAATCCTCAAGGATAAGGCATTGTGGAATGGGCCCATGGAACTTTAAAACAATATCTTCATAAAATAAAAAAGGGGGAGTTATACCCCCGTACACAACAAAACTACCTAAATCATGCTTTTATTTTAAATTTTTAAATTTGGATGCCCATGGATATTCAGCAGCTGAGTATTTTTGGCATCCCCACACTTCCACTACATATGCTTCAGTTAAATGGAAGGATCCACATACTTGTGTATGTGATGATCCTGATCAGGTATTTAATATGGGGAAGAGGGCATGTTTGTGTTTTTTCTACAGGATGCTGAAATAGCATGCTAGCTGCCAGAGTGATCGGTCTGACATGCTGTTGCTAGGACAAAGAATGATGCTGACCTGTGGGCTTGCTGAGTGCCCTGACAATGGTGACAGGAAAGCTGTTTTGGACATTTGTTCCTGACCCACCTTTGCTTGCCTATATCCCAGTTTGGACAAGCTGCCTTGCCTCAAGCTTTTAGACCTTGTGGGACAGAGAACATGGAGACTGTGGATACTGACTCAGAAAAATCAATCAAATAGAGAAGTTATTATAATGACTCTTCTCTATCCTTTAACGTGACCAGTTATTCTCACTCAATCATGGACTGGTATAGAAATCAATCCAATATTGGAAATGACAGTCTTCATTTGGAAGGCTGGTTCTGGACATTTTCAGAGACATATTTGGAAGTGAGCTGCAGTTCTCTATGATGTTATGTTAGCAATAGATAAAATTGGGATAGGATATGGATTTGAAACAAGTATTAGTGCATGTGTTAAAGCTCCCAATCTTTTAATTAGTCATGTTAAAATTACTTTTGTCTCTTCTACAGTATTTAATGTAAGTTGTATTGATTGTACACTTTCTAATTGTGTTAGTGTATTGAAACCTGGCATGTCTGTTATGGTGGTCTATCAACCAGCCTTTGTCTTGTTACCTGTAAATATTACAGGACCCTGGTACTCTGAAAAAAGCTTGCAGGTACTGGAGGAAGTGAGTCAGACTTTGAGTAGAAGCAAGCAGGTAGTGGGCTTGATTATTGCTGGAATGGCAGCTTTGGTTGCATTGATAGCTAGCACTACTGCCTCTGCAATTGCCTTGACACAAGAAGTTAAGATAGCTAATTTTGTTAATCATTTAGCAAAAAATGTTACTAAAGGAGTATTCAAGAAGACTTAGATAGGTGTTTGGAGCAATGGATTGATGCTCTTTATGATACCATTCAAATTATTGGAGAGCAGGTCCAGAGTTTAAAAGTAAGAAGTCATCTTGAGTGTCATGCTAAATACCAATGGGTTTGCGTTACTTCTAAAGTTTAAAATGCTAGTCACTATAATTGAGAAAGGGTTCAAAGATACTAGCAAGGGTGTTTTGCATAATTCCAACATCTCTCTAGATGTTTTAGCTTTACATACTGAGATTATGAATTTAAAGAATGCTGCTCCACTGAGCTTTGATGCTGCCGATATTGCTGGCAAAATTATCCATAGCCTGAAGTCAGTATTTCCATCCTGGTCAAGCTTTAAGAATGGCATATATGGCTTGATCATGCTAGCCCTTCCTGTCCATTGTGTTAAAGCTTGTCTTTATCAATATTAATCTGTTGGCAGCCAAGGTACATGGCTTGAAACTGAGAACGAACCTCCAGAGTCACCTATATAACAGGCTGGCAAGTCAAGGACAGGTAAGATTCTACACAAAGCCTTTCAGACCTAAGACAGAGACATGCACCAAAAGGCTGTGTTTATTAGTAAACACTAATAAGGCCATGTTTGTTCACTTAATACAAACAAGCTGTGCATGATCTTGATGACGGGTAAGGGAGGCCCTCTTGTGAGAACGACCTAAGTCAGGCTCAGCCTTGTTTAATGAAATAAAAAAGGGGGAGATGTGGAGAGCCTTATTGGGGTGCCATGCTGCCTGACAGGAACTTGACATTGACCAAGGACAAGGGCTCAATCAGGAATCTGACATTGAGGCATAATAGGGAAGTAGATTAAGGCAGGAATTCTTATCTTAGGGTGGAACGAGAGGAACAAGCCTCAGGCAAGATCCTGGGCTTGGACAAGGAAGGAGGCTCAGGTATTTTGGTAATCCTTACACACCCTTGGACAATTTTGTGTTTATTGTCTTGTTTGTTCCTCTTTGTACTATTTTTGACCTTGATTCCTGCATGTAATTAAACTGGTATAAAAGGGGGTTGAAAATTATTAAACCCGCCCTTTAGTCTCAGAATTGACTGGAGTTATACTGCAGTTTTGTCTAATTGTCTCTTTCTTTTCAATCCTCACTCCTGCGCTGGAAAACCTGTTGACTGACTGAGCGGCCTTGGTCAAGGCAGTCTAGGAATTGTGATGGATTTTCATATTTATCTTGGATGAGCTCTTGGACTTTTCCATAATTTACAGCCTTAAGGGCAGCTTTGTGATGATTGTGAGGAAGCAAGTTGTAAAATGATTCCTTGCTAGGATGCCCCCTGGGGTATTGTGATTCCATTTAGGGTCCTGGTCTGGGATCATCTCAGCCCTGACTGGGAGAGCAGCCTGTCGCTGAGGGAAAAAAGAGAAACCAGAGGGACTGAAGAGGAAGGGATGGTACTCTGGGTTATGACTTGTTAGTGTGACTAAAAATAATTGAAGAATTGTCTGGTTCATGCCTCACATCTAGGAGGAACTGTTTTTTCCTTGACTGGTTTTTGCTATGTGGTCATGCTTTAATCAGGATGGGAGTGAGGTCGTATGGCAAAGTCCATCCTAGCATCCTAGTTCAAACTCTAGCAAAGACAGCTGTCAGCCATGTGGCTGCCTCCATCCTGTTGGAAGGATAGTGGCTGAGATGGCAACAAGCCACTTGTTTCCTGTGTACAGATTTAACTGTCTACCTGCTGTCACAAGTGTCAAGCCAACCCCTTTGTTAGAGACTATAGCATTTTAATCATATACCTTAGCAAATGTAGAGAATTAAGCCAAAACCTAAAGAGTAGAGATGAGCAGCAATAGTCCCTACTGTGATCAGTCTGTCCCTTTAACACTTCTCTTCTTCCTCTGTTCTATGGTCAGGAAGAAGCCTTTAAACAAGCATACTTGGGTCAAGAGGAGGGGAAGCCATATCCAAATCCAGAGCCAGATTTTAATTGATGTGGGGCAGCATAAAATATTCTAATGCCACTCATATCTAAAGACACTTGAATTCCCGAAAAACAGAATCCAGTAAAAAGATGTGGAGATAGGGGAATTTGGAGTCTGACTATAGACAAAGCACACTGTGAGAGGGAGCTGAGAGACTCCCCAGCCAGTGAGGCGCGTGTGTTGGAAGTGTGCATGCTGCAGTTGGCCTACCTCCTTGGCTTTCTCCCATTCCTGGTAGGTTGGATTTCTGACTCCCATCTTGCAACAACTTACAGAACCATTAATGGTAACTTAGAGGACAGCACATTTACATTCCATGAGGGTTGGGGAGAGACATGGTTTGGAGAAAAGAGAAATAGGGAATGGGGATTCTCTTTCCATATCCCTGACTGCTTGTAGTATTTGTAAACATCCCAATTAATATTGGATCAAGGATGCCATTAGGTGGCCATTTGTATTGATTATCTAAGGGATGTTGAGGCCAATTTTGATTGGGGAGGCAAATAAATTTAGGGTCCTTCAGGTTGGGTTTCAGGTATACAGGTTGGTGATTTCTAAAAGACATCCCAAAGGAATGAGAGAGTAGGAAACATACCATTCCCATGGATGAGGAAGGGGAAATGGAATGTCCCTGCAGACTGTAGACATGGGCATCCACTGACTCAGGGAGGACAAATTGAGGACCAAGCTGTTCAGTGGGTCACCACTACAACTCAGTGGGGCCAGCTTAGCCTGGCTAAGCTAAAGAGTCTTGGTGTCTGATATCAGGACTTTTGTAGAAGCTAGAAGGTGAGAACAAGAATGAGAACCAAGCTCTCACAGAGGGTCTTATCCATAGGAAAAATTTGGGAATGGAGTTGCAAAAGTCACAAGGACCTAGAGAAGTTGTGGAATTTATAGTTAGCTCTGAAGTGAGAGTGGCGAAATAAGGCGGGAAGGGTTGTAATGGCCCAGGAGGACCCAAAGAAGGTGCAGGGTTGCAGCTCTGAGGGTGGTGGGACAGAGTCAGGACAGGAAGGGTCTCAGTAGAACTAAAATACTGCACTGAAAACCACAAGGGCCCAGAGGAGCTGTGGGAGAGGCGACTCTGCAGGGAAGGTGAGCGAAGGGCAGGTAGGGGGCGCCATGGCCCAGGAGACCTCTGGAGATGCAGAACAGCAGCTCCAGTGGTGGAGAATGGGGTCAGGGGAAGAGCGCCAGCTGTAGCCTTAAAGACCGTGGCTGGAGTTCCCTCCACCTCCAACAGTACCAGAGAGGTGCCAGACACCCAAAAGTCACATCCTCAGACTCAGGGAAGCATTTACACAGACCAGAAGGGGAAGCTTACCTAATTGTCACTGCTGGATGGGTTGTCAAGTGAGCTGAAAGGTGAGACTGCTGCAGGCCAACTAGACATAGGGTCTAAGTGCGGCTCAGACCCCAGAACTAGGGGGAGCACAGGCACCAGGAGAGCCTATCCGAGTCACTACACTACAATGTTAAGTGTTTCTGCTTGGATGGGAGGATATCCTGGGTCTTGGAAGCCCAAGAACCTTACAGCTCTGCTAGAAATGGTATCCCAGTAGAAGGGCATCCTGAGACAAGAGAGCACAGGAGCCACACAGATCTATAGGACAGTGTCCCAAGGGAAGGGCATCCTGAGACATGGGAGCCTGGGAACCACACAGCTCTGAGAGGAAGCCTCCTCAGCAGAGGCATTGCAGCTCCCAGGGGAGGGTCTCCCCAGCTGAACTCAGGAGCTCAGGAGCCTCAGGCCCACTACTTCACTTCTCTTCAGTGCTTCCTTTCTTCTTGGCTTCTTCTGAGGCGAGTGGAGGGTCCAGGGTGGGGAGGGGCGAATCCAGGGAAAGCTGCCTTCTGCTCCTGGGAGAGGACAGCAGGGAACTGGACAAAAGGGCGGTGCTTATATAGGATTTCCGAGGGGGGCGGAGCTTCTCAGGGCAGAGATTTCCAGAGTGAGGATTGGTGGGATTTTAAGTCTTGAGCTTGGAAGCAGCTCAGGAATTGGTGGGTTTTCCTGTTTAGGGGTTGGTGAGTTTCCTGCTTAGGGATTGGTGGGTTTTGGTGGGAAGCTCAGGGATTGGAGGCTTTTGTTCAACTCCCCCTTTGCCCTTCTCAAACCCATGGGTGGGAAGCCCTTCCTGGCTGCAGCCCGCAGAGCCGGCGTCGCCGTGGGGCTGCGGGGGAGGCTGGAGAGGAGGAGCTGCCATGGTGGACGGCTCACAAAAGCTGTAGGCTGAGGCAGGAAAGAAGGCGGCGCCGCTGGGGACAGCTCCTGAGGGCACGCGTCTACTGAGGCGGAACAAGAGAAACACCATAGGCGGCCCCCGGGACAGCGGCGGGCTGAGGGGTGGCAGGGCCGCCGTTTTAACCGGAGCCGCCATGTTTGGACAGCTCCCGTGGGCCATTTTACCGCGGAGGCGGGGGCTGGGGCGGCCCGAGAGGCGTGCCGCCGCTCCGAGGGCTTTCGCGGCGCAGCAGCTTTGGCGGGGCTGCCGCGCTGCCCAGGGACTCTACGGGGCCGCGGGGAGAGCTGGACAGGCCGCTCGCGTCAGGACTACACCATGACTAACCTTCTCCGTCCTTCAGCTGGTTGGAATTTCCCTAACTGAAGGAGCGCGGATTCCACTGTCCAATCAAGAGGCTGAGTTCCGCCACGTCATCAGTTACTAGGGAAGGCTGCTCCTGGAGGCGTCCACAGCGCCACAGCCTTCTCCAGCCCCGGGACGTGAGACAGCGGCGACTTCGCCTGCAGTGGGTGCACTTACATCACTTCTGACATCTACACCATGAAGCTGAGGTGCAGTAAGCACCAGGCTAAAGGTGCCTGGCTACACAGTCGTCTTCCTTCACCTCCTTTGCCCCCACACAGCTTCAAATACGCAGTTGTCCCAACAGCTTTGCGTAGGAAAGATGAATGTTCCCCCCAGTGCTCAAGTGCTGAGCGAATGACTACCACAGATCTGGCCCAGCTCTGTGGACCAATTAAAGTGTTTCAGCTGCAACTGGATCCAGCACCAAAATAGTAAACAAAAAAGAAATTGCTGGTTTCAAAGAGGGCCCTCAGACTGAATTTCTACCTAGCAACCGATGATGCTGTTCACATCTGACGCTGATTGGCTCCTCAGCACTAACCTTCATGCAGCAGCAAGGCTGTGAATCTCCTAGTTCTTATGGCCCGGGGTGGAGACGAGTGAGGAGATAGTTGCCAAGGGGTGAGACCACTTTCTCTCCTGCAGCAGGATGCGACAGTGGCTCCCCAGAGACCCCTATGTGGCCGCTGTGATCGTGCTGCTGCTCCTGCTGCTGCTGAGCCCTCCGGTGGCTTTGGCCAGGGACCCCCAACATAAGTGCACACCTCAGGTTTTGAGCTGCAGGATGTGTGGGGGAAGGAAGGAGCTAACTTCCTCACTGACCAGGCTGAGTCCCTTGAAAGCTGTTGATGTTTTCTGTGACCACCTACAGTCCTCACATGAAATCCAAACTATGTCCCCAAATAGAAGTCTGGACGTTTGTGCTCTCAGATCTGTGTGAGAGGCCCCTGTGTATCAGCCATTGCTTTTCAAGTTTCCTTCAGCAACATCTCTAGCCTTTTGTCACCTTCCCTTAGGGCTCTGAAAAGGATTGATAAATCATATTTAACTCCTCATGCAGGGGTTGTCTGTGTTGAGTTATGCCAGGCAAAGAGGTTTCTGTATAAAAGCAGAACGTCATGTGTATTCCTATTCTATTTTGTATATTTTGTTTTAGTAAAAAAAAAAAAAAAAGTAAAATATTGATCTAATCAGAAGATTTCCCTGAAAGTGTCATAGAGTCAAGGGACAGTGAGGTCATCGCAGAGAGATCCGTCTGCATCTCTGCAGGCTGTGAGGCTGAGCCCAGGGCTTTCTAATTCTCTCTCCCTGACTCCAGTGCTGTGCAGCCTGTTCCCATGCAGAAGCTCTGCCAGGTGGTGGTTAGTGTTTCTCCCTGGGAGCACACAGCAGCTAAGGCTGAGGAAACGGCCTTCAACATGATGGGCATCTGTGGGCTGCTCTAAAGGACTGGAGGCCCCTTCTTAGATCCTGGGACAGGTTAGAGCTGGTTCAGTGTTTGTGATCTGAGCATGTCTGTGTTTTATTTTTCTCCCACATTCTCTCAGCCCATGAAAAAGACCCGACTTCTCTTTGCATCGTATGATCCACTTCCTAGTTTCACAACCTGTGTGCACACCACACACAGAAGAAAAAAAAAAAAAAACCAAAACAGTCTGTGAGATGCACATGGGGGATAAAAGATGGGGTTACTGCTGAAATCTATGATGCCCCCAAATGCTGGGACTGTGGACAAATTCTCTGATCCCTCTCTGCTTTGGCTGAAATGTAAAATGTGGAAGAGATATCTTTTTCATAGAGCTGCATTTTGTGGTTACGAAAAAGGGATCAATTGTTTTATTATTCATCTTAAGTAACCTTATAAAAATCCTAAAAGAATCACAAATCTAAACTTTTATGTAAAAAACAGTCATTTCTACTTTACATCTTCAGGGTGCATTAACAATTTCTAAGTCATATCAGGAAGCCAAGGGCAAAAAATGGGTACAAAAAAATAAATCTTCGCCTTTGATCACCAGTTTGGCTTCAGCAAGAAAGGCACATCAGCTAGCACCAGCCAGGCTGTCACGTTCCCTGGCCTCAAAAAAAGAAAATCCTTCACTCAGCTATCAAGAGTGTGTCTGAAATTTAAATTATTTCCCGAGATTTCTACATCAACGCCACAAGGAAAAACATCTTAACCGAGCTTTATTGACAGTCTACATCTCCAAATTCCTTCTAAGGGTGCGGGCATTACTAAGTTCTTTCTGAGGGGGGCGCAGTTCATTAATCTGCTCCAGCAGCAATGGTTGGGAAAGACCAATCATTAACAATGATTATTATAAGTACTGCCCGGTGAGAGGCTGAAACCCCACTTTCATGCAACACATAGATCAGGATGTGGTGACCTCGAAGGCAGAGTGGTGCCCCATGGCAGCAGGAAGTCTTCAGGACTCCTCCGGGCTCCTTCCCTCTGAGGCACAGCCATCATGACTGTGCTAACTGGTGGACCGCATTCCATGGGTTCTAAAGCTGTTCCTCTTGCTTGTCCCCCAACAATCCCTGAAGTCTCATCTCTCACCGCTGCCCTCAGGCCCTGTGCTCTGTTGTTCATGAACAAGGTGTTGGCATGAGGTGTTACCTCAGCTGAGAGGTGCCCCCTTCCCTGACATTTCTGCCACCACGATGAGGTTAAAGAAATGGGGGGTGGGCAGATACTGAAGGGAGGACTGCCTGCCTCTCCTGGGAATAGGGGCGATTTCCCAGAGTTCCTCAATCTCTTCATTATTTACACCATTGTCAATGTCCAGCCTGGGCGGGGGTTTTGTCCCTCTGCTTTATGGGTTGTGGTGACATCAGAGGGGGCTGGTTCAAGTGTGGGCCTGCTCATTTTAGGCAGCTGAAGAGGGACTCTGGGACTCAGACATATTGTTACCAGAGAAGAAGATAAGTGCCATTCCCACAGCATGGTTTTGGAACAACGTAAATCTGAGTGCCATTTCTATAACAGGACTCAGCCAGTGCGGTATCTTTTCAGACACTTCTGCAACCTGGAGGAGTTCGTGTGCCTGACAGTGATATGGATGAGGACTGCAAGGTGACTGAGCTGGGTGGCTGCAAGCCAAGTTCAGGGACAACCAGAAGGAACTCTCGGAGCGCAGTTAGGCCGTGGTCAGTACATACTGCAGACACAGCTGTGGATCACGGAGAGCTTCACTGTGCAGTGGAGAGGTGAGACAGGACAGGCGTGGAGGTGGTGGGAGGATGGAAGGAAGGAGAGGGGTTTCTGTGAGGGAGCACTAAGAGGGATTGTGTGTGAGTGTGGGTGGGTGTGAGAGCATGTGTGTGCATGTATGTGTTCGCCTGTGTGTGCTTGTGAATGTATGTGTGTGTACTTGCTGGTTTTGTGTGTCACCTTGATACAAGCTGGAGTTGTCACAGAGAAAGGAGCCTCCCTTGAGGAAATGCCTCCATGAGATCCAGCTGTGGGGCCTTTTCTCAATTAGTGATTAAGGGGGGAGGGCCCCTGTGGGTGGGGCCATCCCTAGGCTGTTAGTCCTGGGTTCCATAAGAGAGCAAGCTGAGCAAGCCAGGGGAAGCAAGCCAGTAAGAAACATCCCTCCATGGCCTCTGCATCAGCTCCTGCCTCCAGGTTCCTGCCCAGTGTGAGTTCCAGTCCTGACTTCCTTTGGTAATGAACAGCAATGTGGAAGTGTAAGCTGAATAAACCCTTTCCTCTCCAACTTGCTTCTTGGTCATGATGTTTTGTGCAAGAATACAAACCCTGACTAAGACAATGTGTGTGTGTGTGTGTGTGTGTGTGTGTGTGTGTGTGTGCGCGCGCGCGCACACGCCTGTGCCCTGTGTGCTCCTGTGTCTATGGAGGTCAGAGAATAAGCTTCAGGAGTCTGCTTCCACCTTCTTACATGTGAATGAGCCCCAAGGATCTAACTTGGGGGGTGGGGGTGGGGCCAGAGTTAGCTGCAAACACTATCCAGCCATCCTTAGATGGTCCATTTTCAACCCCACAAGGTCATTTGTATTATCTTTAAAGTTAATTATTCTACTTCTTGTGTGCATGGCTATTTATTTAAAATACATGACTTTAAATTAAAAAAATCATTTTATGTGTACAAGTGTTTTGTACATCTGTGTGTCATGTTCGTGCCCAATGCCCACAGAAGTCAGAAGCGGGCATGAGCTCCTTTGGGAGATTATAGATGATTGTGGATCACCATGTGGGAAGTGAGTCCTGGGTCCTCTGGAAGAACAGCCAGTGGTCGTAACCTCTGAACAATCTCTCCAGCCCCATTAAATATATAAGTCAATATAAGCCACAGTAAAGGTTGAAAGCAAGATCCTTCTGGAAGCCTGATTAGCGAAGCTGGAGAAAACCAACTTCAGATGTGCAGGAAGCGTGTCCTCCAGGGTAACAGAAGCCCCGAGAGGAGAAACGGGGGTGATGAGGAGTCCAAAGCTCAAGTCCACTGTGGACAAAGGAAGAAATGGCCACTGGGACAGTAGCCAGTGGACCAGGGAACTCTTCACCTCTGCGTCTCTCCTGCCTCGTGGTCTCTCCCTGAGTGAGTCGACATCTCAGGAAGGAGTCAGTTTCAGGGAATTCCCAGTTATGTTCTGATCTATGCTGGCAGAGATTGCAATGGCATTGGTGTGGTGGTTTGCCTCAGGGAGTGGCACTGTTTGGGGGCGTGGCCTTGTTGGAATGGGTGTGGCATTGTGGGTGTGGACTCTAAGACCTTCACCCTAGCTTTCTGGAAGCCAGTCTTCTAGCAGCCTTCAGATGAAGATGTAGAACTCTCAGCTTCTCCTGTACCATGCCTGCCCAGACTCTGCCATGCTCCCTCCTTGATGACAATGGACTGAACCTCTGAACCTGTAAGCCAGCCCCAATGAAATGTTGTCTTTATAAGAGTTGCCTTGGTCATGGTGTCTGTTCACAGCAGTAAAACCCTGACTAAGACATTTGGGTTCTCAGCGTAAATCCTAGGGAGGAGTCTCCACATTTGGGGCAGCATTTAGCACTGGGCTAGAAGGAGTCTTAAGACTTCTGTGCTCCTGAGAGTCACAGCAAAGTAGGATGGGAAATGACCCTGCAAGCAGGGTCCACTCTGGACTCTGCACAAAATGGGCCATAAAATCTCCATGGCAAATTTCACTGGCTTACTCAAGTCTCTCTTACGAAACCTTAGTCCACAAACGGCTGGCCGGAGTTTGCTGACCGAACACTTAACTGTAGCCAGCAGTACACCATTAAGTAAAACATACCAAAGCAACAGAGTCTATAGAACAAATTAGTTTGCTCCAGTTGAATTTTCTTTTAATTGTGTTTTAATAGCAGCTTACATCATTCAAAAATGCATATTTTCTGAATTATAGGATGCAATACTAAAATTTAGGGGCTGGAGAGATAGCTCAGCAGATAAGAGCACTGGCTGCTCTTACAGAGGAATAGGGTTCATTCCTCGTACCCAGAAGACAGCTCACAACCATCTGCAACTCCAGTTCTGGGGCACCTGATGCCCTGTTCTTGCCTCCACAGGCACAGCACATACATGGTTCATAGACATACATGTAGGCAAAACACCCACACACATGAAACAGATCTTTAAAAAAAGACGCAAAAATTTTAAAATGATAAGTAGAATAGGAAAGTGTGTCAACTGCGGCTCGACTTACTGGGCGTATTCATGGCATGTTTGGTGATGGCCTGAATCACCTCTGTGTGCTGCAGAGTCCTCAGGGATTACGTTACAGTGTGTCATGCTTTGATTCCAATCACAGGAACAGGTGGTTTGAGTTTCAAATCCCTTAATGGTCCTTCTTTCTCTGGGTTCCCTGAGACAATCAAGCAAAGTAACTGAGCCTCCACTTAGTGGAAATATTCAAAAGGTTTACAAGGATTAGGGGTTGTGGCCTTGTTGGAGGAAGTGTGTCAAAAGCCTGTGTCAAGCCCATCCCTGCCCCCTCCACACCCTGCCTCACGCACTCTCTCTGCCTGCAGACCAAGCCCTCAGCTCCTCCAGCACTCTGTGTACTGCCGTGCTCCCCACCATGCTGAGAATGAACCCCTGAAACTGTAAGCAAGCCCCCGATGAAATGCTTTCTCCTTTCACAGCAATAGAACAGTGACCAAGGAACAACTTGGAGAGGAAAGGGCTCTTGATCTCGGGACTCCCAGGTCACACTCCATCACGGAGGAAGCCAGAACAGGAAGCCAGGACCGAAACCTAGCGGCAGGAACTGATACAGAGATCATGATGGAACACTGTTTACACAAACATAAACAAAGAAAAACACTGGGGGAGTGTGCTCAGAATACATTGTATGCTTGCATGAAAATGGACCTGTGCAGCCCCATATAGTTAGTAATAGTGATGATGATGAGGAGGAGGAGGAGGATGAGGATGATGAGGATGATGATGATGCCCTGGTGTGGAAGCAGGGAGCGAATGTGATATCAGACTCAGAAAACCATGGATTCATTTATCTTAGGAATGATTAAACATGTTTATTTCAAAAGAAGGAAGACTATTACAATTATAACACCATGCATGGTACAAATGGTCTGAGAATCTTGTCCAGGATCTGATCCCGGAGGCTCAGGTTAGAGGCCTCCCGGTCAGAGGTGCCCGTGCCTGCCCAGGAGGACCTTACAGAAGGCACGCCGCAGCGCCCACCCATGGAGTTCCCTGTGCCTGTCACTCAGGGCTGTGCTGTCGGAGAGAACGCCATGGAGTTACGCTTGAAGTAAGGATAGATTGATCCCAAGAAAGAGAGCTGGACAAAGGAGAAGATGTGGGTCTCGTCTGTCATGTTGTAGAACGAGAGGTCACCATCCTCCTGATCCAAGAAGACGGCGATCTTCAGCGGGTGTGTCTTCAGTGGCAGAGATTCTTCCAAAGAAATGCCTTGGGAACAGAAGGCAAGAGCCCTGTATCCATCTCCCTTCTTTTCCAGGACTCTGAATTTCCTCGAGGAGTCTGTGGGTGACACATCCTGAGCGGGCAGCTCATAAACGCCTAGTGTCCACTCCTTGGTGTCCTCAACATCCACCTCCCAGTAGTATCTCCCCAACATGAAGCCTTCCTGGGAGAGCGTGATGACGTTGTGGTCTTCTTGTGAGCGGCCAGCAGGTGGATCTGCTGTGTCCTCACCTCTGTTCTCTTCTGTCTCTGGGTCAGACTTGTCCTGGTCAGGCATTTCATGATTTATCACCACAGGAGCTGAAGGAGGAAAAGAGGAGAGTAGTAAGGGGTGGGGGAGGAAGAAGGGGTGGAGGAAGAAGGGAGGCAGAGGAGGAGGCGGGGCAGAAGAGAAGGAGGGATGGAGGAAGGGGGCAGAGGAGGGGGAGAGGTGGAGCAACGGGGAGAGGAGAAGGGGCAGAGAAGGAGGAGGAATGGAAGAGGAGCAGAGGGGAAGGAGGGGGAGAAGAGGAGGGATGGAGGAGGAAGAGAAGAGGAGGAGGAACAGAGGAGAAGGGAGAGAGGAGAAGGAAGTGTGGAGAAGGAGGGGGAAAGGAGGAGGGGGAGAGGAGGAATGGAGGAGGGGAAGAGGAGGAGGAGGAGAAGAGGGGAGGGAGGAGGAGAGGAGAGGAGGGGGAAGGAGGGGGAGAGGAGAGGGACAGAGGAGAAGGAGGCGTGGAGGAGGAGGGGAAGAGGAGGAGGAGCAGAGGAGAAGGAGGGGTGGAGGAGGGGCAGAGGAGGAGCAGACGAAGCCACCACTGTAATGTTTGTATAACTGAGTTCAAAGCTAGCGCTGTGTGTAGGAGGCCACTGCACAAATGCAGTCCTAAGGAGACTGGGTGTGGAGAGCTGGCACTCCTCGGTGTGCTGGGCGGAGTGCGCCCATGGTGCATGCCGAGCTCTGCATCTCATCCTAGCCTGTCTGGAGGGTCTTGGGATCCTGCCGAGCTCTGCATCTCTGCGGCTCATCTAGCTTGGGTCTTGGGAGAGCACGGAGTGGGCCAGGACTTGAAGGGATTACCTAAGAACATTGTTCACCCCGTGCCCTAAATCAGAGCCTCGCCCCTCATTTACGGAAGGGCGGTCACGAGCTGACCTCACGCGGTGAAGACGGAAGGGCGGGTCACGAGCTGACCTCACACGGTGAAGCCGAGTGCTCTTGCCACGTGGAGCAGCTTTCCCTTAGTCAGGGGTCTCCTCAGTAAGGAGCCTGGGTGATCTCTGTTATCCAAGCTCAGTGGGTCCCACTGGGCCAGTTGAAACGAGATCAGGACAACGTGGCGGAGCTTGGCAGTGGGTTCCAGCACAGGCTCACACAGCAGGATCCCTTCCCCTCTTCCCCACAAGTGTCTGCCAGGGAGATCTCACAAGACACCAGAGAGCAAACTGGGGGCTGGTGTGCTCCCTGGCTTGCCTGGCACAGGCAAGGTTTGACACTCATCTCCAACACGAGGGACGAAAACCCAGAAGCGCCCTCAGAGGCAAAAGAGCAAGTCCACTCACCCAGCTGGAACAGCTCCTTCCGCCAGTCTGGAAGAGAGCAGAGCAAACATCTGCACGCGATGAAGGAAAGCGAGGGGCGCGCCCCGCGCGTTCTCCCCTCACCCCCTCCCCACTAAGCCCCTCAGACTTTCTAGTGTCCAGAAACTCCCAGCATGTGTGCTGCTCCCTGTGGTCTCAGGGACTGCTCCCTAGAGACTCAGTGCTACAGTTGGGGGTGGGAGAGGATGAGGGTGGAGTTGGGGATGGGGGTAGAGGTGGGAGAGGGTGAAGGTGAGGGTGGGGGTGGGGATGAGAGTGTGGATGAGGGTGTGGATGAGGGTGAGGGTGGGATTGGGAGGAGTAGGGGTGAGGGTGAGGGTGGGATTGGGAGGATGTAGGGGTGAGGGTGAGGGTGGGATTGGGAGGAGTAGGGGTGAGGGTGAGGGTGGGAGTGGGCATGAGTGTGAGAATGAAGGTGAGGACGGGGTGGGGATGAGGGTGGGGATGAGGGTGAGGGTGGGATTGGGAGGAGTAGGGGTGAGGGTGGGAGTGGGCATGAGTGTGAGAATGAAGGTGAGGACGGGGTGGGGGTGAGGGTGGAGATAAGAGTGAGGGTGGGAGTGGGAGCGGGGATGAGGGTGGGATGAGGCTTGGGGTGGGTGATAAGTTAGTTCCTCTTGCTCAGGTGGAGCCACGGCTGGGTCTCGAGGTTTTATTCAGAAGTTAGTTAGATTGGTCTGTAGTCTTGAAGGACAGATAAGGATTTTTTCCCTGTTAGGTAGATCACCGAGGTCTCTACTGAACCTCCCTCCACACACACACAAATTAGCTTCTTATTTGTAGTGGGGAGAGGCCAGGAGTCGGGAGGAGTGGCTAGGAAGTGCAGCCCGCCCCCTCTCCATCCTGCAGTGAGAAGAGTGGCCGACTCCCCAGCTGCCTGAGCTCAGGCATCCGCCCTCAGTGCATAACTCCCTTTGTCTGGGTCCACGGGAAGATTTTAAAAAGATTTATTTTTAAATCTTATTTTATGAGTGTGTTTGTGTGCATGCAGTATGGGTTCTGTGTGAGTGCAGTGCCAGCAGAGGCCAGAAGAGGGCGCCAGGTTCCCTGGGATGGAAGTTACAGGATGTTAAGGGCCACCACATACAGGCCGTGGGAGCTGAACTCAGGTTCTTTGCAAGGGTAGCCATTGCTCTTAAGCGCTGAGGTGGCTCTCCAGCTCCTGCTGGAACATCTTAAGCAAATCATTGAAAGGTCTCACTAGACACTGCTTAGTGAGCTGTGGGAGGTCCCACTGAGGAAGTGTGTCCCACAAGCACTCAGGCAGCCTGGAGTGGCCTGGTTTCTACCTTATGTTCCTTGGGGACTTCCAACTTCCACAGGGTCAGAGGTGACAGCCGTGCCACCTACGTGTGGCACAAGGTCTGATGAGTGGAAATTGCACAGATGGGGCCAAAGAATGACCTAGGGTATTTGTGTACTTCACTTACATTACACACCCACCACTTATACACAACACACACACACACACACACACACACACACACATACATCACACCGCACACACATCACACCGCACACACATCACACCGCACATATACTCACATACATACACATCCCCAGTCACACACCTCACACACTCACACATCATACACACATGCGCACACACATGCACACACACATACACATCACACACATATCATATAAATAGTAACTCTAGTTGCCTTTCCTTTTTCCTTAGCTATAGAAAACAACGGACTGTTTGATCCCCAGCAAAAACGATCACACCTTGACAGGCGCGGTGGCGCACACCTGAAATCCTAGCATTTGGGAGGTGGAGGCAGGAGCGCCAGGAGCTCAGACCCAGCCTTAGCTACAGAGCATGCTGTGTACTCTGTTTCTTGTTGTTCTTTTCAGTTTACAAGTTGACAGCCATTAGAGTGTGCAGGCACGAGGTCATGTGTATTCAAGCGTTGCTGGCAAGATTCAATTCCAAGGACTCACTTACCAGGGTAGAGCAAGGCCTTCTTCCAGTCTGCAACAGAACAGACCCAAGACAGCTGAGTACCAACTTGTGGCCCCACACATCCACCCGTCCTCCGCCCATCCGTCCATCTGTCCGTCCGTCTGTCCCCCATTTCCTCTCAGTTTTCTGCACTGATCACCATTAACCCTTTCAGTCTCCTCATCCCCACCCTGAGAGGGTACCACGGGGGAGAGTTTGCATCAGGGAATCCGAGGTGCAGGACCCATGGTCTCTTACCTTCTTTGTACAGCGCCTTCCTCCGATCTGAAAACAAAAAAACAAACAAAAAGCCCAGCGTTGGATAAATGACGGAGGTGGGGGCGGGGTTTGGGGAGGAGAAACAAATGCTGACAGAGGGAGGAAAAGCTAGACTCACCTAGGTCGGCCTGGAGGTCATCTGAAAGAAAAGGGAGGTGTAAAACCATCAGACTGAGTCGGAGACAGCCTGTCCTGAGTCTGGACAGTAACTAATGAATTAGGCTTGGCGTTCCCTTAGGGGCCCCATATTTAAGGAGATGAGCATGCGCACAGGGACACCATAACCGGAGAAGGTGCCATGGGGTTGCAGGGCAATGTCCCAGCTCCTTGGGAGTTGAAGGTGTCTTAGGGCTTCTCAAACCCGTTCTTGATTGTTTCGTAGGACGAGAACCAGATGCCGGTGCCGGGAGAACCGGCAGCGCCCTCTGGAGGAGTGTGGGTGCAGGGAAAGATGGGGCGTGGAGGCCGAGGGGAGGGGTTTAGTGTGGGCGTGGGCAAAGCATGGGACTGTGAAGAGCAGGGTGAAGAGAAGGTTGTGGTTTGAGGCCATACTTCAGGGGTCTGATGTCCCTCCCCTTTGTCCTCTGGTCCCCTGCAGGACTGGCGCCCCGTGGAACCCCTGCACCCCGTGCTTTCCTACCGCCCTCCCATCCCCAGCCTTCCCACAGCCCCCTGACTGGTTCTGCTGTCCCCATTTATACCTCTGGCCTTCAGTGCCCTTTCTGTCTCCTCCTTCATCTGAAGCATTTCTTCATGTTCTTTTGACCATTTCTTTATTTCTCTCCTTTTGACTTGATGCTCTTTCCAGGTAGCGAGGCTGATCCCACCGAGGAGGATCATTAGTATGGGCAGCGAACAAGCCAGGGCTACTTTCCATGGAGACGTTGTGGGGAAGAAGGGCTCTGTCAGGGTGCAGGCGGACAGTCAGAAACCGGCCTGGGGGCAGCGCCTTTCAGCCCTTCTTCCTCTCCTCCCTCCCCCACCCGGTCCGCGTTTGCTCCTCACCGACCTGGGAGGAGGATGGCCTTCGATTTCTCCTGGCTGTAGATGGGATTTTGGATGGCGCAGACCACATGGCCGATAGCTCTATCTGTGACCAAAAGAGATGCTTCCACCCGGAAGAGCCCGTCGCTGTCTTGGGTCTGTGACTCAGAGGAGGACAGAAGAGTGTCCCTGACGGTGTCTCTCCACTGCACTTTGGGTTTTGGGAACCAGCCACTTGAGGAGCACAGCACTCGGATCCCACCATTCTCAGGTCCTGTCATGCGAACAAGAGGGGCAGAGCCCAAACCTGAGGAGAGAGGACACAAGCGTGAGGCCTGCGGTCTGAGGGAAGATGACCTTCACTATGTGGAAGAGGTCAGCCGAGTCTACCCTGCGACCCTGTTTGACCTCAGCCTACTGTCTTTGCATGTCCATGGACTGGCAGAGGTTAAGGACCATTCTAGGAAAAGTTAAAGCTTGAAAATCGGCTCAATTTTTATTTTTCTGTTTTGGTTTACTGAAAGTTAATGCCAGAGGGTATCAGCGTTGCTACAAAACATACTTTCTGGCGTCTTTAAGATCTCGAACCAGGCCCAGAGGGGTAGGTGGGTGCGCGTGCACCCCCCCACACACACACACCACACATGTACACACACACACATGTACACACACACACACACACACACACACACACCTCTTAGGTTCAGAAATGTAAAGTCTATGATGTTAAACTCTGATGACGATGACAGTTACATCATGACAGTATGTGACCCTGTGCCAAGCTCACATACCTATGACTCGGAGCTCCATGGAGGCCTCTCGGGAGGTGAAGCCGTCTGTAAACTGACAGTGGTACAGGCCATCGTCGGAGGCCTGGACCTGCTGTATCTGCAGAGCCACACTTCCTGTGTCGATGGCATGTCTCACCATCTGGGTCCTGCCCCAGTACTCCGGCATCTGCCCCTCTCCCTGCTCCTGTCCGTCGTGGTACACCAGCACAGCAGGGGTGAGCTGGGCGCGGTACCATCGGATGTGCATGTGAGCTGCACTCTGTTCAGGAAACAGCTGGCAGGGCAGGGTGGCATCACTCCCCAACAGGACGGTGATCGGCTCAACTGGTCCCTTCACATAAAACCAAGACACTTCTGGGGACCAGAGACAGGTTGTGGAAGCAGGTTAGAGATAGGAGACTCGAGACAAGCAAGCAGCCCTGCATTTTCATATTTAGGTAACTAAATGTATTTCTCCTTTGCATTACCTTAGAAAAAGTATTAAATTTTAACAGATAAAAATTTAATGGTTAGGGCTGGAGAGATGGCTCAGCAGTTAAGAGCACTGACCGTTCTTCCAGAGGTCCTGAGTTCAATTCCCAGCAACCACATGGTGGCTCACAACCATCTGTAATGGGATCTGGTGCCCTCTTCTGGTGTGTCTGAAGACAGCTACAGTGTTATCATATATATATATATATATATATATATACACACACACACACACACACACACACATATATATATGTATATATATATAAAATATAACAAATAAATAAAATCTTTTAAAAAAACCCTTTAAAAATTGTTATATAAAAGTGTATAAATTTCTCAGTCTCTCTCTGTATATGTGTGTGTATTTTAGCTTCTTCAGTATTTAGAATCTACTCAAATATGCAGCCTGTTTATTGTACAGTTTAGGAAATGGACATTCTTCAAATATGTCAACATAACCAAGATCACAAAAGCAGCAGCAGGAGGAGGAGGAGGGAGAGAGGGAGGGGAGGAGGGAGGGAGGGAGGGAAGGAGGGAGGGAGGACAGGGACAGCTGTGCTGGGGAACTCTGTGGATTTAGAGTTGGTGGCCTTGGCCATGGTTCCCTAGAGAGTGATGCTGGGCTAGGCGTGTCAAGGCGGCCGTTGCTAGGGTGGGGACAGCGTTGCTAGAGTGGGGACAGGCTCTTTTCAGTTCTGCATTGCTTCCAATCACGGCGTGCCTTTGTGACATGTTCTCCTCTACCCACACCGGATGTCAGCATACACACATGTCAGCAGCTCAGTTTAGAAAGTCCATTTCATGGTTTCACAGTGCAGTGGGGAATCATGGTTTCACATGAATGAGGTCATTATGCAGCAGTTTGGGCAATGAGTAACATTTATAGCACTTCACCCTATTACTAGAAACAATCCTTCAATAAACTTCACATAATGCATATACACAGATACACACATGAATACATACATACATACATACATACATATGCACACAGATACACAAAAATGTTTTACACAAAAATCTACAGAGTTTTGAATCCATACTCATGGACATTAACATTTTTGATTCTAGGGCTGGGGTGTGTTTCATAGTGGACCAGTTGTCTAGCATATACAGTACCCTGGGTTTCATCAGAATTTTTATATTTATCCACTATGCCATTCACATAGTCTCCTTTCTGAGTTCTCTCCAAGGTCAGATAATTTTATCTAAAAGGTACTTTTGTTTTATGAAGGAAGAGATAGTGTCTCAGAGGGAATAAATGCTTTATTTAAGGTTACAACCTAAGAATTCTTAATCCAAACTCCTTGTTCTCCTGTGTACACAGAACCTCCAATGAACACCTTCCTGGCCACACATCCTCGAACCATGAGCTAACCTCTTCACCTTTAATCTTCTTGACATGGCCACAGCAGGGAGAAAACTCACACACACTTGTGAGCGTGCAAAGGGCATTTCAACGCACAAACACTGTAACATTTACAGGCCAAACTCACCCACACTCAGTGAAGATTTAGGTGGCTATCACAGTTCTGAGCTTTATAAAAATTACCCAAAGGATCAGGGAGGATATTCTTGGCCAGTAGATGGCCACATGATTGCATTTACACAAGAGAAGTCATTAAACACAAGACAGTAAATACAGCACAGAAGGCAGACCACTGACCTTCCGAGACCCCCATAGACACCAGGAGGAGCAGAGGGAAGAGACAACCAGCCAGGGGAAAGGCCGGGGAGCCCTTCATCTTCAGAGTGGAAGGTCAGGTCCAGGCTCACCACAGGAAGGCAACAGGTGAAAGTTCCCAGGGGGGGGGGAAATCCCTGTTCAAAGTCTTAATGTTATTCACGGGTTTCTAACTGTGTCTTCCACAAAACCCTTAAGACAAAACCCACCAACCCTAGCCCTCCCCAGGGCCTTTCATGCCCCTTCTTTATTCTGAAGGCCAACAGTTTCCCGTGGGCATGGGAAGCTGCCAAGTCCCATTTTCTCTTGCCTTTCTGTGAGTTCATGGTCTCAGGGTGGATCTTGGACCTGAATTCTCTGAGACCAGAATAGGGCAGTGAAGTCACCCAAGGAAGCAGACCACCTCCACATCCAATCTGTCTTCATTCTTCTTAATTACTTATGTATTCTTTTATCTGTTCACTTACTTACTTTTTCCCAGTAAAGGGACCATTTCTTACTATATCCTCCTGATTTCAATCCTTCTTCATACCCACGCCTCCCTCAGAAACCACAAACCCTCACTCACCATCTGGACAGAGCTGTGGGTTCCTGGAAGGTCCAGGGATCCTCGGTGCACCCCTAGACCCTGGCTCTGGAGACCATCCGTACCTGCATTACTATGGCCAACAGTCAAGGGTGTGGCTGCTGGGGCCAGAGTGTCCAATTTCTGTAGGTGTTCTCGGTGCCAAGGAGGACCCACAAGGCTGCCCCCACGCTCTGGCTTTAGAGTTTCTCTTGGGGAGTCTAGGAGGAAGCTGCCGCCATCTTCAGCTCTCACTTTAAGGGTGGAGGTAATTAAAGCCCGAGGGACTTTGCACTGGGCTGAGCCACAGACTGATCGGAACTTGGAGGCCACTTCAAGATACTTCTCACCATAAGCTTCTTCCCACAGAGCCAGGGAGAGGCGCTCAGGTCTGGTGGTCAGATCTGAGGGTCACCCACACAGCTCACTGATTCAGAGAATAAAGCCAAGAATGCTTCTACCCCTGCTGCCATGACTGATTTCGGGTCATATATATAAAGAGTCTCAGTCACATGGTGAGTTAATGGACAACATGAACTACACATGTCTTAAACAAACAAAACAGCAGCAAAATGGGGGCCCTGCCAGCCCTCAATAGACTTGCATTTTTAAAAATATATTTTATGCATATGGCTGTTTTGTCCTCATGGATATCTATGCACTACTTGTGTGCAGTGTCCATGGAGGCCAGAAGGGGGCGACAGACCCCCTGGAAGGAAAGTCACAGGCAGTTGTGAGCTGCCTTATGAGTGCTGGAAATCAAACTTTGGTCCTCTGCAAGGGCAGCCAGTGTCCCTAACCACCAAGCTATCTCTCCAGGCCCCTCCCCTAATTTCTCATCTTCATATTCTTCTGTATGTTGTCACACCTTCGCAACTGCTGAAAGTCACACGGTCTTAGTGAATATTGTCACTTTAGAAGGGAATTATTTTCTCGGGATGAGTCCTCTCAAAAGCTTGATTTTCATCTTTAATTTAGCATCGTGATACATACGATTTTATTAGACAATGTCTGCCTGTGCTTGTTCCGGTGTTCAATCTTTCTTCCCTTTAAAATAATTATTTTATTTTTAATTGTGTGTATGTGTTGGGGTGGGGGGAGTTGTGTGCTTGTGCATATGAGCACAGGTATCCTTGGAGTCCAGAAGAGGCCATCAGATCCCCTGGAGCTAAGTTACAGACGGTTGTGGGCTTCCTGATGTGGGGGCTGGGAACCAAACTCAGACCCCCTAAGTTCTCCTAACCACTGAGCCATTCCTCCAGCCAAATCGAAATTTTCTTGACTCCTGTAATTTCTTTCTATCATTATGAGCAAGGAAATAATTGTTCTGGAATCCACAGGCTTGAAGGACAGCGGGCCCCTCTCCTTGCTCGGCGACGGGGCAGTGAGATGGAAGGGCCGGCTGAGGCTGTCCACGCTGTGCATACCCCATCTGGAAGAGGCAGATGTAATCAATGCCCATGGAGGAAATCTCAAGGCCTGAGTGAACAAGAATCAGAAAGTCGAACCCTGTTCCTGTCTATTCAGCCCTTTCTTTAGTGAATAAGAGACCTATCCAGGAGGTGACAATGTGTCAAAGCATCAGATACATTGTGACAGAGCTTCCAGCCCTTGGCTAAATGGACCGGCTGTAGACACCCTTGTTTCCCGTATGTTAATTTATATAATCTCAAAAAATTAAAGACATGGGTGACAACACACTGTCAGATGAGGAAACTGAGGCACCAAGGAATCCTGTAGCTTACCTCCAAATCCTAAGCATAAACAACAGTATCAGATTAACCAAAACTGTCAGCTTCTAAGTCTGCAAGACCTGTCACTAACTGGAACAAACACAGAGTTTAGAAAGAAAGAAATTGGTTGCTCCAGCTCTTGGCTACACCTCGTAACCGTGTAATTATTACCGCTCTATCATCTGCATTGAAAATCTCTTCTCTTCTCTTCTCTTCTCTTCTCTTCTCTTCTCTTCTCTTCTCTTCTCTTCTCTTCTCTTCTCTCTCTTCTTTCTCTTCTCTTTCCTTTTTCTTTCTTTCCTTCCTTCCTTCTTTCTAAGATTTATTTATTTTATGTATGTAAGTACACTGTCTCTCTCTTCATACACACCAGAGAGGACATTGGATCCCATTACAGATGGTTGTGAGCCACCATGTGGTTGCTGGGAATTGGACTCAGGACCTCTGGAAGAGCAGTCAGTGCTCTTAAACACTGAGCCATCGGTCCATCCCAAGCTCTTTTTTCTAATCCTATTTCATCTTCAGTTCAGAGCCGGGAGGACAGAGGGGGCTGCCTCCCTGAGTTTCCTGGGAGGAACCTTGCCTCCATTTTCCTGAATCCCTTAAATGTCCAAGCCTTCTTCCAGAACCCCCAGCCCCTGAAGCATCTGGAGCGAGACTCACGGGAGAGCCATGCAGGCATCCAGGAGGAGGCAAGGTGGGAGGCAGGGCAGGGTTACCCCACCCCGCTCTCTCTCTGGGTGCTGAGCAATTCCAAGAAGCCCTCATCTCTCTAAGAACTTAGACTTGTGAGTTTTGCGTGAGGCTCTCCTGGGTGATGGGCAAGAGGGAAGGAGTGGGGGAGAGGTCCAGCACGGATCCGGAGCGTGGGTAGAGGACAGGCAGTCCCTTGTCCTAATGGAAGGTGTGGGAGAGAATTCAAGGAGGCTGAGCCCCTTCCCCTCTCAGTCAGTGGGATAACAAATTCTTTCAAGGAGGGATTAGAGACATCATGGGCAGACTGATGGCCTCAGATCATGGCTGTTCAGGTCTTTGTGTAAGTGACAAAGGTCCCTGGTGTTCTTTTGGGAAAGACACCACAGTTGTCTGAGAGCCACAGGAGACCATTTATTTGCACACCGCCAGGAGCCCCTTCACCATGGCCCTCTAATCTTGACAATTTCCTTGTCATTGGTTCCCGTGTTTGCAGACCCTCCCTCTGGACCACACTGTTCCCCACCCCAGGAAAGATGGCGAATTCCCACTGAGAGACCTCGCTCTACCCCACTTCCACAGGGCTCAGGTGAAAACCTACCACGTGTAGCCCCAGCCCTCTGTTTTCTGCATAGGAGGATTAAGTCACACGGTGAGTTTGCAAACACGCCTTGGTTAATTTTAAATCCTCATCTAATAAAATGATTTATTTGCACACCAGGGCAAATAAAGCTTCACAAGGAATGTATTATCATGGCATCCCAGCCCTCTTCTCACCCCCCCTTCCAAAAGCACGCCAACCAAGAAATCATTTGCTTTATATGAGACCAGTCGGTCTGCTGTAAAAACCCATGACGCATCAGCCTGTGCAAACACTGTAAAACTCTGTGATGAGGGAATTTTCCGGGGCTCTGCTGGGACAGTGATGATGTACTCTGAGGATGCCAGACAGGGCAACCCGACACTTTCCACTCTGCTTTTATCCCAGAGATGCCTCAGTAGTGAATGACCCCTGGGGTCACACTGTAGGGCATGGTGGGTACAGACGGCAAGCTGTCCTGCTGTGTGGACCCTGACGTTGGTGTGAGGGACACAAAGCCAGAACGGTCTCACTCCTATTTCTCAGAGACTGTGTGGGCGTATCAGGATGGGATGGAGCAGGCAGGAGGGAAGCCGGGAAACTTCGAAGGGAGACCAGAGTTAGGGAAGGGTTACAGGTGGTCTGAGGGGAGAGCAGACGTGCAACCGTTTCTTCAGGGAAAGAGATGACTCTGAGGATGCCATCGTGGAACTAAGGTGATAAGCCAGTAGCTGATCGTGAAGAACATTTTAGAGGAGAGGTAAGCATCCCACTGGGCTTTGGAGGGACGGCTGTGCACCTGTGTTCCAGTTTGCTTTCTATGATGAAAAGGGGGGCAGAAAAGAAGAAAAGAAAGAAAGAAAAGAAAGTAATCGTGGAGAGTAAGGGTTTATTTTACCACTCGGGTCATGGGATGTCAGAAGAGAAACTCAAGGCAGGAACTGAAGCAGGGGCCACGAAGGGATGGCGGGATGGCTGCTTATTGGCTGGCTCCCAGGCTTGCTCGGCCAGCCTTTTCATACAGCCCAGGCCCACCTGCCCAGGGATGGCACCGCCCACAGTGGGCTGGGCCCTCCCATGTCAATCATTAACCAAGGAGACGCTCCACACGCTGACTGCAGGACAATCTGATGGAGACATTTTCCCTCCTGGATGAGCTCAGCTTGTGTCAAGTCGATAGAAAACCAACCAGCACACATTAAAGAAAAAGAGAGGTGTGTTTGGAGCCGGTCAATGACTTGGATGCTGGATCTGATGGTCTTAATATATTGATGCATTTATTGTGCTGTACTCTGAATGAGAAACAGTTTTTAAAAAAAATATTTATTTATTTATTTATTTATTTATTTAATGTATATAAGCACTTTGTAGCTGTCTTCAGACACACCAGAAGAGGGCACCAAATCCCATTACAGATGTTTGTGAGCCACCATGTGGTTGCTGGGAATTGAACTCAGGACCTCTGGAAGAACAGACAGTGCTCTTAACCACTGAGCCATCTCTCCAGTCCCAAGAGAACCAGATTTTGTTGTTGTTGTTTGTTGTTGTTGTTGTTTTTGAGACAGTGTTTCTCTGTGTAGTCTTGGCTGTCCTAGACCTCACTCTGAAGACCAGAACTCACAGAGTGTGAACTCACAGAGATCTGCCTGCCTCTGCCTGCTGAGTGCTGGGGTTAATGGGGTTAATGGGGGGCGTTGCCTCCTGGTCTTAACTTCAACTCATCCTTTGAAGACAAACGAGCTGTTTCCCCTTGGACTCTGCTCCTCTCCTCTGTGGTCAGCCTCATCTCCAAGCGATGCTCTTCACCTGATGCTGCCTGACACGGTTCATTTTGCCCATCCCCCCCACTGATCCTTGCTGAAGCACTGTGTAGCTCTGGCTGTCCTGGAACAAGCTGTCCTCAAACTCACAGAGATCTGCCTGATTAAAGGTTGATACTACCACGCCCAGTCCTTCACCGAAAAAAATTTTTAATAAAAAAAGAGACGGCAAAACCATTTTGTTATACAAGCATTCTGATGGCACAGGCTAGCAAAATACTTTAAATGTAAGAAAGGACAGAGGATTATTTTAAGGAGAAAATGTAGACTAGTCCAATGTATTTGCAGTGCTTTCAAATTTTAAATAGGCCCAGAGCATCTGTGAATCAAAAGAAAGAAGTATACAATTTATATGGTAAAGTCATCTTACTTTTAAAAATAACGTTTTAATTAATTATTTGAGATTTTCATACGGTTATTTTGACCATATCACCTCCCCTCCCCCAACCTCTCCCAGGTCTACCCCCATGCCCACCCCTTCTCACCCAACATCTCATCTCTTTCTCTTTCCCAGACCCAACTGCTCTTGGAAGTGGGGCCCGCCCTGCAGTATGGTCAATAAAACAGGGATCACACTATTGAAGAACACTGACTCCCCTCCTCCCAGCAGCTATCAGATACCAGCAGATCCTCAGCTAGGGGTGGGACTTTGTGACTGTTGACTCCATTTTCTTTACTGAATATTTATCTAACAGGGGAAAACCATATCCACTGGGTGGCGAAGGAGTGCTCCACTTAGGGAAGAGGTCGGAGGTCTCCAGGAGTCTCAGAGCTGGTCTCGGGGTTACCTCAGCACTTGTCGTTATCTCTCCCTTACCAGGAGATTGGTCACAGAGTACAGATTAAGGCCGACCTTTAGAAGTGGTGGGGCTGGAGAGATGGCTCAGCAGTTTAGAGCACTGACTGCTCTTCCGAAGGTCCTGAGTTCAAATCCCAGCAACCACATGGTGGCTCACAACCATCTGTAATGAGATCTGACACCCTCTTCTGGAGTGTCTGAAGACAGCTACAGTATACTCACATATAATACATAAATAAGTCTTTTAAAAAAAATAAGTGGTTGATTGGTTGTATAATGTGCTTATCTTCCTCTCCCTTCGCCTGGTCGGTCAAATCTGCATTCACACTTATCTTCCATCCCTGGGCGTCCTTTGATGCTCCCTTTTATGACTAGCTCATAACTTTTGTTTCTACTTTGGACTCCCAGACTGCTCAAAGTCCATTGCTTGCTTCCTAGGTTGGTCTGTTCCACGTTACTTAGGACCAAGTTCATGTATATTTGTTTCCTTTTCCCTATGGACTTTAGCCCTCTGGAACCATTGGGCCCAGATCAAATGCTTTCTTTTACAAAGTTGCCTTGGTAGTGGTGTTTTGTCACAGCAACAGAACAGTAACTAAGACAGAGAGGTTGTTTGATGAAGTTACGGTAGAAAACCCTGTTTTAGGCATGGGAACATTGTTCTTTGGGGCATCAGAACATGACATAGATGGGTGTGAAATACCTCATGTGGGATTTACTCATTAGCATGCTTTTCCTGTCTCCTTTCTGTGGGCCTTACCGAACCAGCTGCGGACGCGCAGATAGAGACCACATGAAAGGCTTTGGTCTAATTCTTTTTAAAGATTATTTTTATTTTGTATGTATGGACGTTTTGCCTACATGTATGTCTGTGTACCAGGCATGTGCCTGGTGTCCTCAGAGGCTAGAAAAGGGCATCAGATCCCCTAGAACTGGAATTGTAGATGGTCCTGACCTGCCACGTGGGTGCTGGGAATGGAACTTGGGTCCTCTGCAAGCACAGCAGGTGCTTTTAACCCCTTAGTTATTTCTAAGATCCCCGGTCTGATGTGTAGTGCAAGTGTCAGGTCTTCCACAACTGAATCACAGTAAGTCCTTTCTCTTGAGGAAAGAGGAAAGAAGCCCTCTCCTCCCATCTGCTTTGTCCCTCTGGTGCTACTGGGTTGGGCATTCCTAGAAAAAAACTCATCGAGGTCTCAGATGAGGGACATTTCTCTCCAGGTCTAAGTTCTTACATTCTCATGGTGGGTCAAGAGGGTGATGAGGTAAAGCTGACATGCACAGGCAGGGATGGCTGCCCGGGACAACGGAAAGAGGCAAAGGGAGAGAAGAGGCCATCACTGTGAGGGCGGGACCAAGACTAGGATTGGTTGGCTCAGGTCAGGTGTCCCCAACTGTGAGTGACAACTCCATCAACAGCAGACCAGGTCCATGAAGAGCCTTTTGACAGCAGCAGGTGAAACCACGCCTATGCCAGCGTAGTGGTGCTCATTGAGGGACAAGATGAGAGGAGGGATGGGGTTCAGGAAGTGGGGCGTGTTGGGCTTGCAGGGTGCATTTTTATCTGAGCCTCCCTTCAGAAGGATACCGTCGCCTATGGTTTTCTTCATTCTTGTTATTTTCCTGATTGCCATTGTGTGTTTGTTCTGGATGGAAAAAACAGAAGAAGAGGGGATTACAGAGTGTCAAGGATGAAGACAGAGGAACTGGAGTCAACAGAGCAGTGTTCATGGGCTTCTGGCCAGGTATAGGATTGAGATGGAAAACCAGCAAGCCTTAGAGCCCACTCCTGGGGAAAAAAATACACAATTGGATTTGGCAGAGAGAAAAGTCACCAGGTGCGGACAAAAGTTGACCACACTGTTTTCAGTGATGATGGGTTGTTGGGTTTAGGTAGTAGAAGAGGCAAGCCACATCTGTGAATAATAAGCAATATAAACACCAGATTCCTGCCCTGAGAAGCGCTTTTTAGATTAGGAAATTAGGCTTTGCCATTATAGAAACAGTCAAGAAAGAGCTCGGTGGTAGGGTTATCTCTCTGCCCCCGTGGTGGAAAGGGGGTCTCTACCTATGCCATGCCTTGCTGTCTGACAGGCTTGTCTTCCTTTTCAGGGCAAAGGAAAACATTGTCCAGCAATCCCCCCACCCCCGTCCCCACCCCGTCTAACACCACGGCTGGGTTCACTGTCATCGATGCTCTGCCTCAGTCTCCTGTTCACGTTTTAGTGAGAGGGGGTCGTCCATCCAAGACAGGCACATAAGACACCAGCAGTGGACACAGTATTAGTCGTCCATGCCCACAGCCTGGGGTGAGAGGGCATGGCTTAAGACCATGTAGGAACACAGGATGGCATTTGGGGGCTGAGGGACCAAGGAGAGCTTCGGCAGGGTGGGGGCGGGGGGCAGCCCGGTGGTAACTGGAAGATGTGGCATCCCGAGTTTCCAAGGAGGCATGTGACTGCGTAATTTGTAGGCTGATAGAGAGATGGAGCCCCGGAGGTTGGGGACCAGATAGGGTTTAGGTCATTTGACTGAAGCATTGGAGGGCTGGAGCTTTCCTGCTTGGCAGTGGGGTGGGATAAGGACTGAGCGCGTCAGGCCCCGGCTGGGTGGTCGGCAGGACAGTGCAGGACGCCCGAGGCTGCACGGCTCTACTGGGATTGGAGTCACAGACAGTGGTGAGTTGCAGTGTGGGTGCTGGGAATCGAACCTGGGTCCTCTGCAAGTGCAACCAGTGCTCTCAGCCCCCGAGCCGCCTCTCCAGCTCCAAGCAGTTAGCACACGTGTGGCAGGTTCCACTGTGGCATTTTCTCACACAGGTGTCCCCAAACTTTCTGGTCATTTGTTATCCTTTCCCACTACCCTTCTTTGTCTCCTCTTCCAACTTATCTTTTAAAAATGTATTTATATTTTATTATTTTACAAGTAGGTATGCTTTGCCTGCGTGGATGTCTGTCTGTGAACCACGGTGTGTTTGCTGCTTGCCGAGGCCAGAGGGAAGTGTCAGTCCCACGATGCTGGAGTTAGAGATGGTTGGGAGCCTCTAGGTATGTCCTGCAAACTGAACTCAGATCCTCTGCAAGAGCAGCAAGTACTCAACCCCTGAGCCATCTCTCCAGCTCTCCCCTGACCGCTTTCTGGTTCCTCTGACCCTCCTATGCTGAGGTGCCATGACATCTTGTACTTTCCCATCAGGCTGGATGAGGCCGAGGAAGTGACCAGAGTCATGCAAATCCAGATCTGCCTATTTCAAACACTGAGCCGTCCCTCTCGCCCCTTTCTTTTACCCCCATTGCCGTTATATCTGTAAACTGTGAGCTCATTCACCGCCGAGCTTTGATGACAAGGACGTAAGCCAGGCCTCATCAGCTGCTGCAGAATGACTTTGTGCCTGTCTGTCCTGTTCACCCACTCACCTTTCGTCCGCCGCCGTTTCCCCTTGATCAGGTCGATAGACATGGCAAGAGGCAACACCACAACAGGCAGGGTCATCCATAACAAAGCTATCTTGGAGTCTGAAATGCAAACCACAATAGAGCAGGAGATGAGGAAAAAATATCTAGATGGCTTTTCTCACAGGAGCAGCCTGAGGACTGGGTCTCTCCGGAACCGTCGGCTCAGTCTTCCTGAAAGTCAGGTTCCAAGGGAGGCAGGCAAGCTTAGGTTTGCTGGTGCCCCACCCCTCTCTCCTAATTACATCGCTCCACAGAATCATCGGAGTAACTATCATGATAAAACATAGTCTCCCAGGCTATAACTGCGAAGGCTTTGAGGAAAAATAATTTCTAGTGCAGAATAAAATCCACATCATGGGGCAAGAAAAGTGTCAGCAAGGGGGAGTTTGTAGATAGAGTAAAAGAGAACACACACACACACACACACACACACACACCACACACCACAGAAAGAGAGAGAGAGAGAGAGAGAGAGAGAGAGAGAGAGAGGGAGGGAAGGGGGGAGGGGGAGGGGGGGGGAGGGGGAGAGGGAGAGAGAGAGAGGGAGAGAGGGAGGGAGGGAGGGGGAGGGGAGAGGGGGAGAGGGAGAGGGAGAGAGAGAGAGAGAGAGAGAGAGAGAGAGAGAGAGAGAGAAACAAGAAACTCAGGAATGTTGTCTTTAGGTTACCCGAAGACAAACTTTGCAAGAGACAAATATTTATTTTTAGAAGATTTATTTTAAAAATACCCCACCATGAGCTGGGCGGTGGTGGCGCACGCCTGTAATCCCAGCACTTGGGAGGCAGAGGCAGGCGGATTTCTGAGTTCGAGGCCAGCCTGGTCTACAGAGTGAGTTCCAGGACAGCCAGGACTACCCAGAGAAACCATGTCTCAAAAAACAAAAACAAAAACAAAACAAAACAAAAAAAACCAACAAAAAAAAAAACCCAAAAAACCAAAAAAACAAACAAAAAAAACCCACCACGGAGAAGAAAATAAAACAGGAAGATTAAAAGGAGAAAAGAGGAAGAAGAGAAAGGGAGATGAAATTTGAAGGAGAAAGAAGAGGAGGAAGAGGAGGAAAAGCGGAAGGAGGGGGAGGGGAAGGAGGGAGCAGAAGGGACAGCAGCAGTAGGCTGAGTGTGGGGTGCACACCTGTGATCCCAGCGCCTGCGATGCAGAGGCAGGAGGATCAGAAGTCCCAGGGGAGCCCGAACACATGCAACCTCTCAAGGAAAAAAACCATAGAGCCCAAGCCTTTTGGCACTCGGTTCCCAAACCAGAGGAACGTATGCGGTTCACCAACCTGAGAGAGGAAACCGCGCAGTCTTCTCCTCGCCCAGAGGGAGGCTGATGGAGCAGGTCACGTTCACCACGGAGCCATTTGTCACCAGCAGGAGCGTCTCCACCTGGAACAGCTCCTGGCTCCCTTGCTGAAAGGCCTCAGAAAGTGACGGCACCGTCCTTCCATCTCTGTCCCTCCACTGCACGTGGGGCCGTGGGAACCACCCATCGGACGTACACCTCAGCTGCACGCCTCCATCTTTTAAGACCTCCCTGGTGATCCGTGGGGTGGAACCCACCGCTGGGGATAGAGACCAAGAAAACAGATGGAGCCTTCGTGTGTGCGTGTGTGTGTGTGTGTGTGTGTGTGTGTGTGTGTGCGTGTGTGTGGTCAGCAACTTCCCCAAGGGAGGGAGAGGTGAGGGCAGTTGGGGAAGACAGAGCTCTGGGCCGATGGCCTCCCTCGGGAGCTGGGACTGGCTACGAGGTTTCTTGTTTTGTTTTTCTATGTTTGTTGCAAAGTCTTCCGGGATAGATTAGGAGTTAAAATTTTCACTTTCAAATCTAATTGTTTGTAACCTCAACTCCCTTTCCCCTCTTGACCTTGACAACAAAGTAACTTTAATTAGATATGAGACACGTGGACGACACGGAAGATGCTGGGTAAGAGAGGCTTCTCAACGCAGGAGCAGACGGCGGTGTAATCGATGGTCCTCTCAGCATGCCATGCTCCTCCTGTCGTAATTCAAACTGGGACTCGGCAAGAGAAATATGAAGGCTATCCAAGACTTAGACCTATGTCCTTAACAGTATTTGCTGACGATGGAGAGCTGTTTCTCGGGGTGATTTTTTTTTTGGTCTGCTGCCGTCCAAACACACCAAGACTGTCAAGTATGTGCAGATTCTGTGCGTGCGGTAGATCTAGCTGAGTCTTCAAATTACTACACTTCCTGGAAACCAAGTATCTCCCAGAATCTTAGTAGCACTGCGAAATAACAAGTTGTGTGTAAAATCACGGGGAGTCTTCTCAGACTGTCGCTTTATGGGGTGCCCGAGAGTCCCACCTTCCTGATTGCTCTGCACTGAGAAATTTAAACCACAGAAAACAGAAGCCTAGTGCGCCGCCGGTGTGGCCAAGAACTCACAGTGGTGAAGCTTGCAGCCCCAAGGGAGGCCTTACTACTATTATTTTGCTAAACGGACTTAGTATCAAGCTGCCTTCCAAATTCTTTTATCTTTGTACCCATAGATTAGCACAGCCCTCAGACCCCATCAGAGACGTTTCTCTTGCAGTGGGTGGTGGTTAAACCGGAAACCCACAGCTGTCAAAGTGCAGAGATTGAATGGAGGGCCCAGAGATGAGATGTCTGTATCGTTGTCCCCCTCTCCCCATGGCTGAGCGACCGCCATGGAAGAAGGAGGTGGGACTATTGAAGAGTCTGAGACTGGGGGATGGGCACTGTACTGAAACAGTGTCTGAACAGGACCGGACCGCTGCCACACAGCAGCTGCGCTTGTCCATGCAATACCTGCACTGGGTCAACGGGGCCAACATCCCAGCTTGGAAGTGGGAGGGGCTCATGAGGCCACACCTACCTAAGGAGCTATGGACAGTCGAAGATTCAGGGGGTGTGAGAGCCAGGCCTCTTTAAGGATGTGGCTCCTGCCAGGTTCACCTTGCTCCAGTAGATGGCCCTATACTCATGAGTATGTGGACAGCAGAAATAGGAGTTCACAGGTTTTTTTTTATTTTGTAAAAAGAGGACAGGAAGTTGGGTGGTGAATATTATTAAAACAGATGGTTTGAAATTCTCAGAGATTTAGTAAAAAAAAATATTTATTTAAAAATCTCTTGAAGTGTTTATGGTGGTTGCCACACCGAAAGCTCAATATGAACTTGAAAATCAATGAGCACGGAGAATATTTTGGGTCTCAGAAAAATCTCCCAGGAACCAGCATGCCACAATGTTAGGGAGCTGGAGAGGCCAAAAGATCCACCCGATCTCCTTACCCATCACCTGCACATCCACACGGGCTTCCTGGTAGACGCCATCTTTTCCAAAAAGGCACCGGTACTGCCCTTCATCCGAAGTTCTGGCATTGCGGATCTGCAGGGTCAGTTTTCCCTCGTGGATGGCGTCAGTCACCAGCGAAGTCCTCCCTCTGTATTCCGCCATCTGCTCTCCAGCCTCGTGGGTCCCATTTGCATACACGTGGACTGCGGGGTAAAAGCGGGATCGGAGCCACCGCACCTCCAAGCCCTGAGCGTCCGTGTGAGGTGAGAGGTGACACGTTAATTCTATGTTCTCTCCGACTCGAACAGGAGTGGGCTGGGAAGATCCGGTTACGCTAGAGGAAGCTGTTAAACACACCACACACGGGACAAGGATGAATCAACATGGAGAAAGTCACTCTACCAACATGGACATCTGTGAGGCTTGGGACCCGCGAGCATCTCAGGGACAGCATGAGGCTCAGGCTCCCTGCTTGGAGGGAGGTCGGACTTGCAGTCTCTGCGCGCGGTTTTAAGAAGAGCCTTGCCAGTCTGAAGGAAACATTAATTAAAGGCCAGGCTACGCGCCAATAAAGAAATGATTTTACTGCTAAAATTCTCAGTATAAGATAAATACGCCATCACTTCTAATCAGGCTGACTTTACACAATCAGTTTGTGCTACCCTCTGATCATGGGCTAAAAATGAGTGCCAGGTGGGTGTGTAGCACAGAAACTGAAAAAGCCTTCCCCTAGTCAATCCCTAAGGAGGTTTCGGAGGATGAGTCTTGGCATTTCCTCCCTTTCTCACGGGAGTCATGAGGCCTCCCGGGTGCTCTCCGTGCTCTGCCCTCATGCGTGGGTGTGCATGAAGGTCCACTCACCCAGCTCGGTATGAAGTTTCTCTGGAGAAAGAAAAAAATATTTTAAGGAATTTGGTCTAAAGGAAAGGAAAGAAACTTCCCAGAAATAAAGGTAAGTAAGCTTCACATTTTATTCAAGAACTCAATTTTCTTAAACAGTATGAAAAGCAGAGAATGAATTCTTCCTATGGACCACCTGGTGATATAGATCTTACTTTTTTTTCACAACAAAAAGCTGTCAGTTCTACCACCATCAATTCAATTCGTTTCTGCTGATATTAAGCTCTAGTAAAGTATATGTATTACTTTTATAAATGAGTGGTAAGTATGAAATATAAAGCCATGAACAAGTGTTACTTAGAATTCCAAACTGGGACTGTATGACGTTGAATGAACACTAACACCCATTGTCTTTTCCCTCTTTAATGTATCCTTTGCTTATATCAGCAACACATCCAAACACAGTGTCCTAAAAGTATCAGTTCAACTTAAAATGTTTAAAGACAACACTCATCACATAAGTAGCGATGTCTAGCTGGACAAGGTTGGTTCACACCTATAGTAACATAGTAGCAACCCTTGAGAGGCCTAGTCAGGAGGATTACACTGAGTTTGAGACCAGCCTGGAGTGTAGACTGAGACTGTCTCAAAAGAAGTCTATTTCAGAGATAAGACAGATAGAGAGATAGATGGTAGATAATTGGATGTATAGATAAATAGTTGGATGAATGGATGTATGGATAGGTGACAGATCGGTAGATATTTAGAAAGACAGGTGACTGATAAAAGTTATAGATAGATGATTGATCAATGACAGATGATTAGATAGATGATGTTGATTGGTACATAGATATATGATAGCTAGATGGTAGATTAGAAACATGAAGATAGATAACTAAATGATGGATAATTGATAGATGGATAAACAACCGATAGGTGATTGGTAGATTAGATATGTAGGTGATAGGTGATAGATACTAGATGGAAATAGAGCTTTATCATTGATCATGAGGACTTTCTGGGCTCTTAGAATTATTAATTACAACTCTCCTTCTCTGCTCTAACTTCTAACAACATAGGAAACATACCTGCCACTATTGTATCGTGTGTTTTATTACTTTTGTTACTACTTATTGACAAGACTATAACTAAGAAGCTGTCAAAGAAGCCATCCCATTCTGACTGAGCACATGATTGGTTCCTGGAAGCAACTGGCACAGCACAGGAGAGTGTCTCAGTTAAAGGAGTGTTTTTATTATAGTTCCAATGTGTTGAACATCCGTGTGGTGAAATCAACAGAGTGGAGTAAGACGGAGAACTTAAAAGTGACTGAAATACTGTGAATGTTCATACATTTTAACATATTATCTAAATACGATTAAAGAAAAATAAGAGTTGCTGTGAGCAGCCACCGGAACCCGAGGTCCATGGTGCCCGAGCCAGAGTATGTACCTGGCAGAGCGATGGTGGCCTCCTGGGTCTCTCTGAGGTCATGGTTGTAGATGAAGCAGGAAATGGTCTCTACACTGTCACTCCTGACCACCAGCGTGTCTTCCACATAGAGCAGCCCATCTTCACCTGGCACGCGATTCTCAGAGAAACTCATCAGCCTTTCTCCCCAGGTGCCCTCCCAATAGACCTCAGGCTCAGGGAACCAGCCTTGGGATGTGCACACGAGCTGGACCTCTCCTCCTCCGGGTCCCTCCACATGGATGTTTGGGGACGATCCTAGAGCTGGAGAGAGGGAGAGAGACAGACAGAGACAGACAGACAGAGACGGGGGGGGGGAGAGAGAGAGAGAGAGAGAGAGAGAGAGAGAGAGAGAGAGAGAGAGAGAACAGATCAAACCAAGACCTGGAGTGGTCCTTTATAGGGAGGAGGTGGGAGCCCCCAGCCTTGGAAGCAGACAATGTTACCAGAGTTTCTTTCCACTCAAATGGGGTTCTGGTTGTTTAATTTGAATCTTAAAACACTAGCATCTGGCCATACTTTTCTTCAGACTCAGCCGGTGAAAGGGGGAGAGGGGAACAGGACGCAGTTTGTTTTGTGACTCTGGTACTTTGAAGATGTGGTGTGATTTATTCATGAGGATGTCTGTGCCCTAATTATTCATGACGACGTCTCTGCCGTCACCCTTGCTTCTCATGTTCTCTGTACTAGGGTACCTAGTCTGCTGTTTTTGGATGATATCGGAACTCTAGTTTAAATGAGACATTTATTATTAACCCAGACTGCCACATTCATGGGCTATTTTCATTTCTTCCTTGCTTTGTTAGATTCCGTGGGCAGTTGCAATTTTGGTATGCGGTAAAGTAGTTGAGAAATTACTGTACCATTTATTTTGCAGTGGGGAAATCTATTTTAGACTAATTTGTATAAACCATGGAGTGCCTTTTTTTAAATGTTACAACTGTTTATATCACTGGCTGAGAAAATGACCTTTCACCTGCACCCACAGAAAACACTTGACTTAACTGACAATGTCCCTGAGTGTGACATGAATCAGTGTCCAGCTCTGCCTGCAGCGCAGAAATACAGATTCTCACATTCATTTATTGAACCAATTCAACATAGTAGTGGGAACAATTATAGCCACAAGTGTCAAGAAAAAAAAAGTTCTGTGTGGATGTTTCTCAAAAAAATAAAAAAAAAACAAGCGAACAAACAAACAAACAAACAAAAAAAACCAAAAAAACAAAACAAAACAAAAAAAACAACCAAGCAACCATCAAATAAACAAATGCCCCAAATCAGAGCCGGCTCATTTGCCCCCCAAATCACACCCATTGCTCCACTTCTGGAAAAGCACCGAAGGGAACTTATGCTCACATTTGTTCTCTGAAGAAAGAACCTTTCCCACTGTCCATGCTGTAGGATCGGCTGACGAGTGCGTGGTTTGTTAATTTTTATTTTGTGTGTGTGGGTGTTTTGCATGTGCATCTGCATCATGAGTGTGCCCTGTGCCTGTGGAGTCCAAAGACGACATTGAATCCCCTGGAATAAGAGTTACAGATGGTGCGAGCTGCTGTGTGGGTGCCGGGAATCAAACCTGGGTCCTCTGGAAGGGCACACAGGGTCTTAACTGCTGAGCCATCTCTCTAGCACTCACTTTATCCACTCAAAAGGAATTAAAATAAGTCATTCATGGGAACTGGATGGAACTGGAGACCGTGGTGTTAAGCAGAAGGGGATGGTCGGAGGCCAGAGGAGAAGGCATGTGTAAATATGGCAAAAGACCATGATAAACGTAACGAAAGCACCACAAGACCTATCACTTTGCACAAGGAACTCATGCTAATCGATTTTTCAAGAGGTGGTGGTAGCAAAGAAAGAACTGCATTGGCCAGAGAGGCCAGTGTCCCCAGAGAATCAATAGTTCCCTAGTGAACCAACTGGGATTGCCTGACCCCTCCCCTCCCCTTTCTGCATGTAGAGTGGTGGAAACAGTATGCTTAAGACTTCAAACCAGACAAGAGATGGGCATGAATCCCACCCCAGCTGGGAAGATGTTGATGACTGATAGCTGCTGGGAGCAGGGGGTGGGCTGGGAGCAGGGGATGGGCTGGGAGCAGGGGGTGGGCTGGGAGCAGGGGATGGGCTGGGAGCAGGGGGTGGGCTGGCAGCAGGGGGTCAATTTTCCTTAAGGCGTGTAACCCCTGATAGGCTGAGCAAGCTCAGCAGATGGTCACACATCTGTGGACAGCACAATTCGTACTGGATAGAAGGAAGAGAACAGGAGGGAAGCCATGATTGTAAGGGCTAATAGAGAAGTCAGTGGAGTTTGGGAGGGGTGGAGGAGGGGAAGGATATGATTAGAATACCTTGTATAAAATTCTCAAAGAATTAATAAAAAAATGAAGAGGAGGGACTGGGAAGATAGCTCAGTGGTTAAGAACACCAACCACTCTTCTGAAGGACCTGGATTTTGTTCCCAGCATCCACATGATAATATACTCCCATCTGTAACTCCAGTTCTAGGGGATCTGATCCTCTTCTGGCCTCTATGGGCACTGAAAACATGCATGGAGCACAGACAGACAGACAGACAGGCAGAATACCCCCATACAAGCAATAACAGCAAATAATTCTTTTTTTTTTTTTTTTTAAAAATGAGTAAGGAAAACAAAGAATGTTCTCCTTCGGTGGTTGAAAAGGGATTTTGCAAGAGGTGATACAGTTCCCACAGGTGAGTGGATGCCCCCTTGTGCCCCCTTGTGCCCCCTGGTGTCCCCTTGTGTCCCCTTCTACCCCCTTGTGTCCCTTTCTCCCCCCTTGTGCCCCCTTCTGCCCCCTTGTGCTCCCTTGTGACCCCTTGTGCCCCCTGGTGTCCCCTTCTACCCCCTTGTGTCCCCTTCTACCCCCTTGTGTCCCCTTCTACCCCCTTGTGCCCCCTTGTGCCCCCTTGTGCTCCCTTGTGACCCCTTGTGCCCCCTGGTGTCCCCTTCTACCCCCTTGTGTCCCCTTCTACCCCCTTGTGTCCCCTTCTACCCCCTTGTGTCCCCTTGCGCCCCCTTGTGCTCCCTTGTGACCCCTTGTGCCCCCTGGTGTCCCCTTCTACCCCCTTGTGCCCCCTTGTGCCCCCTTGTGCTCCCTTGTGACCCCTTGTGCCCCCTGGTGTCCCCTTCTCCCCCCTTGTGTCCCCTTGCGCCCCTGTGCCCCGGGCAGATACTCACCAGCCACTTGGAGTAGCACGCTTGCCTCTCTCCAGTAGTCCCCCTCCTGGAAGCGGCACCAGTACTGGCCATCGTCGCTTGGCTGGACCTGGCGAATCTTCAGAGCCACACTCCCCTCTTCAGTGCTGTCCTCCGTCCACTCTGCCCGGCCTCCGTACCCCTCCGTCGGTAGCCCGGTCACCTCCGCTCCATCCCGGTACACAATCACAGGCGTGTCAGGGTCGGAACGGTACCACCTCACCTCCATGTGCGCCGTGGTCCTCTTGGGGAGGAGCTGACACGTTAGCAGGGCATCTTCCCCGACTCTGGCCAGGATCGGGAGGGCAGGGCCGGCCACTCTGAAGTCATCTACAGAGCAGGGAAAGAGGAAACAGACACAAGCCATGGCCAGGAGCTCGCTGTGAGTGGCCAAGGCGCTGGAACTTGTTAACGGGAAGCAGGAGGGATTTAACGTTTCAGAGAATTGAAACATGGAAGTGTGTACATTTTCTGGTTAAAAAATAAAAAAATAAATTTAAAAATTTGAGCATGAATGTGTGTCACTAGTTGGGAGGCAATTCCGTGGTTAATGAGCTTTTGGGATCTGGATTTTTTTTCTTTAAAATATTTCATTTTTAATGATGTGGGTACACACGTGTGTGCAGACTAGAAGAAAGGAACAGGTCCCCTGGAGCGGGCTTGAGAGTAGTTGTGAGCCATCTGCAGTAGGTGCTGGGAACAGAACTTGGGTCTCTGGAAGAGCTTTCAGTACTCTTTGTTTTTTTAAAAATAAGATTTATAAAAATTTATTATATGTAAGTACACTGTAGCTGTCTTCAGACACTTTTTATTCTCTCTCATTCCCTGACTCACTCCGGCACAAAGATTTATTTATTTATGTAATTAAATATTAAGTATTTAAATATTAAGTAATTAAATATTAAGTATTTAAGTAAGTACACTGTAGCACTTCAGACACTCCAGAAGAGGGCATCAGATCCCATTACGGATGGTTGTGAACCACCATGTGGGTGCTGGGATTTGAACTCAGGACCTTGGGAAGAACAGTCAGTGCTCTCAACCACTGATCCACTTCTCGAGTAAACTACCCATCTTTACGATACCAAAAGTGACTACATCTCTGAGGTTCATTCCCAGATAAATTAAGATGTGGGTTGATGTTTTCGAGGGGACCTTATCTTGATTTTGGAGTCATTTGAGTTTAGGTAAAAATAGATGCCACTGGGCGCTTCCACCTTCCAGGGCCGCTCTACCCAGGAAGGAGCTGATTTGGTTTTTTTCTTTCCTCCTGGAGAAGGCGAGAGTCTAGTAGGTAGCAAATGTGGGATTCACAGAAGTGTCTCCTGGTGGGTTAAAGGCCTAGAAAGTTTGAGTCTTCTGATCAAATTTTAAGTTGTGTTCTTTGATGTCTGAAAATCAAAGCTAAGTTTGGCGATTCCGTATGCTGCGATGCCTGAGAATTTCACGTCATGGATACCCATTCTTCCTCTGCCATCCTGGCACTGGGGAGGTGGAGGCAGGAAGGATCAGGAGTTCAAGGTCATCTTGGCTACCAGGCGAGTTAGAGGCCAGCCTGGGTAGGGCTGTGTAGGGAGGAGGAGGGGTGGAAGCTCAGCGGGGAAAGCACTTGCAAACAAGCCTGAAAACGGGGTTCAAGTCCCTGGAGCCACAAGGAGGGAGAAGAGAACCGGCTAAGGGAAAGTGTTTTCCGACCCCCATGCGCAAGCTGCAGCGTGCACATCCCCGTACACTGTACATGCATTTGACGTGTGTGTGTGTGTGTGCGCGCGCGCACACACACACACACACACACACACACACACAAATGTAACATTAAAAACTAATAAAATAAAAGTAGTCATAAGGGTACTCTCAACTCAGATTTAAGATGAAATAAAATAGATACTGCTCAAAAACTCTCTCCAGAACTTAGACGGAGATCTTGTGTCTTTCGCTGGTGGGATTTACACGAGCCATCTTCCTCCATCCCCACCCCCACCCCCGCCCCGCAGAGTATTGTATGAAAACTGCGCATGCTCCGGCTACGGATTCCAGTTGCGCTTTCCAGGTGACTTTCTATGCCGCCTAAAGCTGTTACTCGCACCCAAGAGCTACTAAATCAAGACATTTTCGGAAGCTGGGGGTGGAAAGCCCAGCGTGAACCTGCACCCCTTTGAGTGACTGAACTGTTGGGTTGGGTTTGAGACTGTGAATCTAGATCCGCGGGCCATGACAGCGAAGGAGGAAAGGACCCTACCTGGGTGCTTTATAGTCAGCAGGACGAAGAGTAAGGAGGCAGCCACTCCAGATAGACTGTACCCGGGACAATCCACCATCCTCCCTGGAGCAAACTGGGAGAAAGTGCAGCTGTGATTACCCTCCATGCCCTGCAGTTTCTGCTTTGCTTTTTGTTCGTTTTGTTTTGTTAACTTGACACAAGCTGGAGTCACCTGGGGAAAGGGATCCTCTACTGAGGAATTGCCTCCATCAGATTGGCCTATAGGCAAATCTGTGGGGGAATTTTATTGACCAGTAGCTCCACGGTCTGCTTCAGTGCCTGCCTCCAGGTTCCTGCCCTGATTTCCCTTCATAGTGGACTGCCAGCGGGAAGATGAAATTAACCCTCTCTTTCCTGGGTTGCTTTTGGTATGGATGTTTATCACAGCAATAGCAAACTAACTGGGGCGTCTGATGGCTATGCTATCTTAACAAACACTCAGCACCAAACCTGTTATCATCAGATCATGGTCTGGCCTGGTTCTTTGTGGGTTACTGATCACAGGTGACTCCCTCCCTCACATCTGAGCTCTCCCCGGGGTTACACTGTACATTATCCCTTAGGTTTTCCATCTCAGGTCTCCCTTAATCCAGCTGGACTTGGCCAAGGATGGCCTTGAATTCCTTCCTCTACCTCTTGTGAATCCCGAGACTGAAATTCTATATACCAGGAGGCAGATACTGAAGAGGATGAGGCAGGGGCATGTCTGGTTTGAAGACAACCTGAGCTGAAGGAAGTTGTTTTTGTTGTTGTTGTTGTTGTTTTGTTTTGTATTTTTGTTTTTGATTGGAAAGAAAAGCAGTCCTGAGCTAAAGAGACAATGATGTAAAAAAGAGAGAAACTCAGCTTGTTGTGGTAGCGTACTATAATTTCAGCACCCAAAAGGCTGAGGCAGGAGGATTGCCATGTGTTGGCGTCAGCATTGGCTATAGAGTGGGAGCCTGTATCAAAAGACTACTCTCTAAAAAATGTGCAGTGGAGAGCAACAGAAAGTAAGAGCCATTTCCTGACAGGATGCTGGCTGTGCGTAAGGCCCTACCTACTTCCTCATCTTAGTTGACTCCTCCCCGCCCCCACTCCCGTGTTCATCCTTCATGAGAGACTCTCCGAGCCACCCACCTGTCGCTCTCTCCTTAGGGTGAAATCGAGGCTGTTGGTCTCACGCAGCCACAGGTGAGTCCTTTACTCACATAGCAGGTGTCTACAGACGGGAGAGCACAGTGACCGAAGAAGGAGCGGCCAAGGAGTGTGGAAGCGGCTCTGGCTGGCTTGGGCAGGAAGATTTGAATGTTGTCAACCTGGAGGCAGAGTCTAGTCCCCGAGGGTCACTCTAAAATGAGGCTCCAGTCAGAACAGCACACTCACCCCCCGCCCATTGCGATAAGCTCAAAAGCGAAACTCAGAAGGCAGGTGGACTTTGGGCTCCGCTCCGACTCACCCAGCCTTCTAGGCACAGTTATAAAGTTGACACTTATCTCTTCAGAACGCCGGCACTCAGGCTGGACCCCGCTCCACACCCTGTCCAGCAGGTAGGTGACCTGCCGTCTGGTAGTGACCTACATCATGGCTACTTTGCCCTGCCCTCCGGCTTGCTGAACCTCGGGGAATCACAAGCTCACGGCACAGAGTCTGTGGGCCTTCAGAGTGCAGAGCGTGACTGTCTCAGATACTCAACCTTCACCCCACTGAGGAGAAAGCCAAGTCTAGGAAAGGACGTTCCCTCCCCCAGACAAGAGCATCAGGTGCCAGTGTGTTTTTTGCTTTGTTCTTTCTCTTACTGGAAAACAAAGGCTTCACCCAAGACATTTAATAAGCTTTCTGGTATAGAGTGTGGGCACCGTGAACATGGCTGGTGACGGAGGGCCTTGGGCACCCTTGTTATGTGTTCTTCTTTATTCAGCCCTTCCTTGGGGTTCCCCTAAATTCTCTTTCACACTATTGAGGGGTCTCTAGATCTACTTTGAAGAGCTGGGCAGAACAGTGTTTAACTTATTAGGAAGAATGTTCTCCATTGTAACAGTGTAACAATGCAAGGCACCATGCTTGGTTGGAGGTTGAGTTTTCCCAAGTCTTTCCCTCTTGGGATGATTAGTTAATTCTGTGAGATCTAGCTTGAAGCTGCTGGTCTTGATGTATGCAGTGGGTCTAGATGAGGTCTCACAGCGCAGGATGGGAGGTTAAGAAAGGAGCAAAGGACTAGACATTGTGGAGGATACAAGGGTTATTTCTCCTCACAATAAAAGGATTGTTCCCTATCTTTTATGGTTATTTTTGTTTGTTTTATTTTTTATTTTGGTTTTGTTTGAGACAGAGTTTCTCTGTGTAGCCCTAGTTGTCATGGAACTCACTTTGTAGACCAGGCTGGCCTTGAACTCAAAGATCCACTACTTCAGAGTGCTGAGATTAAAGGTGTGCCCTGCCATCGCCTGGCTTTGTAATGGTAACCTCCCTTCTAGCCCATCTCCCACCAGGGGTAGTGGGAAAGAAAGGATACGGGGTCAGGGAGTGGACCTGTTTAGAAATGGTTCTTTGGAGCAACTCCCATCTGCATTGTCAGGCATAGGTCAGCAGCAGCAGCTTGATACACTCGAAACTCTTTACAGACACACCAGCAGTCATTTCAGTAGAGTCGGGATAGCAAGCATGAATCAGCAGTGGTGGCACTACCTAGCAGAGACAGCCAGGCCTCGAGGGACCTGGAGGGACACCAGGAGAAGTCCTTGGGTCTGTCTTTCTCAGCAAAGTGAAGACCAGAGACCAACAAGCATTGCACAGCTAACTCTATGCAAGCCAAGCTCAGTCTCCACCTCTGTCTGTCACGTTCTATTTATACCCTCCCAGCATCACATTTTCTCCATGGGTCTCGCTTCAGCCACGCATCTGTCTCAGCTGACATCACTCTGCCAATCAGTCCAAGTTCAAGGAAGTGGCAAGAAGCTGCAGCACACCACCAGAAGGTTTTTGGTACTCTTCTCTCTATGAAGTCCTGACAAATGCAGCTCAACTATGCAGTGTAAGGCAGACCAATACATGTGTGTTGTTAGCAAAGAATCCTTTATCGCGTGTCCTTTCACATGCTTGCCTTAACAGAACATCCTTTCACCTGTGTCTGCTTCAATGAAATGATCCTTTACATGTTTGTTCTAGCAAAACACCACCCAACACAACTGACTTTCCAAAGAATTCTTAAGTTTCCATTTCAACTCCCCAGGAAGGATTGCATAGATGGGGTTGGTCTGTGGGAGAATATCTCAGTCGGGTTAGCAGAGTTGGAAAGACTCGGCTCTGAGTGTGAGATGCATCGTTTCCTGGGCTGGGTCCTGAGCTGCACAAGAGTGAAAAGGTAGGGTGAGCTGAGCTAGAAGTCTAAAGAAAGCAGTAGTTGGGGCAGGAAGAGGGGAAGAGGAAGGGAAGAGAAGGAATAGAGAGAGGGAAAAAGAGAGAGGAAGGAAAAAGTAAGGAAAGAGGAAGGGGAAGCAGCAGTGTGTGTGTGTGTGTGTGTGTGTGTGTGTGTGCAGTTCTCAGCTCAGGCATCAGCCTGTCACCTTCAGAGCTCTGCATTGCCAGTGTAAGTGCTTCTGCTTGGATGGGGGGGCAGGTATCCTGGAACTCGGAAGCCCAGGGACCACACAGCTCTGAGGGGAGAAGGCGTCCCAGTAGAAGGACACCCTGAGGCGTAGAGGATCAGGAACCACACAGCTCTAAGAAGGGTCAGTGTCCCAGTGGAAGGGCATCCTGAGACCCAGAAGCTCAGGAACCACACAGGTATGAGACAAAGTCTCCTCAGCAGAGGCATTGCAGCTCCCATAATCCCCAGCTGAGCTGAGAAGCTCAGGAGCCTCAGGCCTGTGCCTTCTCTTCACTTCTTCTCTTCATTGTTTCTTTTCTTCTTGGCTTTTTCAGATGGGAGTCACACCAGGCAAGAAAACTCATGAATGAGATTTATTGGAGGATCCAGGGTGTGGAGGGACGAATCCAGGGATGGCCGCTCTCTGCTCTGGGAGTGGGAATCAGGGAACTGGACAAAAGCGGGATGCTTATATAGGGTTTCTGAGGGGGCGGAGCTTCTCAGGGCAGGGATTTGCAGAGCGAGGATTGGTGGGATTTCAAGTCTTGAGCTTAGGAGGATGGGGGTCAGGGCTCAGGGAATGTGGGTTTTCCAGCCCAGGGATTGGTGGGTTTTTTTCACCCCCTTCTCCCTGCATCAGACCCATGGGTTAGGGTTGAAAATTCTTCCCTGATGCAGTCGGCTTTTGCTGAGGCGCCATCTCTGAGGGATTTCTGGGGAGGGTATGGGCCTGGAAAGTTGCTGCCACTGTGAACAGCTCCTATGGGACAGCTCCTTCCATGTTCCACCGAGGCTGTAGGCTTTGCAGGAAAGAAGGCGTCATCACCGTGGACAGCTCCTCATGACACAGTAGGCCAAGGCAGGAAAGGTGCCACCACCATGAACAGCACTGAGGCAGGAAAGGAGATGCACCACCGTGGACAGCTCCCATGATGGCTACTGGCTGAGACGTATCATAGGGCAGCCATTTTAGCAGGAGCTGCCATTTTAACAGGAGTCACCATTTTAGCAGGAGCCGCCATTTTAACAGGAGCAACCGCTTCTGTGGATCATTTTACCACGGTGGTCTTAGGCTGGGGCAGGGTAGGAGAGGCCTGCAGCCATTTAAAGGTTTTTGTGGTGCTCTGCTCAGGAACTACGGTCGGTTCCATCATGGTCCTAAAATCCAAAAAGGTTCTCACAAATCAGATCCTCTGAATATTTAATTTTTCACTTAAAATCTTACGTTACTTTCAAAATGACTTTATGAGAATTTACCAGTCGGAATCACTCACCAGTCACTGTTTTCTGAAAGTGATAAAATTGATTTTGTTGCAGATACAAGCCAGAAGCTTCATGTGGGACCACATGGTGTGTGCCCCAATCCTTTAAACTCTCCAGGATCGCAGAGAACCAGACTCTGAACCAATACTTAATTTCTGTTCCTACGAGTATGAACTCATGCCCAGCCACTTGTCATTTTCGGACACACCATCCTGTGAGATAAGAGCCTCCAGGTGCTCTGGGCTCTTGACTTGTCCAGTCAGGGTCAGTCAGGCTATTTCTCTTCCACTGACCCTGGGATGTCCAGCCTGAACCAGGAGTTTCAGGTCGGAATATTGTCTAATGGGAATCAGCCAGTCCCCTCTTTCAAAGCTTATTGCTGCTGCCCTGTGCAAAGAAGATGCTCTCCCAGAGGAAGAAATTGGGGAAGTGCGACTTTCAACGTTTCAGACGTTCGGGTTTGTGCTATGCTGGGAATAAGAGGAGCATCCTAGTGTTGAGAAAAAAATTAAAAATAATGCTTACTGGGTACCGTCCCAGCATTTGTACCCTTGAAGCCCATCCCGTTCTTCCTGGGTCCCTTCCCTTGGGTACTGTCTTAATCCACCAGGCCCCATGGCTCCATCTCTGTGAAATGCAACCCAATGGTGAAGTTCCACAAGTGACCAGTAGGTGGCGGATTTGTCAAGACAAGATGCTGGAGTTTCAAGGTGGCACAATTTGGATAAGGTCTGAAGAACCCCCGCTCCAAAGCCTCACTAATATTACTCAATCCATCATTTTATCAAATTATATTTTTTGTATTTCATAGCAAACTCAATTCAGAGACTGGAGGATAGAGGAAGGAGGAAAAAATAACCAGCTGTTGTCACCAACTCTGTCAAATCTCCCAAGGACCCCGGGGAATCCCAGGACCAAAGCTTTGTTGGGGGTTGGGAAGATGGAGCTACGGGGAGAGGCTCTTTGTTAACCTTAAAGCTGCTGTCATGTTTCCTTGCCCGGCATTCTTAAAAGCATACTTCAAAAAAAAAAAAAAAAAGATTAATTCTTCTCTTTGAGTTAGCAGAAATGTTACGAGCAGATAGATAACTCAGGTGTGAATACTCCAACCGTCCAAAGGCTTCAGACGAGGAGTTAAGAGCATCAGGGAGCCCGTGTGGAGACTGAAAGACTGGGGGCGGGGGAGCTCAGGGAGCCCATGTGTGGGAACTGAAAGGCTGGGGGGGGGGGAGCTCATACTTTGCTTAGGGCTGTAGAGGAAGAAGGTTGAAGTATTGGGACTCTGTGTTTTCAATATTAGGATGACAGTTACTTGTAAATACATAGGGAACAAAGAAAGCAGTGAACAGGGAGAAAGGAAAAGTATGTCTCAGAGACAACATTCCTTTATTACATCGATATCACTGGAATGGGGAATAAATGGCAGCTGTTTAGTTTTGTGTATACAAGTGATTTAACAAAGTGTGTCTGGGTCTAATTTCATTCTGTAAATAAGAGAGCCTGATAATAACTCCACCTAAACACCTCTGTAACCGATCAATTAGGTAACGTGGTAGGACACAAAACTAACCAACAGCTGAAAGCAAGGGCTTTTCCATGCACCATCAACAGATTCCCTAAGGAGGAAATTGTGAAAGGAGTTCAGAGCTCAACCCTCAATAGCCACAATTCTCTGCAAATACACACACACACACACACACATACACACACACATACACACACACACACATACACACACACACACACACACACGCACACACATATATACACACATGCAAATATATACACATATGCAAATAACACATGTATGCAGATATATACATACATGCAAATGTATACAATATGCAGATATATAATATGTATGTATGTGTGTGTATATATGTTTATATATGTATATGTATATGTATATGTATATGTATATGTATATGTATATGTATATGTATATGTATATGTATACCAGGCTTGCTGGTGCCCTGTAACTGTGCCTCAGCCTGATGAAAACCATAAGCTCAAAGTTGGCAAGGGCTTCAGAGAAAGTCCTACACCAGCCTAGATGAGACTCCGTCTCAAGATTACACTACAGTTTTACACTGGGTTTATAGTTCAATAGCAGAGCATTTCCCTGGTGTGAGATGAGGCCCTATATTTAATCCCTAATATTCAAATAAACAAATTAAATGAAAAGAAAAAGAAACTAAAGAAGGTACAGAAACCAAAATACTGTCCACACTCATTGTTTGGAAGAACTAATAAATCAAAATGTTATTCTCTTATAGGGAATTTAATGCCTCGGTGTCGCCTCTGTCAAAATAACAATGCCATTCTTCACGGAGCTATAGAAATCAATCTTAAAATTTACACAGAACAATGAAAGACCCTGATAGTCATGGCAATCTAGAACAAGAGAGAAAATTGGGATATGATACTAAGCAGCTTGTGGCTCAGGGGGAGAGGGAGAAGGAAAGCTAAAATGGAGGCTGGCGTCTACAGAACTCAAACATAAAATGCACCGAAGCCCCAGAACTGACCTGGGTCCAGTGTGGATGCATGGTCCCCGAACTGTGGGGGAATGGGGACAGATGACAGGCAAAGGCTATGGAGGGAGACGGTAGTCACCTTCCCATACATCCACAACCTTCAGAGGATTCCCATTTGATCTGAGGCATGGTTCTCCCACCCTGCGGTTCCTGAACACACAGTTTTAAGTACGGGCACAAGCTTTGTGGATTGGGTGGCAGAGAGCACAACAGACCTGGGCCATGTGGTGAGTGAGCTGTCATAGGCTTGGACATTGGGCAGCAAGCACAGGTGACGTCCTCAGCACATGATGCTTCCTCGTGTCCTGTGGGCTCTGTTGGAACTGTGATGTCAGTGGGACTTCCCAGAGACCACTGACCATGTTAGGTTAAACGTCCACTCTGACCAGTGCTCTGCCAGCCTTAAGCTATACTTCTTGTAACATATTCAATTCTGTTTTCTGGAGGAACCATGACAGTGGCTCACCACAGTTTGATGTCACCAAGGATGCATCGTTCGGGTGGCTTCAGAAATCCCCTCAGACACACAGGACGCTAAACTTCGGGAGAACAGGAAACAGTGTCCTAATAGAGACTTCCCCCCCATCACAGAGAAGGGGAACTGAAAGCCATTCTCTGAAGTCTAGTTTAATAATCTCATGAGCAGAGCCAATCAGCAGACAGGGACTGGGCAGCATCATAAGTTGCCAAGTAGCACCGTGTATTTGGAAGTACTTTAAAGTTGCCATGCACTTGCCAAGAACATGGCATTACAGAAGCTAGCAAAAGATGGATGCAAAAATTGTGTTAGCTGGGTTTGGCTCTGAAAAAAGAGGTCAGCTTGCACCATAGAATTGTAGCATCAATATCTTGACCCTGGGATGATCCAGTTAGTGATCTGGGGATTGACATCAGATGCTTTACTTAGCCCCTGACATGATCAGACCATCAGGAGTCAAGGGGATGGCTGCTCTCCTGATCTGTGAGAATCTTTGTACAGCCAGATAGTACCTCAAAACAACCACCACTACGTTGACGATTCACCAACCACCATTCCAGCCCCAGACAGACAACCTCACTGGTGGCTTCTCTTTGGCTTTTAGTCCTTTCTGTTTGTAAGTAAGTATTTTTCTGTGTATTATACAGTGTTTCCAGAAACAAGAGATGTAAAACTCCTAATTTTCAGGAACCTCTATGGAAAATCTCAAAATACATTTTTGACTCAAAACTTGTAAGACAGGAGGAGAGCTTCCATGGCCGTCTGACCCAGGCCACATGGTGGTAAGGCCCTTCTGTGGGCGTCGGTGTGCTGTTCCCAGGGGAGTGAGCTTTGTCCAAGCCATTCTTTAGCAGTGACCTCCACATCCACGCTCAGTTTCACCCTTGGGTCACAATCAGGCTAGAGATCCTCTCTAGGCCACGACAAATATAGCCCGTACAGCCCATGGTTTCTAGTAATCAATGACTATTTTCCAAGGGTAGCATCTTACCTCTCTCTGGTCATTGGAGCTTTGGGACTCAGTTTATTCCCCAGTGTCCTCAGAAAACAGCAATTGCCAGTGGTCCTAGAATCTTGAGCTGAACTGAGCATTTTGGGATCTAGCCCACTGGAAAAGGAAATACATTCAGCAACAAGGAGATACACTAGTGACATTCTGTTACCAGAATCTGGGCATTCTCCATTGCCTGCTTGTTCAGTTTCTCTTTAGATAATTCAGTGTCCCTTGAAAACAGTCTTTCCAGCCATCACACTCAGAGGTACAATCCCCATTCTTCATAGTAGCAATTTTTAATTTATTCTAGCCTCACTGATGTGTTTCAGATAGAACTTAGATTGGGAGAGAAGATTGAATATTTTACCAACATTCTCAAAGTCTTGGAAATTTTGTTCTGTTTGTCTAAAAAAATTGTCGTCTTGAATAAGTGGAGAAATTTCTTCTTGAAGAAAATTATTTCTTGTAATGTTAAGTAGAAACTCTGATACTAAATAGTGTTCTGCATAGGACCTAGTTGCAAGAAACCTTTCCCTAGCAACAGATGTGTCTGCCTGAAATGTTTTTCTGATTGGCTAAATGTCGAGTGCTTTGGATTTTAATCCCCTTTGGTTCTTGTTAATTCTGCCTCAGTCTGCGATCTCTTCTGACCCCACCAAACACTCAGGAAGAAAATGGCCACAACTGGAGTCCTAATGTTAAGATTTTTCTTCATGGCTGTCCTGATGAGCTCCCAGGAGTCATGGGCTATCAAAGGTAAGTGCTAAGAAAACAAAAACCAGGATGGTAGACTGTATGAATCTTTGGAGAAATGAACGTGGGCATAGAGAAGACAGTCTTAGAATGGAAAAATAAGAATGGCGGGCACCATGAAAGTCATGAAATCTGAAGGTTATAAGGCAGTTATAGTTCAGGGAAAATTCTTCCTCCTGAGTGAGATGACTCAGACATAGTTGAGCAAGACAAACCGAGGCACATGCCGCGGAGGGCCGCTGCCTCTCCATCGGCCAGACTTTCGGGGCTGTGGGGAAGCAGCTTTCAATAGGCACCAGCAAGTCACCTCTCTGGGTTTTGTTTTTTCTTTCCTTCTGGAACATCAGGAAAATTAATAACTAGAAACGTCACACAGTTTTGTAAAGATCGAGTGAGATAATGTCTGAGAAGCCCTCAGTGGCGCTCTTGTCTGAGTATACTGTTCACACCTGCCCTGTTGTAGTCAACCACGGACACTGTATTTAAGATCACTAGAAAGAAAGGTTCTCTTCCCACACCCAATCTACCCAGGAGGGAGGGTAGGCACACTGATGTGAAGTGCACTTAGTTGACCCACTCTTGGGGCAGTGGTAGCTGTGACAACCCCTTCCTGTGACACAGCAGATGCCACAAGATCTGTGGTCACCACTACTGAGTTCTAGTTACCAGAGAGGAGAGACGTAAGTGGAGATTGTTATCATCTCCAGAGCAGATATTTTGTGCCGATATAAACACCTGTTGTGAGAAAGTGTTCCGCATCCTGAGCAGCCCTGTAGACAAGAAAGGGAAGAAGGAAGTAAGGCAGGCAGAGAGGACGAGAAGAGTGGAAAGTCAGCTCAGCCACACAAGAGTGAGTCTGGGCTTCTGCTGCCCAAGAGGGTCTCAGAAAGTCAGAAGTTCTTCCTGTCAGTGGAGCTGGAGGAGAGAAGAATGTAAAATATATGTGTATGAATAAAGGCAACCATAAAATAAATCTCTTGGCCAAACATTAAGATTGGTCACCTTATTCCTGAAAACAACAGAGAAGCCCTTGTTTCCTCATCTCCCTTGCTGTTGGTTACAGATTATGCCCCACAAAAGCAGTCCCAATCTAAGTAGTAGTTAGATAAATGTCCAGTTTCAAGGTCAACCCAGCTATGCCCCTTCTCACAGAGGTAGTCCTGGGATGAGTATTAGTGACCCAGAGCATTGCGAGGTCTCGGTGTCAATCTCCTGGGTGCCTCGGGCACCACTTATGTCTCTAAGGCTTGCTGGTGAAAGGAGTTTCTGACCACAAAATGTCAGCAGGGTTTGTTAGGTTTGGTGAGGTAATGAAAGTTCTTGTCTCAAACCTATCCTGGTGGCGTGTGGGACTCAGCAGAGCTATAATGGGAAACTCCCATGTTAAGCAGACAGCTCAGGTCGCAGGGTAAGCAAAGGAATCATGTGTCACAACTGTATTTGTTCCCAAGTTCCCAACCGATCCTTTCAAACAATACTTCTCTACTCAGAGAGTACAGTGTCAAGATAAAAAGAAGCTCCTGTGTGCTGACCCAAGTGATTTAATCCCTGCACATCAGGGAGCAAGGGGTGTTTCTTTCTGATGCACTGTAGCCAGATTTCTAAAGACATGAATCATTAAATACCCACTCAAAACTGTTTTCTGAATCAACCTGCCTCTCCAAGGCCCAAGGGACAGTGTAGAGGAAGAGTCAGAGAGGACCTAAGAGCCAGAAGATGGGGAAGGCTGTGGGACACTGTCTTCCAGACATGGCACGGCTGCTGCACACATGAATGAACTTGCAGGGCTGCAGTTATATGCATGAGACTGTCACAGGCCAGTTAAATCATGTAGCATGGATGGGGGAGGGGCGCTTGAGGGACTGGTGACAGGTGATAGCTGCTGATGGAGAGTAGGTGTTTCAGGGGGCGGCCACTGGTTGGTGGCTCATGCTGGAGTGCATGACCTCATACCCATGCAATACAGACAACAGTTGGCTTGGTGTTGACAAGGAAGGCTATGCTGAAGGCTGTCTTGCAGCCCCATCTATTCACCCTCTGACACAGCTCCCTTCTTTCTCACCTGCCCGCTTTGCTCAGTATGGATGTCCATCACCCAGACCCTGTCTCTTCCCTAACTCCCACTCTTCACTCTGCCATTCCGCTTGTCCCAGTCGCCGTCCATCCCCACCTACCCAAATGCATGTGGGTTCTTCATCGTCCTCCTCCATCTCCCTCCCTAATCCTCTTTCCTTTCTTTTCAGAGGAACACACCATCATCCAGGCGGAGTTCTTTCTTTCCCCAGACAAATATGGAGAGTTTATGTTTGACTTTGACGGTGATGAGATTTTCCATGTAGACATTGGAAAGTCAGAGACCATCTGGAGACTTGAAGAATTTGGAAAGTTTGCCAGCTTTGAGGCTCAAGGTGCATTGGCTAATATCGCTGTGGACAAAGCTAACCTGGAGATCATGATAAAGCGCTCCAACAACACTCCGGATGCCAATGGTACCCACCGTTCCTTTCAGATGCGGGAACTCAGCTTTAACATAGGCACTTTGGCCATTTCTATAAGGGTGTGAGAAGGTCTTGCTGGCCCTTCTGAGAGCTAAGTTTGCTCAGCACAGCAAATCCATTCTCAGGCCACAAGCCCAGGGATTTTAGAAGTTTGTTCCTTTTTTCCTGTTTTTGTAGTCTTGGTTTATTCATCGATTAACATTTATGAAATCACTGACTCCAGTCTACGAGGGTGCGGGGAGTGAGGAACTGGGCTGGGGGTGTGGGTGGAACTGGGTGGGTGGGTGGATACCTTATACCTCAATGCTGGCTCCAAAATGTCAGATCTGGTCATAGGGTGACATGACTGACTCCTCACCACGGAGCTTCAGAGCCCTGAGGTAGCACTGTATGACAGGCCAGCACGGGAAGAGCAGGACAACTGAAGGAATGAAAGCTAATCTATGTCATGTCCCCACAGTGGCCCCAGAGGTGACTGTACTCTCCAGAAGCCCGGTGAGCCTGGGAGAGCCCAACATCCTCATCTGTTTCATTGACAAGTTCTCCCCTCCAGCGGTCAATGTCACCTGGTTCAAGAATGGAAAGCCTGTCACCGAAGGCGTGTCAGAGACAGTGTTTTTCCCAAGGGATGATCACCTCTTCCGCAAATTCCACTATCTGACCTTCCTGCCCTCCGCAGATGATTACTATGACTGTGAGGTGGATCACTGGGGTCTGGAGCAGCCTCTGCGGAAGCACTGGGGTAGGGTGCACTCATTACTTCACAGGGTTCGGTCCAGGCATCCTGCTTCAGTGCTGGAATCTGGACACTTACAATTCATCCACAGTGTAGGGATGGGATGGGAGCACAGCAGACCGTCAGATCAATCGTCTCATAGGTGTGCAGATTCAGTTCAGTTACCAGCAACACAAGTTAAGGGTTAGAGTGTTTCATAACACTGACTGTAATTTATACACATCTGTTTTTTCATAAAGCACATTCATTCTTTTTTGACTTTGCCTGTGTGTATGTCTGTGCATCATGTAAGTGCCTAGTGACCTCAAAGGTCAACAAAGGGTATCAGATCCCCTACAACGGGAGCTATGTGCATTTGTAAGCTGCCATATGGAGGCTGAAAATGAAACCCAGGTTCTCTGCGAGAGTAGACAGCGTTCTTAACCAGTGAGTCACTGTTCCAGCCCCAGGACACACTCTCTTTCTTACATTGGCCACCGACTCTATTTCCTAGAACAGCAACTGACTGACATCTCCTCTGCTTTGTTTTCCCCAGAGTTTGAAGAGAGAACCCTCCTCCCAGAAACTAAAGAGAATGTTGTGTGTGCTCTCGGGTTGATTGTGGGTCTGGTAGGCATCGTTGTTGGGATTATCCTCAGCATCAAGGGTCTTAAAAAACGCAATGCTACAGAACGCCGCCAAGGAGCCCTGTGAGATACCTGGAGGTGCATTAGATGAGCTCAGAGACTGACAGGTGTGTGGATGTCTGAGAGGAAAACAGGGGTGTGACGCCTTTAAGAAAAGGGTAGGGGTAGTGGTCTCTCTTAATTCCTTTTGTTGGAAAAGTTGAGCTTTGGCATCAGATGCTACCCAATCCTTCAGGACTTGTGATCCCTTCCTTGGGTGTCCCTGGACCACTTGTGAGTCTTGGAAATTTTCTGCAGCTCCCAAGGCTGTGGACTCACACAAGAACACAGCATCCTTGTGGCATGGGGACATTGATCTCAAGGCTCAAGCATACAGGACTTCCGTGTCTTGAGTCAGCAGCCATTCTCCTGAGTCTGAAGCATTTGGACTTAGGCTCTTGGATCTGTGTCAAGAATGTAAATCTGAGTCCATGACTAGTATTGATCCTTTAGTCTGAAGGATGTTCTAAAGGGATCTGGGAAGAGGTAAGGCATGTTGATCTCCATGCAAACTAAGGATTAGGGTTCATATTGGGAACTCAGATCAACATTTAAGGACTTTTTCAGAGCCATATGACCGAGGGGGCCCAGGAAGGAAGCTGAGGGGCTCCCAACCCTTGTCATGAACCCCCTGGTAATTCTGTGTCTCCCACCACAGGTGACACCTTCAGCAGAAGCTCAGTGAAGAAGCTTGCTGTGACAGTGTCTGAGGCTACCCCTGTTCTCAGTTGTTCACCTCAGCAGAGACTGCATCTTCTGCAGTTTCCAGCCTTAAGCCTCAAAAGTTGCATCAGGTTCTCTGGTCTAACGTCTGGCTGTATTCTCCATCTCCTTCCTGTGTGTATACTCTATCTTCCATCATTTATAGTAATTCCCCAGTGACAAATATCACAGAGTTCTTCCTCTACTGTGGAACGTTCTGAGAATGGAGGCATCTCCTGTTCACTTATGGCTTGACATGTCTCCAAACTGTGTTCTTTTTTATTTCTACAAATAATAAACACTTTTAGTTGTGAAGTGTGTTTGTGTGTCTAAGTGTTTTTTTGTTCTTGGTGGAGACAAGTCAGCCTGAGGAATGTGTGTACTTCCCCCATATCTGACTATTGAGTGCCTTTTACAAGTTCTGGGACTAATCAGAACCCCAGACTCACTAGGGTTTTAAGCATCTGGGCATATGATTGCTTAAAGAGAGGTCCATCTGGTAAACCACAGAGTGGAGTTGGAGTTGCTGTACAGCAGACTCTGGATTGATGTGGGGGAGGGGGAGTTGGAGGTGGGATATGAGAGTGAATGCGACCCTTTCCTCCTCCCATTTCATACACATGTGAAATTCTCACAGAAAGGGAGATTCTGTGTGCAAAGAACAACATTAACTCAACTCAGTATGTCTCTCTCTCTCTCTCTCTCTCTCTCTCTGTGTGTGTGTGTGTGTGTGTGTGTGTGTGTGTGTGTGTATGAAGATGGCATGAATTCTAAAAAGGAGAGAAGGTGGTTGGGGGATCATGGGAGAAGGTGGATGGGAGAGGGAAGGTTGGAAATGATGTAAATATACAAATTCAATATACTTATGTGTGACCCCCCACACACACACATTTTTTTAAAGGAGAGAAGGAAAATCAATATTTGGCTCTTGTGATGGTATATCCTTGCAGAATAAATCTCAAAAGTGAGGGTTTGGCCTGGGGTAACTCATGAGAATGACAGAGTGGGGGCTGTTGTGGGCAGAGCTGGGAGCATACTGACACATCCACAAGTCACAGAACGCTGGTACTGACCAGACACCCCCACTGCAACATCCTTTGCATTGGAAAATGGCCAGGAGACCCTGAGGGGCAGGCTGGGTTCTATGGCATGGTCTCATGCTTCTGATCCTCTGCACTGGCTGGTGGTGAAATCTGGGGGAAGGGGTGAGCTTAGCCTCAGAAGTAGGTCACCTGTGTCGGGCTGGTGAAGGTTTCTCTCAGTCCCTCCTTCCAGTTCCAGGGACTCTGCTTCCTGTTCTGGTCCACTCAGCATTTCTGTCATTATGACAAAGACTCTGACAAAAGCAACTGGCGGAAGACAGAGTTGATTTGTTGACAGTTCCAGATTCCAGCCACATCTGCAGTAATGTTGAGGCATTCCATACACATTCAAGAACAGAGAATGGATGTTTGGAATATAGACATGCAGAGTCAAGAACAGAGAGAATGGATGCTAAGGTGTGGGCGCTGAGCTGTGGAGAAAGTATTAGAGACTAAATCCAGTGACATCATCAATTTATGTAGAAAGGACAGAGTGTTTCAACGTTTGAGAATCAGTTAATGCAATTCACACTAATTGAGAGATGGATATAAAACATTTATTCATCCAGATAGACTCATAAAATGAATGGTTACAGATTACAGCACAGGTCTTAAAGTGATTTTTTTCTTTTCTTTTTCTTTTTCTTTTCTGAAGGAACTGATTTCTCAGGTAATAAGCAATAAAAAGCAATTTTTTGATATGGGAAAAGACAGCTGCCCTGCTTCTCACATCAGGCACAGGGGTAGGGTGTTCAGAGGTTTCCCGCTCGGTATGTAGAACATTATGGTATGGGACAATGAAAAATGGCAAAATAAATATACAAAAGGGATTAGGATTTCAAAGATACAAAATTGTCATTGCTTCCTCTATATATAGCCAGAAAATGAGGAAATAAAAGACACCAGACTTCGTGTTAGTAAGAAACTTAATAATGCCGGGTGGAACGCCATTGCAAATAAAATTCTGGCAGAAATGAATGAAAGCAAAGTCAAGACAATGATGCCTTCAACAATAATATCAAAATGTCAGCTCTCTACTGCATGCTGCAGTGAGAACTCCATGTCTGTGTTTGCAGGCACATGGTATTCTTCATCAAAGAAGAGAAATATATATATATATATATATATATATATATATGTATATATATATATATATATATATCAAGGCTAAAAAATGCCAACTACTCAGACAGCACTAGCAAGACACTAGCAAGACTTTTCTTTGGAAAACTATAAAATATCATAGAAAAACATAAATGCAGTCAAGCACATGGAGGAGTAGAGCAGGTGAGGGTAAGACTGAATGTATTCACCATATTCTCTCTAAATCACTCTGTAAATGCAACATGCCTCAGAAAAGTAGAGTGAGCCTATTTATTTATTTATTTATTTATTTATTTATTTATTTTGTACGTTTGTTTTTTATCTTTTTCAAGACAGGGTTTCTCTGTATAGCCCTGATTATCCTGGAACTCACTCTGTAGACCAGCCTGGCCTCAAACTCAGAAATGCACCTGCCTCTGCCTCCGAAGTGCTGGGATTAAAGGCATGTGCCACCACTGCCTGGCTATTTATTCATTTTTACTTGCTGATTTGTTTCCACTCATTGTCTCTGTCACTAATCCAGGGAATCACTAAGCAGTATTTCAGCTCCACGTGTAAACCATGAGGTTTTATAAGATAAGGAAATTATTGGATCTAAGGTGAAGTTGCCCACTTGGTGTTAAACACATCTAACATCACTCTAAGCTTGTCAAGTTCCTACCAGAAAATCTATTAATGTAAAGACATAATGAACCTTAACATATGCATAACAGAGACTTGAATTTGCCCTAATATAAAGTGGATTGTATGTGATTGTGTGTAAATCACCCGGCATCATCAATCACTGTGCTGACATAGACTTCTGGCTGACTGCTAGCGTTTTACTTTGGAAACTAATTCTTCAAACATGATTGAAATTGACTCTCAGGGCCCTTCTCTGTCCAGGTCCACAGAGGAGCAAACCTCCATTATTTGAACCAACCTCAGGTCCTTTGTGAACTCATCCACAGTTTCTGGCTGTCTTCATGACATCTGTGGTGTTTAGCTGCTCTCATGAACCATGTGCAGGGTTTAGAGAAGAGGCAGTGTGGGAGTTTGAAAGAGAATGGCTCCCATAGGATGAGAGGGAGGGGCACTATTAGGAAATATGGCCTGCTGGAGCAGCTGTGGTCTTGTTGGAGAAAGTGTGTCACTGGGGGCTGGCTTCCAGGTCTCAGATGCTCAAACCAGGTCCAATGTGGCATTCACTCCTGATGCCTGCCAAACTGGCTGTAGAACTCTCAGCTCCTTCTCCAGCACCATGAGACACTGATCATGCTAGAAGAGAACGTGGGGATAAATCATGAACTCATTGGTACAGGAGACAATTTTCTGAACAGAACGTCAATGGCTGAGGCTCTAAGATCAACAATTAGTAAATGAGGAATGATGGAAGTAAAAAGCTTCTGTAGACAAAGGACACCATCAATAGGATAAAACAGCAGGCTACCGAGTGGGAACTATTTCACGGGTTCCGAATGTGGCAGAGGACGGATTTCCAAAATATATAAAGAACCCAAGAAACTACAAATCAACGAAGAAAATCATACAATCAAAATCGGGTAGAGATCTACAAAGAGAATTCTCAACAGAGGAGTCTAAACTTCCATAGAAGTACTTAAAGACATGTTTACATCCTTAGCCATCAGGGAAATGCAAGTCAAAATGCCTCTGAGATCCCATTTTGCTCCTGTCAGAGCAGCGAAGATGGAACTCACCAGTGACAGCTCATGATGGCAAGGATGTGGGACAAGGGTAACACTCCTCCTTTGTTTGTTCGTGTGCAGCCACTATGGAAATCAATTTAGCAGTTTCCAGGAAAGTGTGGAATTGATCTACTTTGAGAGGAAGCTATACCACTCCTGGCGTATACCCCAAAGAAAGTCCACCATACTGCAAGGGCACTTGCTTTTTTGGTAACATCCCAATGTTGTAGCAAACCTAGATGTCCCTCAAGTGAAGAATGGATATAGAAAATGTGGTATATTTACACTATTGACTATTATATATGTGTTAAAAACAAGGACATCATGAAATTTGCAGGCAGAAGGGTGCAACTAGATAAAATTATCCTGAGTGAGATAACCCAGTCCCAAAAAGACAAGCATAGTATGTACACACTTATAAGGGGATACTAATCATAAAGTACAGGATAACCATGCTAAAATCACAGACCCAGAGAAGTCAATAAAGAGGGCTTGGGATAGGGGTTGGGGTGGGGATGCTTGAATCTCACAGAGAAGAGAAAATAGATTTGACAATGCTGTGGATGGAGAGAGGGGAGTGGTTGGGGTTGGTGTGGGATGGGGATAGGATGGAGGATGTGGGGAAATGGAGGGAGAGAGCTGTAAGAGTGACAACAGGATTAAGGGGGTGCATCTCTGGGAGGAGCTAGAATGCTAGGATAATAGAAACTCCCAGGAATCTATGAGGGTGTCCCTAGCTAAGACTGCTACCAAGGGGGAACTGAAGCCTGAACCAGTCATACCCTGTAACAAGACGTGGCTTCCAATGGAGCGATCAGGACAGAAACCCAGCCACAACACCTTAGACCTACAATTTTTCCTGCTTACAAGATGTGTAGGCTTAAAGATGGAGCAGTAGTTGAGGGAAAGGCCAACCAATGACTGTTCCAACTAGATCCAAACCGTGAGAGGGAGCCCACCCCTGACAGTGTTAAAGACTCTGCTGTGCTTGCAGACAGGAGCCTAGCACAGCTGTCATCAGAGAGTCCTCATCCAGCAGCTGAGGCAGACAGATGCAGAGACCCACAGCCAAGCATCATGTGGAGCTTGGGAATCCTGCTGAAGAGGGAGGAAGGAGTGATGGAGCCAGGGGGGTCAAGGCCACCCCAGGAAAACCCACAGACTCGTCTAACCTGGGCCCACAGGGGCTCACAGAGACTGGACTGCCAACCAGAGATCTCCTGTGGGATTCCTTAAGTGTGAGCAGGGACTATCTCTGACTTCATTGCCTGACTTTGGATCCCTGTCCAACTGGGCTGCCTCATCTAGCCTCAACAAAGGATGTGGCTTTTCTTGCTGCAACTTGATATGCCAGGGCTGGTTGCTGTCCATGGGAGGGCTTTCCTCTTTTGAGGAGAAGGGGAGAAGTGGTTCATGGCGGGAGGGAAGGAGAGAGGGACTGGCTGGGAGGAAAGGTGGGGAAGCTTCAATCAGGATGTAAATAAATCAATAATTTAACTAATAAAGAAAGTTTAAGCCAACAGGACATGGCATGCTTAGATTCTAGCACACCAGAGACAGAGACAGGAGGATCTCTGTGAGTTCAATGCCAGCCTGGTCTACAGGACAGTCAGGAAAATGTATATATTTATGGGATAGAGAATGGTGTTCAATTTATACACAGACATAGATACAGAGACATATGAACACACATTCACACACATACACACACACAAATCTCTTAATTCTACATATGTATTATCTCACATACTTGTATCTAAAGGAAAGTTCTGTTTCACTGATGTAATCTGTCCTTCCTGTTTTCTGTATCTTATCCTCAAAACTGCTTATAAGATAGAACATATGATAAGGGATTGTGTCACAGGATCAGTTCAGATGCACCATACAAAGGAGAAGAAACACAAGGAGGAGAGTAGGGCATGGGAGGGGCTTCTTCCAGGGGCGGCCAGGCCCAGGCAGGGGTTGAGCAGCCCTCAGGGAGCACACAGCCAGGAGGAGGCAGGTCCCAGGAGAGCAGTGTACTGGGAGGAAGACAGGCCAAGCAGGACATGTTTTCATGACATGGAGGCAGGGGGAGACGCCTTCCTTCAGGTCCTGACAGCATAGCACTGAGCAGGGGGGGGGGACTTCTCATGTCCCAAGTCAATGCTGCTTCAGAGCACAGGCCCTCAGTAATCGCAGGGAACAAGGCTCAGTGCTAACTGCCTAGGCAGACCCTGGCAGTGCCCAGTGTCTCTGCCTCTCCTGTGCATTTCTCAGCCCACTCTGCCAGGCTGGTTAATCTTTCTCTTATCTGCAAGTCACTGCACGTGATGGCTGCAGGATTCGCTCTGGCAAGCACAGACTGCTGACTTCAGAAGTTGATGAGTGTCTGGGCCATCTGGGGAATGACCAGCTCACAGAGCTTCTGCCAATGCCCCGATAATAACCACACCTAAGCCATGAATGGCCCTCCCCCAGACACACTGTGGAGTCTCAGCGACCACCAGGCCCCTTACCTCTCAGATTCCTTAAGTAGACGAACAGCCCCACTGAGAGCATGAACAGACCGAGCGCCGTGCCCATGACTCCGATCAGCATCTTGTTCTGTGCAGATGTGGACCGAGCCCCTAAGGATGGAAGCCAGGGGTGGGTTTTATCTCAAATTCAGCACCTCACAGTGCGACCCTGTTATCAGTGCAGTGGGGAAGCTAGAACCTGCCACTTCTGCAAAAACATTTCAGAGTCACCCAAGGCATCAAGGTGGAAGACAGGGGCTGCAGCCATGGATGAGAATGAGAACATCTGGAGTTGCTCTGTCCATCTCTGCCATCTCTTGTAATGAATCTGGTGAAATTATTTCTGTTAATCAAGCAGCTGCAGCTGGTGGGTGGGGAGTGTTGCAAACCACAATATTGCCAAATAATCTGCTATGCATGAGATTGTGAGCATCTCTACAACCACCAGTGCAGGAGCAGATCAGAACAAGGACATAATGGTGGTACTCACATGCACTTTCTGATCCAGTGCCTACTGAGGGAGCCAGCCACAGCACAGATCCAGAATGGAACAAGACAAGAGAAAGCAAGCACATGCTGACCCCTAGAGTGGGCCTTTGAAGTTAACCTGTCACACTACTCTCCTGTCCTGAGACAGTGTCATCTGCACATTGTGCTGTAGCTGCAGCCACCAAGACTCTTGGGTACCCCTGCAGGACACAGGTGCATACCAAGCATTTTAAGGGCTGGGGATCACCTTCTCTTGCACATTTGGGATGACAAAAATTGGGCTGGCTACCTGGGGTTCATAAGTAACTTGGTCCAGGTTCATCTGTAGCTCTGTGTTCATTAGTGTGCTGGGGAGAGCCTACACCTTATTGAGTCCTCTACACCCTAAAGAAATAAACCTGGACAAACTGACCATCGACAGACCTTTTGTAGGATGGCCAGCAAGCCTCCGATGGCCGCTCCACTTTGCTCCTAATAGCTGCCGTCCTTGAGGAAGTGTGTCTTTCTGGGGCTTTCGATAAACCCTGTAGTTCATTTTGTCCTGATTTTGACAAAGTACATAGCTCATGCCATGTACTGTACTGGGGACATTTGTCTTCATTGACAAACCTGGTAGAGGTTACCTAGAACTTCCCCCACTCTATCTAGATCTTTTCTTTTTCATTGACTTTCTGTCTAGGAACATTTCCACACAGCCTCCATCTTAATCAGAAAAAAAAATGCTGGGTATTGATGTGTAACCCGGAGAGGAATGAAAGCTAGCAACTCAGAAATGCTATTCACTTTTCTGGTAGAATAACCCCTGCCCATCCCTTGTGGGCAGGGATTTATAGGGTCAGAGAGAGAGAGAGCTAAAGATCAGGCTCACTCCATGGTGGGCAGGGATTTGCAGGGTCAATGGGTTTCCCACTCACTCCACTCCACTGCGACAGGGCTGGTCAGGCTGGGATGCTCCACCTGGCAGGTGTAAACGTCTCCACCCTGAGGAACCGCCTCCAGCATCACCAGCATCTGGAAGGTCCAGTCTCCGTTTCTGATCAGGCCCGTGGACACAATCCCAGTCTTTTCCTCCTCGCCATTCCGGAACCATCGGACTTCAATGCTGCCCGGGTAGAAGTCACTCACAGAGCAGACCAGGAGGGTGTGGTGTTGCAGGGGCTGCGTCTTTGTGGGGTATACAGTCACCATGGGCTCAGCTAGAGGAGAAACGGATGTAGGAAAGAGTAGTGATGGTAGAGCTGTCCTCCTTATTGGAAGCCTGCCTGCCTCCATCCACCCAGGCTGAAGAACTCAGGGCTTCTAACCCTGTCCCTCAAGTCAATCCTGACAGCAGGGACTGTAGGATCTGAATAAAGAAACCTATAAGGACTTATTTTATAACATGGAATGATAACTCATTATTGAACTGAAATATTTTTAGTTTGAAAACATGCCTGAAAGTAGTGTATGTAGAAAGTTCATGAATACAGTACTTCAAAGCACAAACCCCATAGAGCAGCTCAGGAATGGGTCTCTCCTGGGGAGCAGGAGCAGAGAGAGGGGCTTCTCAGGGATCCCAAGGCAAACAAAAGTTAAAACGTCATTACAGTAAGGGCTAGGGAGATGGTTCCATAGATAAAGGTGCTTGCTTCCAACACTGATGATCTGAATTCATTTCTGAGGACCACATGACAGTTGAAGAGAATACCTCTAAAAAGCTGTCTTATAATCTCCACACACATGACACACATACTCCTCTCTCTCTCTCTCTCTCTCTCTCTCTCTCTCTCTCTCTCACACACACACACACACACACACACACACACACACCACATGTTTGCCCAGCTTCCTCTGATCTAAAGCTTACCTTTTAAGTTCACCATGAAGATATCAACAAGGGCATAGTTATTTCTGCATCTGTCTGCTGTAGCACGATAATTATCCAGAATGTCCTTCTGGGTGTTCAAGTACTCAACGATGGGCTGCCCCAGCTCAGTCACTGCCAGAAACTTCCCATTGTCACTGTCAAAGCGGGCAAACTCTTCCTGGTTATAGATGAATCTGGTCACAGTCCACACACGCTCCCTTCCATTTAAGTAGTGACACTCGGCCTTCAACTGCTCCAGAAAACGTGCTGTGGGGACAGGAACACTCTCTATTACAGGAAGTCTGTGTGGACAGACAATGCCCCAGACTTCAAGTTTGTGAAGGGATCTGCAACACGTGCAAAGACTTTATTTCCTGTACACTCTAATCCCACTAGCCCACACCATGAGCCCATCCTCAGCCCCTGAAGCAGAAGGAGAATCTTGAGTTTTGTTATGGTTTTTGTGGTAAGAAATCCTAATAAAAAACAATCTAGGAAAGAGAAGGATTATCAGATTATAATTTGAGAGTATCTGCTATTGCCAATAAGGCAAGGCAAGAGCTTGAAGCTCTTTACCAACAATCATGAGGAGAGAGAGAGAGAGAGAGAGAGAGAGAGAGAGAGGGAGAGAGAGAGGGAGAGGGAGAGAGAGAGAGAGAAACTTAGACCCTTATGTCTCCCATCTAGTTTCTTCTTCTCCTATGCTTTTCATGGACCATCGTCTAAGGAATTTTGTTAGCCACAGTGGGCTGAGACTGCCTATATTAACTCCTAATCAAGATATTTCCAAATAGACATGCATACATGCCATCCTGATAATTCCTCTCTTCCCACATGATTTAATTGGAGTCAAGCTGACAGTTAAATCTAGTCAGTACAAAGAACATGCAAGACAGGGACTGCCTTCTGATCCTCCTCCATCCAGCACATGCTGCCTTATCTCAGGTCCACAGGTCTTCTCCCTCCCCTTAAATAGCACCAATGTAGAATATCATTCTATAAGTCAAACCTAAGAACTGACTGTGTGTCAGGCCTTGTTGTCCCTGGGAACCCTAAGAGAGAAAATCGAGTCTCTCCACTCTTGAATCTTGAAATTAGTGCAAGTGAGGGATGAAATTATCGAAGACTGAAAAAATTCAATCACATGTAATTCTATTAACAGAGAATAGAAAGACAGTTAGGGACATGGCCTTTAAAACCATGCCCTATCGGCCTGGAAGCCATTCTTCTTCTGGCTGCCTTTGTAACAAGATGTAGGACTCTCAGCAACTCCAGGACCATGACAGCATAGACATTGCCATAATTCCTGCCATGATGATAATGGAGTGAACCTCTAAACATGTAAGCCAGCCCCAGTTAAATGTTGTCTTTTAAGAGTTGCTATGACCATGGTGTCTCGTCACAGCCCTGCAACCCTAACTAACAGCTGTGGAGGAATAGTTCTTCAGATGTGTAAGTTGATGTCAGCTGGAAGAAAAGAACGTGGTGAAGGGAAGAGAAGCAAGTGTGGTGATAATACCATTTGTGAAAGGCTTGAAGACATGATCAACTGCATGAATACAGAGGACAGTTGGGGTGAATATTTGAGAATATGAGGGAGGGGTTCAGTTGTAAGTGTCATCATAGTGTGATGGTTTGTATATGCTTGGCCCAGGGAGGGGCACTATTAGGAAGTGTGGCCTTGATGGAGTAGGTGTGTCACTGTGGGTGTGTGCTTTAAAACCCTCATCCTAGCTACCTGGCAGTTATGAACATGTGGAACTGTCAGCTCTCCCTACACCATGCCTGCCTTCATGCTGCCATGGTCTTGCCTTCATGATAATGGACTGAAACTCTGAACTTTTAAGCCAGCCCCAATTAAAAGTTGTCCTTTATAAGTGTTGCCTTGGTCATGTTGCCTGTTCACAGCAGTAAAACCCTAACTAAGACACATGGGGATCCCCAGCCCTCCAAAGACTTGACTTCCAAAGCAGAAGCAAACTGTAGAAAGAGGAATTCCCCTAGCTATTATGGAAGCCCCATCTACAGGACCAATGAACTTGTGGGATGGTAACACCTGGCACTGTGGTAAATGCACCTTGTGACAGGCACAGCTCTTCCCACAGGGCTACACGTGTCGTTGCTTCTCATCCCCACAGATCGCTCTGCAGCAGGTACCATCCTGATGCCCAGTGGAGTCAAATGGCTTCTCCACATTGCACATCGTGGAAGATCAAGAAAGAGCTGGCAGCATGGGAAAATGTGGCAGTGACGTTCTGGTGTATAACAATCACATATCCTTATGCTATGCCTCATGCAAATCTTCCTGGCTCGAAATCATTCAAGATGCCAGACCACCAGGCATGATGCTAGTTCAGAGAAGAGCTGAGAACTCTTAGGGGAAACTGTTTGAAGGACACTGACTGAGGGAGGACTCTGAGCATCAGCCAATGATGGCTATTCCAGGCAAACAAAGGGTTGCCATGGTAATTCTGGGGCCTTGAAAAGGGGAACAGAGTAAATTACAACCAGCATGGTGGAGTGTCTCTTTAGTTTCATCTGCTTGGCAAACTGAGACAGGAAGATGGCAATTCAAGATCTACCCAGTCTATGTAATAATTTTAGTGTCAACATGAACAACTTTGGATCATACTTTTTCAAAACATAATAGAAAAGAAGAAAAGAAAAGGGAAGAGAAAAGACAAGAAAACTCAGGGATAGAGTATGCCAGTATCAGAGAACTTATCAGGGGTAATCAAGTTTGTGACATCAATCTCTCATATTAGAGAAAAGAACAACAAGAACCTCAGGTCCCAGTTTGGAGGTTTGCATCAGCTGTGTGTCATGACTGTAACTACATATCTCATAAGAAACAGTCTAATAGAGGAGTCCTTAGTATATTTACTTTTTCTTATATTTTGACTTCTGACTTGACAGGGTAAAGGATACAGTCTGTCATGATGGGGAAGCCTCAGAGGGAGGAGCACCAGATGGCTCTTCTCATTGCCTGTGCAGTCAGGAAGCAGAGATATCAAGAACTGGCCCCGCTGTCCAGCTGCAAGCCCCACTCCCAGAGATACTCCTCCTCCATCCATGCCCCACCTCTAAAGGTTCCACAGCCTTCAAAAACACTGTGACTGCAGGGACTCAGTGAACACAGGTGCTCTGGGGACCTTCCTTCCTCAAACCACAGCAGGGGAAACCTGACAGAGGGGTCACTGTAAGGTCAGCAGGAAAGGCCCACCACACCCTGTCACAGGCACACAGCAGCCTTCACAGCAGGAGAGTGAAGGTCCTTTCACACATGACAGTGTTGGGAGCTCAGTGGCCTAATAGTGACTGCTCAGCTCTACAGATTGGATGGCTTTGGTCCATACATTACCCAGAATACATGCTGGTGCCTAGTCAGTGCTAGGGAGGGGACAAAAGCCTTGAGTTACTGTGCACCTCACTAGAGCATGCAAAGAAGGAAAGGGGTGGGGAGAATGGCAGACAGTCAGGCAGGAAGGAAGGAAGCAAAACATAGTAAAAAATAACCTTGAATACAAATGAATTAAAGCCATCAATCAACTGATATAAACTGGCTGAAAGATAAAAATAAGTCCCAACTATGTACTGGTTACAAGAAACTCATCTCCTAGCTGGGCATGGTAGCACACACCTTTAATCCCAGCACTTGGGAGGCAGAGACAGGCAGATTTCTGAGTTCGAGGCCAGCCTGGTCTACAAAGTGAGTTCCAGGACAGCCAGGGCTACACAGAGAAACCCTGTCTCGAAAAACCAAAAAAAAAAAAAAAAAAAACCAACCAAAACAAAACAAAGCAAAACAAAAAAAGAACAAAAAAGAAAAACAAAAATAAAACAAAAAAACAAAAACAAAAAACAAAAAACAAACCAAAACAAACAAACAACAAAAACAAACAAACAAGAAAAAAAAAAAACAAGAAACTCATCTCCTTCATGGACCTATGCAGAGGGTTAGAAGGAAGGCTGAGGAAAGATACATCACACAAATGGAAACCAAAGGGTAGACAAAGTAAAAATACTCACATCATATAAAGCAGAGCTTGCATTTTAACAAGCAAAAGAGACAAGTAATTTCACTGAATGTTGGTACAGTGATGAATTTAGCAAAATTATGTAATGGCTTTAAATAGACATACATAGATAAACCTGATGTGGGAGCAGCACATCATATAAGTCAAATATTAAAGAGAGAGAGAGAGAGAGAGAGAGAGACAGAGAGAGAGACAGAGAGACAGAGAGACAGAGAGAGACAGAGAGACAGAGAGACAGAGAGAAAGAGAGAGTGTGTAATACAGCAATAAATATGCACTGCCTCCCCCCAATTTTCATTAAGGGATAGATGTTCAGAGAGAGAATACTCAAGTAACTTCTGAGTTTCTACTTTACAGGGCAGAACCAGAAGAACTATGCCTAGTCAGAGAACCTCCCACCCATCACTAGCAGAGCACACAGCTGTCCTAGGAAGAAGTGCACATTCCCCAGGACTCAGCACATGTTGAGCCATGAAATAAGGCTCAATAAATTTTGCATGAAAGTCATCTCATGCATCATCTCAGACCAGAATAAGGTAAAACTGCAGTTAAAAAGGTCTTGGGATGTGAGATGCCTGAGCAGCCGTTAAGAGCACCCACTGCTCTTTCAGAGGTCCTGAGCTCAATTCCCAGAAACCACACGGTGGCTCACAACTATCTTTTATGATATCTGATGCAATCTTCTAGTGTGTGTCTGAAGACAGCTGGAGTGTAGTCATATAAATAAAAGATAAATAAATCTCTAAGAAAAGGCAACAAGGAAAATAGCAGCAATACAGCTGGGATGGACTTCAGGACTTGCCCATAAATGGCGGCTGTATAACTGAAGATGCTAAGAAGGAAAATAAAGAACTTTCCTGAAACACGCATGTGTTGGTGTCAGCAAAGACTGTAAGGACAAGGATGTTTGGGGAGTTTTTGTTGTCTCTTTAGAGTTGTGCTCCAGAGTATGTTTAATGTACAAGGTGAGGAGTTTCATACAGACATCTTCCATCAAGAGTAGCATGGACCTTAGCCATGTTTTCACCACATTTTTCTCTCCTGCCTCTTCGGTGCTTTCTATTTTCCAGGATGGTCCTTCCCCTCAGAGCTCCCTGAGTCCTGGGTCTTGCTTGCTGTAGGTACTATGACTGTGGTCAGATTTGTCCTGTTTTCTGAAAGCGGCACTATTTTGGTTTTGCTCATCTTCCCTTTTTATGGCTAAAAGATTTTTTTTTTACTGATAAACGCATTAATTGAAAATAACATCAAATAATATCAAATAATAAACAACAACAAACACAGCACATTTCAAGGAGTGAGAAAATCAATGATAACCTAGACCTGAAATCTGTGATGATTAAAATTTCTACATATCACTTCATGAATTAATAAGGAAAACTGAAATATGTGGTACACGTGACCAGTGAAGCAAAGAGCTAAATTGAAAGGATCACCACAATTGAACGACCATTAGCTATGATGAGAGAAAAAAGAGACAGCCCAAGGAAATAAAATCAGAGTTTAAAAAAGAAGCATCATCAGTTAAGTACATATAGTGGGGAGTACGACACTGCCTTGAAGGAGCCTATGTCACACAACTGGCGAGCCTGGAAGAAATGGATAATGCCTGAACAAATGCAGCCCATAATAACTGAGCCACAAAGAAATATAAAAACAAACCAGACTGATAATAAGGAGAGTCCAGGTCCTGGGCTGCCCCATTTTAGGAAACATTTGAAGAATTAACTCCAGTTGTGGTTAGAGTCTTCTACAAACTGAAATGGATAGAGCTTTGTAAACCCTTCCTCTGGAGGCAATTTTTCCCTGAAACAAATAGGCAAAGATCCAGCCAATAATAAACCAGTGTCATAGCCTGTATGAACAGAGATGACACATTTTCCAATAAAACTATAACAAATCAAATTCAAGAGCCCATCAGAGTTCACAGGCCATGTCCAAGCATGAGTCATCTTCCAGATGCAAGGACGGTTGGATGTGTGTGAGTAAATATGTGTGAGAGCACAGGCCACCGCAGTGAGGGGCTAAAGCAGCACGGTCCTTCCAGCAGATGCAAGGGAGGCTTTGACAAAACTCATGCTGTGTGTGATAAGCAAGACTCAAAGGATCATATGTAGAAGGAGCACACATCGAAATGACAATGCGAATACATAAAACCCACAGTTGGTTTCAGAGTGGGTGGAGCTAAGGTCATTTCTTCCTGCATCAGGTTAGACAAGGGCCATCCACACTCACTGCTCTTGTTCAATGCATTACTGGAATCCTTTGCTAGGGTTATTAAACAAACAAACATCAGTGTAAATGAACTCTCATTAATGTAGATATTGTCAGTGAATTAGTCCAGCAGCTGTATTTCTTTACCTTATGATAGTCCCCAATATCTTCATGGAAAAATCAAGGCTCAGTTAAAACTCTGCCTCAATAGCTGAGCAGTTAAGAGATCTATATCATGCATATGATTATTGATCTGGCTCCATGGGCTTCAGGTATGTTTCCTTGGTATGTCTCCAAATCTCTTCCCTGTTCTCTACACTGCCCAGCCATTGGGTGATCAGTATTCATGGACAAGGCATAAAATAAATGGTAAGAATTGTTTACACAAACATAAGAGCAGAGGTTTTTGGTATGAAGGCTACCATGCAATGTCTGGATTGAAATAAGACATGGCAGAAGAGGAATCAGCATTCGAATAATACACGCCTAACCTTTCCACAGCTCACAAAGGCATTGTGCTTACAAATCAGAAATATCCAAATTGGAAGGAAGTTGTTCATATTTACAAGAGCCCTGATTTTAATACATATATAAACCTTAACAATCTACCAAAAGGCTGTTAAAATGATGAAGTCAGTGAAGTTTTAAGCTCAAAATCTGCACACAAAGGGCAGCAATAATGAACTTCTGGAAAGGACCTTTAAGGACCAGCCCCAGGGCTGGAGAGGTGGCTCCGGAGTTCAGAGCACTGGCTGCTCTTATAGAGGACCTGGGTTCGATTCCCAACACTTACATGGTGGTTCATAACCACCTTAACTCTGGTTTCAGGGGATCTGATTCCTTCTTCTGGCATATATAAATCTTTTAAATATATAATCTTTTAAAAATGTGAGCATCAGAAATCCAAAAAGGCCAATCAAAACACAGGAAAGGGAACCTGAAAAGCTACCTCTCAAAGAAGACGTGACATGCTAATGGCCAACAACCCTTTGAGAGTTACTCAGTGTCACCCACCACGAGGAATGTGCTAACCCGATCCACAGTAGGAGAGTGGGGCAGCATGTAGGGTGTCTCAGCAGACATTCACAAGTGCTGGTGAGGAGGGGCAGAACGAGAAAATGAAATAAAATGAAATGAAATGAAATGAAATGAAATGAAATGAAATGAAATGAAATGAAATGAAATGAAATGAAATGGACACAAGCATCATGGGGAAGAGTTGGAGAGTCCTCATGTGGGGTTTGAGTATGCTTGTCCCAGGAGAGTGGCTCTATGGGGAGCTGTGGACTTGCTGGGTGTGGCCTTGTTGAAGGAAGTGTGACATTTTGAGGGAGGACCTTGAGACCCTTCTCCTAGCTCTCTGGATTCCACTCTTCTCTTTGCCTTTGGAACAAGATATAGATGTTGAGATGAACCTGTTGTTGTGGGTTTGGATCTTTGTGCAATGTGGACCTTTAAAAGCTCTGTCTCTCTCATCTCTGTCTGTCTCCTTGTGTCTCTGTCTCTGACTGTCTCACTGTCTCTCCTCACCCTCAGTTTTCTGTCCCTCCCTGCATGGGAACTTGAAGCAAGCACACACAGTAGCTGAGAGCACGTGAATATTGTACTTCCTAGCACCTAGAACTACAAGAAGCTGGCATATTCTCATGTGTGCTCACATATACACACACACATGCACACGTACAAGAGACACTTGTTGGGATTTCTGTCAGGTCACTATACAGCCTAAGACAACAACATGACCCTGGAACATGAACAACATGAACCTGGAAAGGTCAGAGAGAAGCAACAGTTCCACACCGATCATTGAGAACAGAAGGTGAGCAATGGATCCTCCAAAGCTCGGGGAAGCCGCACTGTGCCAGAGACTTTATGTCCTGACTGCCTTCTATCCCCAGGAGGCATCAGCAGCCTTCACACTGTCTGCCCCCGGCTCTGGGTACTCAGTTGGAACCGTGTGAAATTGTTGATTCTGGCCACTGCTGATACATGAGAATAGAACCTCACATCTGAAACCAGGTGGGTCCCCCCCTTTACCCTCAGGCAGGAACCCAGCTGGTGCTGGAGACACAGCACAGGGTTTCAGGGGAACTGCTAACTGGGAGGAACCAAGAGCACACTAGCTCTGCTCCGGCAATTGTCTGGCAGGCAGATTCAAGTATTAATATCCAGGGTTCGGCTCTAGGGTGCAGTCAACACAGAGAGAGAACCCTGACTACTTCCCATGAAGACGAGAAAGGCCAGAGATCCCAGTGAGGGCACAACACAATCCTCCAGGACAGCACTCCCTGATTCCCCTTAATTGCTCATGAAACCTTCATGGAAATTTTCCATCTTATTATTTTAGAGAGGTTCTAGACAGGTCTTTATTTCAGTGCCCTGTCTTACTCATGTCTTCAGGCCCATAGGAAATGTGATATCAGGTTTGACAGGTCACATGAGGAGGGGAGGGACATGATCCATTCAATTCAAGGATCTCAAAGGAACATCTAAGACACTTTTATATGAAACAATATGAGATTTGTATGATTAAGAGAGGTGGTCAAAGAAAAACCGACAAGTTTTTAAAAACCTATTGTAGACAAAATGAAGCCAGCCCCTTTTCCCCACCCCCAGCAGCTAGAACATGAGAGGTGCACTTACGTCGGGGGTCCCTGCCCAGTGCCACGGGAGGGCTCAGCATCATCAGACTCAGGATCACAGCTGCCACACAGGGGCCTCTGGGGAGCCACAGACACACCATGCTGGAGGAGAAGGGAGGTTGGTGGCCAGAGAGGCAGGCCAACCTGGCTGACTGAGGAGGGTGAGGGACTCCACCCACTGGGGCTGGGTTGGGCACCTTCAGTGCTGAAGAACCAATCAGCAGCAGAGGGGGCAGCAGCATCAGTTGCTGGTCAGAGGTGCAGAGTGAAGGTCTTTGTGAAACTTCCAGTTTCCTTTGTTAAGCAGACAAACTGCTTCAGCTCAGAGCTGTGCAGCTTTGATGAGTTTGGGTCTGCAGCAGTTGCATGGATGCTGTGCTGAGCCTCCAGTTCTGACTGAGGGCAGCCTTGACCCCATCAGTCTGCCTCAGGAGATTAAGTCTGTGAGAGTCCAGGCCCCATTGGGTTCCTGCTGTGACTTCCCCATTTGCTGAGGGAAATCTAACTTTTACTCCTCTTCAGCCTTGTCTGAAGAAAGGTCATAAGAAGTCTTTCCTAATGTATGCATATAATGTTGGAAGGAAGACAATCACTGAACATAAAGTATGAATTACAGTTTAAAAATACAGTCATACTATTTGTGAAATATGAACCTTGTGTTGCATAATGATTACACATTATATTAAGTAAAGGCGACAAATTAGATTAAGAATGTCTTTGAGTGACAGTCCAGAATAGTCAATGGTTCAGATTAGTCCACTATTCTGATGGTCACTCTTTATCTGCCTCGGTAGTTCTTGAAGGAGGATTTGCCACCTTGCAATGAATATCACAGAAATCCATTGAGTGAGTTTTTAAGCCCCTAACTTTATACTCACAGCTATTCCTGGGCTTTCTCTTAAAAGTTTTGTTAAAAAGAAAACTTTGTACAATATACTTTGATTACATTTTCCCTCTGTTCCTTCCTACCTCCCTCCTCGCCCAATTTTATGTTCTTTCTCTCTCTCTCTCTCTTTCTCTGTCTGTGTATGCATGCATGTGTGTCAAATAAACCAGGAGATAAAACAATACACAAACACACCTATACAATTCCCCATTAAGTGAAAATAAGAATAAAATAAAAATAAAAAGGTTGAACATTTTTACAATGTTTCTACGATGTGTTTCACCTTTGAAAGCTCTGTGCCGAGATCTGTAATCAGTTCGTCTACTTGGGTGTTTATTTTCTTGATGATTTGGTTTTTTTTTTACGTCTTCCTAGATATTAGATATTACTCCTCCATCACACATGTAATTGGTAAAAAATATTGTCCCATTCTCTAGGTTACTACTTTCCCCATTTGATTGTGTCCTTTGCAGTATAGAATATTTTCATTTTCATGGGGTCCCATATATTGATTTTTGGTCTTATTGCTTGGGCTTTCGGGGTCTTGTTCAGAACCTCTCTCCCATGCCATTGAGTTCAATGCTGCACCCCAGTGTCTCTTCTGTCAGGGTCAGGGTGTCTTAGCATGTGCTGAAGTCCTTGATGTGTGTGGAGTTGGGTTTTCTGCAGGGTGATGAGTATGGATCTACCTGCATTCTTCTGAATACAGGCATCCAGTTTGACCAGCACCGTCTGCTGAAGCAGCTGTCAGTTCTCCACTGTGTCTTTTCTACTTCTTTGTCACAAATTTCTTACTTCTTTGTCTATAGGAGCAAGTACTTCTCTGTCTCCACAGTTCAACTGCATTGATCCTCTGTTTTCCTGGAGCATCATGTTATTTTTATTTCTGTAGCTCTGTACTACAACTTGAAGGTTATTCATCTAACAATTCTCTTATTATTCAAGATTATTCATCTACCCTGGGTATTTTTGTATTTCCATAGGGAGCTGAATGTTGTCCTTTCAATTTCTGTGAAGAATTGTGTTAATGAAGGTGTTTGCACTGGATCTGTAGATCGCTTTTGCTAGGACTACTGTCTTCATCGTATTAATCACCCTGACCAGGAGCACTGTAACCTTTTCTTTCTTCTGATATCCTCTTCAATGTCTTTTTTCAATGTTTAAAAGTTTTTCTTAAACAAGCCTTTCACCTCTTTGCTTGCATCATAAGATGATTTTTGAGTCTATTTGAAAGGTGTTGGTGCTCTGATTTCTTTTCTCAGTTTCTCATTTTTATATTGGAAGGGTACTGATTTTTATGTCAAGGTTTTTAAAGATTTATTTATTTATTTTATGTATGTGAGTACATTGAAGCTGTCTTTAGACACACCAGAGGAGGGCAACAGATCTTATTACAGATGGTTGTGAACCACCATGTGGTTGCTAGGAATTGAACTCAGGACCTCTGAAAGAACAGTCAGTGCTCTAAATCACTGAGGCATCTCTCCAGCCCCTGTGTATAGTTTTTATCGTTCTATTTTGCTTAGAAATTTTATCAGTTGTTGGAATTTCCCATTGGAATGTTTAGGTCCACTGGCATATAAAATCGTGTCATATCATGGCTTCTTTCATTCCTGTTTGTATCCCCTTGATGTCCTTCAGTTGTCTTACAGAGGTAGCTAAGTTTTCAAGTACTACATCAAGTAGGTATGGAGAGTGTGGACAACCATGCCTTGTCCCTGATTTTAGTCGAAATGCTTTGAGTTTCTCTCCATCTAGATTGATTTTAGCTGTGGGTTTGCTTGAATTTTCCTCTTTTACCTTGTTTTGAGATATATTCTTCATATCTCTAGTTCCTCAAAAATTTTATCATGAAAAATTGTAATTTGTCAGATGCCTATTCTGGATCTAATGAGTTGATCATGCACTTTCTGATGTTCAGTCTCTTTACATGGCAGATATTCTCTCTCTCTCTGTCTCTCTCTCTCTCTGTCTCTCTGTCTCTCTCTGTCTCTCTCTCTCTCTCTCTGTCTCTCTCTCTCTCTCTCCCTCCCTCCTTTCCTTCCCCCTCTCTCTCTGTGCTAACCATCCTTGTATCTGCAGAAAGAAATCAACTAGATCATGGTTGATATTATTTTTGATGTGTTCTTGAATGCACTTTACAAACATTTTATTAAAAATTTTTACAGCAACATTCATAAGAGATATTGGTCTAAATTTTCCTCTTTGCTGTGTATGTTTGTTTTTAAAATTCACTTTACATCCTGATCCCTGCCCCTCCTCCCAGTCACCCGTTACACACTCACTTCCTATCCCTTCCCCTTCTCCTCTGATTGGGTGGAACCCATCTCCTAGCTAGAAGAACATATTCCACACACAGGCAACAACTTTTGGGATAGCCCCTGTTCCAATGGTTTAGGACCCACGTTTGCTACTTATGTGTGAGGAGGCCTAGGTCCAACCCATATAGGCTCTTTGGTTGGTGGCTCAGATTCCGAAAGCTACAAGGATCCAGGTTAGTTGTCTCTGGTGGTCTTCCTGTGGAATTCCGTTCCCCCTCAGGGCCCACTATCCTTCCTCCAACTCAGAGTCCCCAAACTCTAACTCCAAAGTCCAAAATTTGGTTGTGGGTCAGCTCTGGTGGAGCCTCTCAGAGGACATTTACACTAGGCTTCTGTCTACAAGCAAAACGGAATATCATTAATAGTGTTGGAGTGATGCTTGCCCATGGGATTGGTGCAAGTTGGGCAGGTGTTTGCTTGCCCATGCTCTCAGTCAATAAAATTTTGGGTCAAAAGTTTTTTGCATGGGTTGGTGCTCCTCTCACTTTACTGGGGTTTCTGCATGGCTACAGGAAGTAATCTCTTCAGGTTCCATATCCCCACAGCTGTGAGCTTCAGCTAAGGTCATCCCACTGATTCTGGGGAACCCCACCCCATAGAAACAGAAAGAAAACTGCAAAACTCTTTCTGTGAGGCCACTGTTGCACTAATACCTAAACCATACAAAGAATCAACAAAGGATGACAATTTTAAATCAATTTATCTTATGAATACTGATGGAAAATACAAAAACAAGACAAAACAAAAACAAACAAAAAACCCCCCAAACTCAGAAACCAAATCCAGGTACACATCAAAATATCCTCCATCATGTTCAAGTAGGCTTTGTCCCTACTAGGAATGCAAAGAGGGTTCAAAATATGAAAATCTGTAACTTCAATTTTGTACACCTCATTTTTGTTGATGATTCTTAAATGCTCAAACCTCTTTAGCCCTCCACCTACCAGAGACAGTGGGAAGGAAAGGGTACAGGAGAAGTGGACCTGCTCAGAAAGGGTTTGTGGAGCAACTCCCATCTGTGCTGTATGGAAGTTGGCAGTTCAGTTCTCAGGGCAGCAGCGTCAGCTCGATCCACTGGCAAACACTTCGTAGATATATCAGCAGTGCAGGTCTGTAAAGTCCGGATAGCAAACACGCATCAGCAGTGGTGGCACTACCTAACAGAGACAGCCAGGCCTCGGCCTAAGCATTAGTCAGGAGGAGGGACCAGGAGAAGTCCTCACCTGTGCCTCTCTCAGGGAAGTGAAGATCAGGGAAGATGAGAGACCAACAGGTGTTGCACATCTAGCTCTATAACCAAGCCTAGCTGAGCCCCTGTCGCTGTCCATTGAGTCTGATTTACACCCTCCAATCATCAAATGGTTTCCCACAAGTCTTCCCTCAGCATGTGTCTTGCCTCAGAACATGCTTCTGTCTCAGCTGACATCACTCTGCCCATCAGTCCGAGTCCTTGGGAGTGGCAAGAAGCTGCAGCACACCACAAGATTTTTGGTGCATTTCTCTCTGTGGAGTCCTGACAAATGCAGCTCAACTATGCAATGCAAGGTGGACCAATGCATACTATGTCATTAGTGAAGAATCCTTTATCACGTGCCCTTTGATTGCTTACTTTAACAAAATATCCTTTCTCCTGTGTCTGCGACAATGAAACATTTTTTCATGAGTCTGCCTTAGTCTTTGACCTGTGCCCACTTCAGGAAAACATCCTCCAAACATTTGTCCTAGCAAAACTCTGTCCAAATGACTTTCCAAAGAACCATAAGTTTCCACTTCAGAAATCCACAACCATAATCAACCATGTTAACAAACTGGGGGAAAAAAACAACAAAATGGCATGCTCATTTCATTTGCTGCTGGCAGTGCCTTTGACAAAATCCAATATCTATTCATGATAAAGTCTTGGAGAGATCAGTGATGCTAGGCACATACCTAAACCCGAGAAAGGCAGTGTGCAGCAAGTTCACAGCGAATTAAATGGAGAGAATCTCAAAGCAATTCCACTAAATGGAGAACACGTCAAGGCTGTCCACTCTCGCCCAGGCTATTCGATGTCGTGCTTGCAGGTCTAGCTGGAGCAATAAGACAACTAGAGGAGACCGAGGGGGTTCAGTTTGGGAAGGAAGAAGCTGAAGGATTGCAATGATCAGATTACATCATAGAATACATGAGGAGCCCCAACATTCTACAGAGAACTACGGCTCATAAGCACCTTCAGCAAAGGGACTAGATAAGAAATTAAGTCTGTATAATCTTTGTATCAGGGTAGCAGTGGCCTCAGAAAATGATTCAGGTAATACTCCTTCAGGTCTACTTTCCAGTGTTATATTTTGGAGAATGATTTCAGGAGTATTGGAGCTAATTCTTCTCTGAAGATCTGGTAGAATTTTAAGCTTTTTCCATCTGGCCAATGATTTTCTTCGTTGAGAGACACAATTTCTCTAGGTACTATGGGTTTGTTTAACTTGCTTATCCGACCTTGATTTAACCTTGGTAGACGATATATATCAAGAAATTCATCCATTCCTTTTAGGTTTTCCAGTTTGGTGGAGTACAGATTTATTTTAAAGGAAGTCCTTAAAAGTCTTTGATTTCCTGGGTGTCTGTTGTAATATTTCCATTATCATCTCCGATTTTATGAATTGGGAACTTCTCTCTCCATATTTCACGTAGCTTGACTAAGGATGTCTTTCTTGTTGTTTCTTTTAAAGAAACAACTCTTCGTTTCCTTGATTCTTTGTATTGGTTTGTATTGTTTGTTTCTGTTTCTTGCCATCTATTCTTCTTGTTATTTTTTTCCTTGTTGCTCTAGGGCTGTCATGAGTCACTAAGTTACAACCATGTTCTCTCTCCTGTTGTCTGATGTAGACACTGATTGCTCTGAACTTGCCTCTGGGAATTGCCTGCTTTGTTTACCATGGGTTTGACACCTTGAATTCATTTCTGGTCAATTAAAAAATAATAATCATAGGTTTTTTTTAAATTTCTGTCTTCTTCCATTTTCACTCAGTAGTGAGTGGTTCAGATTCCAGGGGTTTGCATCCTTTGTGAAATTATTGATATCTTGGTTTAATCTCTGGTAACGAAGTAAGAAGTGCAGCATTTGAAGTGGAAACTTTGGTTTCCTTGTAGACTCTGCTGTGTTGGATGGTGTTTTGCTGGGGCAAACATGTGAATGAGCATTTTCCTGAAGCAGACATAAGTGAAAGGATATTTGCTAAAGCTGACATGTGAAGGGGTGTTTAGCTGAAGCAGACACGGGTGAAAGGTTGCATGAAAGGACACATGACGAGGGATTCTTCACTGAGGACACGTTTGTAGTGGTCTGCCTTAGCTGAGCTCCATTTGTCAGAACTCCATACAGAGAAATGTACCAAAATTCTCGTAGAGGTATGCTTCTTGCCTCTTCTGCAGTCTAGAGCCAATCGGCAGAGTGACGTCAGCTGATATAGACTCACCTGCTGACGTAAGACTCATGGGAGGCATGATCCATGGAGGAGATGGGGTGTTTGGAAAGAATATAAATAGGAATCAGTGAACCATGAGAGAGCTGGCAGCTAGAGCTAGCTATGCAACTCTTGTTGATCTCAAACCTTCTTTTCATTGAGAGAGGCTCAGGCTAGAAGGTCTCCTGGAGTTTCTGGTGATCCAAATCTCTGCTAGTGATTCATGCCGATTTAGCTGAGGCCTTGGTCTTCCAGCTCGGTCTTGTTAAAGCTGCTGCTATCCTGACACTGAACTGGACTGCTGGTGTATCTAGGAAGTGTTTGTTTCATTTGATGTTATTTAACAATCATTTGAGAGTGAGATGTGTCCACTCTGGAGAGTTTCTCCATTCTCCTTTAAAAAAAATTGAACATCTTTACCTCCAGGTGAGGTTGCTTATCATGGCAAGGTAGCCACCTGAGAGAAATTGTCTGTTTCATCCTCAGATAAAATACTGTCCAAAAAAGGACAGCTATGAGAAATACTTGACTTATAGCTCTGCCAAGACAGGGTAAGCAGTCATTCATAAACCTGCTTTACACAGTTCTGTCAGATGATTAATCCTGGGACAGAAGGCTGATGACAGATGCTCCAATGTTATAAGAAATTAGGGCGCTCTCCAGGTAGTCAGCTGTCTCTACAATTGTCTATGTTTTGGAACCTGTGTTTGGTACTTCCTATGTACCCAGGCAAAATTTAAGTTGTTCTTGGATTTCTGACAGTGTTGAAGACGAGTTTTAGTCTCATAATCAAATTCAAGTTGTTTGTCATTGAGAGAGAGATTATAGAGCGGAAGACAGGGTTCTCAGATGGCTTTATCAGCTAAAATCTAAACCTTCCAGGCTTAGAACCATAATTTTTTAATTTATGAATGATGGTAGTGTACTTTACCTAATTGACAAATAAAACGGACTGAATGTTAATTGTATATCATACTTTGTAGTTCACAATTGTTATGGTTTTGTTAAATTTATGTCTAGGAGGGAGTTTTTTATTCTTATTACTGGAGAGAAAAGGGGAGATGTACAGGGTGCTTCTGATGATAAGGTTCTGTTGCCCACTTGGTTTCTGGATCAATCAGTAAAGATACCAATGACCAATGGTTGAGTAAGGGGTGGGATACTTACAGTTGTATGGGATGTCTCAGGGAGAATCTGGAGAACTGGGGAAGAAACAGAAGGCAGTAGTAACAGGAGATAAAGCCAATCAACCATGTGAGTTCTCAGTTGGACTGACCAATGGCCATTCTATCCAGTTATGCCTTCGGTGTCAAGGGAAGTTTAGGAGTGCCCAGCCATTGAGTTAGCAAAGGCATTTTAAGATTAACTGGTGTGTAAATGTGTGTTATTATTTGTGGGTCCAGGGGAATCTTGGTGAGGGCTAGTTGTATGGCTCACCCAGAGTTTAAAGCAGGGTAACAAAAACTACACACTACAGCTTTCTTCCCCTGGGCCATCTCCCTGCTCCTCAAAGGTTTGTTTCCTATATAATTTCTATAGGAAGCTCATTTCCCTCAGGAAATTACCTATCAGCATTTTGACTTTTGAGATATCACTTTGCTTGGCTAGGTGGTTTCATTGTCCTTGGACTGTTAGTTCAAAGACATTTTTGTTTTGATTTTTAATGTGTGCCCTTGTGTGTGGAGGCCAGAGCAATGGCTTATCAATTGGAACTCCACAGCAGAATCGTCCAGATTCTCCAGCAATGTGAGCACCTTTCTCCTGCCATCCAGCTGTTCTGCACAGCAAAGGACAGAGTCAGGGAGCATGACCCTGACTGTGTTCTCACCAGACAGTGACAAGGCCCACAGCAACCTCTCCCTCTTCTAACAGCCTCTCGTGGATGCAGTAAATGCAGGGAGTGGGGATTCTTGTGTACTTAAATGACTGTCTGTATTGATTATGCATAGTGTTCTCAAACTTAATCCAATTCAAAAAGTACTCCAATTGACAAGTAATGAATTAAAACTGACTTTATCTCTTATATACTATCTCACATGGTTATGCATGAATAGTGAGTGGGTCCTTCCCATTTTTGGGTTGTTTTTTTTTTTTTTTTGTTTGTTTGTTTGTTTGGTTTGGTTTGGTTTTTGGTTTTTGGTTTTGATTGTGACTGTGCCCTGATAATTTTTCTCTCTTGAAGGAAGAAAGTATTTTAGTGGAGCCCATAGTTAACAGACTTTTAAATGTAAAAAAGACTGAATTTTAAAAGAAAGTAGATATTATACAGGGATTGAAATTTTAAGAATTTGCAGACTGTGGAATTTCTGAAGTTATTTAGATCTTGGGGATGAATAAGAACGTAAAGGTTGAGGCTTAATAGTGATGTGTTTTTGTTTCAAGTTGACAAGAGGTCAAGTGTACTGACTGGTTTTGTGTGTCAATTTGACACAAGCTGCAGTTTATCACAGAGAAAGAAGCTTCAGTTGAGAAAATGCTTGCATGAGATCCAGCTGTGGGGCATTTTCTTAATTAGTGATCAAGTGGGGAGGGTCCCATTGTGGGTGGTGCCATCTCTGGGCTGGTGGTCTTGGGTTCTCTAAGAAAGCAGGCTGAGCAATTCAGGAGAAGCAAGCCAGTAAGTAACATCCCTCCATGGCCTCTGCATCAACTCCTGCTTCCTGACCTGCTTGAGTTCCAGTCCTGACTTCCTTTGTGGATGAACAGCAACATGGAAGTGTAAGCAGAATAAACCCTTTCCTTCCCAAGTTGTTTCTTGGTTATGCTGTGTGTGCAGGAATAGAAACCCTGACTAAGACACATGAACAGTGTCTTAGAGTCTGTCCTTTTCTCTTTGCTATTTCTTCTACTTAAAACTCTACGAAGCAGATGACTTTCATGTTTTGTTTATTTGAGAAAAATGTAAGAAAGCACATGACAGCAGACTGGCTCAGAAGTGCCAGGCAAAGGGCAAGGGTCAAAGGGGGGAGGGGAGGTGAGGAAAGGGGCCTTCTGTCCTGTCCTGGGGGGGCAGAGGAGGTGAGGAGAGGGGCCTTCTGTCCTGTCCTGGGGGATCCTATCCAGGTGCTAAGCAGGCATCAGAGCACAGTTCTCCAGGTGGAGCCTCAGGAAGCATCAGGTCCCGGGAGAGCACTGTCTCTGGAGGAATGTGGACCAAGCAGGACTTGTGTTCATGACATGGAGGCAGGGGGAGAACTCCTTCCTTCAGCCTGGTCACGTCACCTCAGCTCAGGAGTCCTGCAGAGCACAGGGGACAGGGGTGTTTCCAGTCCTAACTCTGCAGTGGCTTCTCTGACCACCTCAGGCCTGCCTTGACAGCATGGCAGTGAGCAGAGAGGAACTTCTCCTGCCCCGAATCAGTGCTGCCTCAGAGCACAGGCCTCCAGTGCAGGGAGCAAGTCTCAGTGCACACTGCCTGGCCAGACCCTGGGATCCCAGTATTCCCCAGGGTCTGCCCTGTGTGCATCACCCAGCCCCCACAATGCAGAGAAAGCAGATCTGTCTCTGAGAGAAGAGTGAGGGGTGTTACCTGTCGGCTGCAGTCCAGACTGTCCTAGAAAAGAGAATAAAATGGATGCTTACATGCATGGAGGCACATCTGTCCCCACCTCATGTCCCCAAACTCTGAGCTGCCACCTCAGATTCCTCTGCTAACCCTGCCCTCAGCACACAGGACCAAGAGGAGCACGGGCAGAGGGAGGAGCTCAGGGAGCGTCAGTCACCAGCAGTGCCCATGGCTCTTCCCCAGGCTTCCTCTGTCCTCAGGTCTCAAGCCAGAATCACCTCAACTTTCCCATGTGTTCTCATCCCTCCTCAGGTCAATCAAGGCACTACTGACTGTTGTGTCAGAGTCCATGGAAACCTGAGGTCACGGGGCCAATGGTGTCCTGAGACCCAAGCCGTGACTCAGCCCTGAAATGCTATGGAGTCGTGGCCCCCACCGGGCTCCTTACCTTTCTGGTTCCTGAAGTAGATGAACAGCCCCGCTCCTAGGAAGAGCAGACCCAGCACGAAGCCCCCGACTCCGCTCAGCATCTTGTTTTGTGCCGATGTGGACTGTGCCTCTGAGATAGGAAGTCAAAGGGTAGAGGGTTTTTAACCAAATGCCATTTCCCCCAGGACCCGTGAGAGGCAGAGCTTTGAGACCAAGGAAGAAGCGTGTTCCAGAAGAGCTGGAAGTGAGAAAGCAACGAACCAAACAGGAAGAGGCTCACACCAAGAAGAGCCTTAAATATGGCGATCCTGAGCTGAGCTGACAGGAAGCCGCTGAGCCCTGGGAGTAAGCAAAGGCAGAGCTGTGACCATATGTCCCTGCGGTCATCCATGACCCTGCTCTGCTCTTGTCCATCGTCATCACCACTAGCAGCAGAAACACAGCCCAGCCAGAGGCAGAGGCTGCAGCCAGAGCCAAGAAGATTCCAGGACCTGTGATGTCACTAGGGGGCTCAGATCTGAGTGTATGGGGCATAACTGCTTCCCAGGGGGCAAGGGTGCTTTTAGAAGCATCACACACCTACCCTGGGAGCCATGCTGAAAGACAGGACTGTGCAAACCCAGTGGAAAGAGTGTGTGGGCTGAGGAAGCTGACAGGCAGGGACAAGCCACGTCCCTCCCATGTTAGTGGACATTCATAGGGTCAGAGAAGGCTGACAGGCAGGAATAAGCCACGCCCCTCCCTTGTGGGTGGGCATTCATAGGGTCAGAGAAGGCTGACAGGCAGGAATAAGCCACGCCCCTCCCTGGTGGGTGGGCATTTACAGAGTCAGGAAGTTAGCACTCACTCCACTCCACTGTGACAGGGCTGGTCAGGCTGGGATGCTCCACCTGGCAGGTGTAAACCTCTCCACCCTGAGGAACCGCCTCCAGCATCACCAGCATCTGGAAGGTCCAGTCTCCATTTCGGATCAGGCCTGTGGACACGATCCCAGTCTTCTCCTCCTCGCCATTCCGGAACCATCGGACTTCAATGCTGCCCGGGTAGAAGTCACTCACAGAGCAGACCAGGAGGGTGTGGTGGTCCAGGGGCTGCGTCTTTGTGGGGTACACAGTCACCTTGGGCTCAGCTAGAGGAAAGAGAGGAGAGAAAGAGCCATGAGGGTGGGGCTGTCCTCCCTGTGGGCTGCCTGTCTCCACCCAGGCTGGATCCAGGAAGGCCTAAGGGTCCACTGCACGGTCACCCAGGACTTTTTTAAAAAATTTATTTATTATTATATGTAAGTACACTATAGCTGTCTTCAGACAGCACCGGAAGAGTGTGTCAGATGATTATGAGTCACCATGTGGTTGCTGGGCTTTGAACTCAGAACCTTAGGAAGTGCAGTCAGTGCTCTTACCTGCTGAGCCATCTCACCAGCCCCCTAGTGGCCCAGGACTTAGGTTCTGTTTTTACTATTACTGTCAGCTCCACTCTCAGGAGGAATCACCAGCTGGAGGTGGAGCTCCAGGCAGGGAGAGACAGGCTCACCTTCAGCTGTGGTCATTTACCAACAGCTCAGTGACACCCACATGTCCTGTGGGTGTAAGCACAGGGGTTCTGTCTCTTCTCTGCAGATGGTGATGGGTCTGTGTCTCAGGCAGGAGACTCACTGAGAGTTACTCCTTTCTCATCTGTTTCGGCAAAAGTCTAAATAAATCACCTTTGCCTTATCTGCCATCTTTACTCTTATGTCTGCTGCACAGGGATTCACGGTCACATCAGCAGGTGTGAGCTGCAGTCTGCACCGTGACCCACGCAGAGCACTGCACACGCGGCAGATGGCAGTGCTGGGGGAGGATCCATCCCAGCTGGGGAAGCTAGGCCATTTTCCTTGTGCTGTGTGTGGGGTTTTTTGTTTTGTTTCGTTTTTTGTTTTTGTCTGAACAAGACATGGTAACAGCCATCCATATACCCCGTTATTGTAAACAATCTCTCCATCCCTTAGCATTAGTTCATAGAAGCCTTCATTTTCTTTTGTTATTTCCAGTTCATCTCTCTACAATCTTCTGAGGCGGAGTGAAGATTCTGTCCCCACCGTGAGCTGTGCAGATGGGGTTGTGTCCCCCCACACACACATACACACCTTGAGTTGTATAATCAGGGTTTGGGATTTCAGCATCACAAACTGTCATGGGTAGTTTTATGATGAACTGACACAGCTAAAGTCACTTGAGGGGAGGGAACCTCAACTGAGGAAAACACCTCAGTAAGACTGGGCTCTAGGCAAGCCTGTAGGGTATTTTCTTAATTAGTGATTGATGGAGGAGGGCCCCGCCTGTGGGGGTGCTGTCCCTGGCCTGGTGGTCCTGGGCTCCATAAGAAACCAGGCTGAGCCCGGTGGTGGTGGCACAAGCCTGTAATCACAGCACTTGAGAGGCAGAGGCAGGCGGATTTCTGAGTTCAAGGCCAGCCTGGTCTACAAAGTGAGTTCCAGGACAGCCAGGGCTACACAGAGAAACCCTGTCTCAAAAATCCAAAAAACCAAAATAAAAAAAAAAAAAGAAAGAGAAGAGAAGAGAAGAAAAGAAAAGAAAAGAAAAGAAAAGAAAAGAAAAGAAAAGAAAAGAAAAGAAAAGAAAAGAAACCAGGCTGACCAGGCCAAGAGGAGCAAGCCACTCTCCATGGCCTCTACATCAGCTCCTGCTTCCAAGTTCCTGCCCTGCAGGAGTTCCTGTCTTAACTTCCTATAATTAGGAAAAGCAGCCGGAAGTGTGAGCTGAGGAAGCCAACGATTAATTGTAATTGGGCTGTTGACCCACAACACCCCGACCTTGGACTTTAGACTTAGAAAGTCCAACTCAGTCCCAGCCTCTGCCTAGGAGTGCGGGTCCTCCTCGAGGGTCTGACCAACTCATCGGGCACTCTGCCAAGAGCCTTGGCTCACACAGACTGAACAAAGGCCTGGTCTTTTCTTCTCACCAGGATAGAGTTCAGACACCTTTGATCTGAACTTACTCCACACCCCACCACAGTTCCAGCCAAGGCTAGCATGCAGGAGGCCGCCCCACCCTCGGGTCTGGAAAAGGCTGAAACAATGTATACAAGGTCTAGAACGTCGCTGGTCTGCCGCCCAAAGGATCGAGCAGCAACATTTATCTAACTTAGGTTGGTCTCAGACATTGCCTCCCTCCAAACGCCAGATTTTCCAAACCTGCTGACACACAGGCTTCCGTCTGCACCTCCCTGGACACAGGTGTTCAGGAGCAGAACTTGGCAGTCCCTCTCTGTGTCCACAACAACACTGTTCCAGCTTCAGTGGCTGCACACAGGTGGATCCAGGCACCACCTAGCCCTGACCCCTCGTGTGACCTCCCTCCTGTCCTTATGCAGAGCTGGCAGCTCTGAGTGGCAGCCGCAGTGGCGGACACCACCATCGGCTTCCCTGTGCCTGTCCCAGCCCTGGTGCGGCAGCAGGTCTGCATCCCCAGTGGACAGCAGCAGAGTGCTGCAGTGGAACACGGTGCTGGGCATGCCTGCTTCTGCTGCCCACAGATAGCGGCCAGGAAGTTACTCATGCTGGAGCAAACGTAGATGCAGTAGAGGCAGGAGGTGACCTTAAGGTGCAAGCCAGTGACTATGCCACCCGCTACTCAGCCTGGTATATTCCAGGAAGACAGGGAAAACCACAAGGTAAGCATAGACATGACTGACTGGACGCTATCTTCCTTGAGTTGGGAAAAGAAATCATAACTTCATTGCAGTCTTGGTTAAGGGCAGTCCCTGAACGGCAGCCATCTTTGTAAAGGGCAGTCACATCACTGACTGGGCCATCTGTGTTAAGGGAAAATCATGTCTTCAGCGCCATCTTTATTGAGTGAGGCCAGGAGTTTTCAGTGCCTTGCTGGCACACAATTCTAAGATTTCTGTGTTTTAAGCTATAGCTCTTTGGGTAAACTAAGTCATACTGAAAACTACAACGGTCTGTCATGATATAATAATGCACTATAATTTGGTAGGATCAGCAAAATTGCCACTCTCTGTGAACTGCACCATGATTAAAAATATTAATTGTAAAAGCTTCATTAAGGCCCAAACCTAAGGTATGAACCCTAAAGTCCTAGTCTTACGAAAGCTACTAAATTATTTTAAGTTGTTAATGATAATTTTAAAATGCAAGGTCATGTCCGTCCAAGGTACCTGCAGAACCAGCTTGTGGGTCTCTCATCAAGAGAGGAGGGGGCTGGTGAGGTGGCTCAGCGGTTAAGAGCACTGACTGCTCTTCTGGAGATCATGAGTTCAAATCCCACCAACTACATGGTGGTTCCCAACCATCAATAATGAGAAACAAATGAAATAACCTATGAGTGGGAGCAAGAGGGAGGAGGGAAGGGAAGGGGAAAAAGAGAGAGGAAGAGAAAAAGTAAATTTTTAGGAAAAATTTGGAGTTGCAGCCTGAAGAATCAAACTGTCAGGCCCACGGGGCGGGTCTTCCCCCACCCCCCCTGTGCTCCTCTCCCTTCGGGACCACCTCGCTCTGGGGCGCGGCTTTCCTTTCCTCCGTCCGCCCCTTCTCCCGACCCTTCTGCTTAGGGGGAAAGTGTGTTTATACAGTTTTCACCCACGGGTCACTGTCCTGGGCGGTCCTGACTTTTTTCTCGGGGCGGAGAGGGGATCAGCAGTCACCAGCGCGGCTCCTCCCGCAGAGGGTGAGTTTGTGTCCGGGGCCATGAGGATGCTTAAACCACATGTGGCTCCAGCTGCGGGGATCCCAGCATCCCCTGCGGCTCCTGCGCATGCGCACCCGCTCCTGCCGCGCCCCACTGTCCCAGCCTCACCGCGGTTCCGCCCCTCACACCGCCAGGTCTCACCTCTGCGCGGCACAAGGAAGCGATCAGAGACCTCGTAGTTGTGTCTGCACACCGTGTCCACGGCGGCCCGCGCCCGCTCCAGGACCTCCTTCTGGCTGTTCCAGTACTCGGCGTCCGGCCGCCCCAGCTCGGTCACCGCGCGGTACTCGCCCACGTCGCTGTCGAAGCGCACATGCTCCTCCCGGTTGTAGATGTCTCTGAACAGATACCGCACGCGCTGCGTCCCGTTGTAGAAATGACACTCATATTTAACGTGTTCCAAGAACCGTGCTGTGGAGACAAGAATTATCTTCTCTGGGGACAAGATGCCCGAGTCCCGCTCAGCCTAAGTCCGAAGTCACAACAACTAACGGGGCAAAAGGACCCACACCGCAGCCCCACTCCAGGCTGAGCAGTCACAGCTGAGTTACAGAGTGACGTCACAGGGGAAGAGACAGGACAGTCCTCCCTTCGGTCCTCTCCCCCTCATTTCTGTAACCCTCATCTCGGCCTCCGGACAGGTCGAGCGGCCATTTTATCTCCCACTGGATTCTTCTGTTTTGATTTTTAAGTGAATTTTTTATACAATATATTCTGTTCAGAGTTTACCCACCCCCGACTCCTTCCAGATCCTCCCACCTCTCCGACCACGCAAAGCCACTCTTCATTCCCTTATACATTAAAACATAGTCAATTAGGACAAAACAACAAAAACAGGATGAGGCCGGGCGTGGTGGCGCACACCTTTAATCCCAGCACTTGGGAGGCAGAGGCAGGCGGATTTCTGAGTTCGAGGCCAGCCTGGTCGACAGAGTGAGTTCCAGGACAGCCAGGGCTACACAGAGAAACCCTGTCTCGACAAAACAAAACAAAACAAAAAACACACAAAACAAAACAAAACAAAAACACAAAAAAACCCAGAATGAAACAAAAAAAAAGAAAAGAAAACCACATCAAAGACACACACATTAAAACACACAGGAAACCACAAATCTGAAACCATAATATAAGCAAAAGATCTGTAAGCCAAAAACAAAAACCCCAACTCTCCAAGAATACCATTGAGTTTACTTTCTGTTGGACTGTCTACTGCTGGGCTAGGGGCCTGCCTGTGAGTGTGGCTCATACCCAGGGAGAGTCTTTATTTTTGAGACTGTCATATAATTAAATCATTTCCCCTGTTCCTTTTCCTCCCCTGAACCATTCTATGTAAACCTCCATGTTCTCTTTAAAATAAATGGCCTGATTTGTCATTAATTGTTACATACATACATATATATAGATATACACATACATATACATACACATGTACATTCCTTTTTATTGAAAAGGGAAGTAAAAACACTTTATGATAAAATTAAAGATTTACGTGGAAAATATTTCAGATAAACACGTTAAAATTGACAATTTTCATGAAAAATTAAAGAGTAAAGTGGTACACATGTAAAACATTGTTAAATTAATTGAAATATGGGATAGAAACATTGTATGATAGAATTGAAGATTTACGTGGAAAATATTTCTGATAAAATTGTAGAAAAGCATGTTAGAATTGAAGATTATCATGGAAAATTTTATACAGATATAATAATGGTAGGCATAAAAGCATTCCTAAGTTGATTGAAAGTGTAATTATAAACATTTTCTGATAAACTTGAAGATTTACATGGAAAATGTTTCTGATAAAATTGAAGAAATACATAGAAAAACATGTTAAAATTAAAGATTATCATGGAAATTATATAGATAAAATGATAGGCATAAAGATAATTCTAAGTTGATTGAAGGTGCAATCATAAACATTTTCAGATAAAATTGAAGATTTACATGGAAAATATGTTCGGTAAATTTCAAGAAATATATAGACAAACACATTAAAATTGACTATTTCATGGAAAATTTTACATATAAAATGGTAGATATAAAAACTCTAAATTAGCTGGGCGGTGGTGGCACACGCCAGTAATCCCAGCATTCTGGGAGGCAGAGGCAGGCGAATTTCTGAGTTTGAGGCCAGCCTGGTCTACAGAGTGAGTTCCAGGACAGCTAGGGCTATACAGAGAAACCCTGTCTCGAAAAAACCAAAAACAAACAAACAAACAAACAACTCTAAATTAATTAAAGGTGGAATTAGAAACATTTGTGATAAAATCAAAGATAAAGTGTTAGACATAAAAAATTACTAAATTAATTAAAAGGAGAATTACAAACATTTTCTGATAAAATTGAAGATTTACATGAGAAATATTTCATTAGTCTATGTCTTTTTATTGGGGAGTTGAGTCCATTGTTGTTAAGAGATATTAATGAATAGTGATTGTTGCTTCCTATTATTTTTGATGTTATTTTTATGTTTGTGTGGTTATCTTCTTTTGGGTTTGTTGGAAGATCACTTTCTTGCTTTTTCTAGGGTGGAGTTTCCCTCCTTGTGTTGGCATTTTCCATCAAGTATCCTTTGTAGGGCTGGATTTGTGGATAGATTATGTGCAAATTTGGTTTTTATCATGGAATATCTTGGTTTCTCCATCTATGGTGATTGAGAGTTTTGCTGGGTATATAGCCTGGGCTGGCATTTGTGTTCTCTTAGGGTCTGTATGAGGTCTACCCAGGATCTTCTAGCTTTCATGGTCTCTGGTGAGAAGTCTGGTGTGATTCTCATAGGTCTGCCTTTATAAGTTACTTGCCCTTTTTCCTTACTGCTTTTAATATTCTTTCTTTGTTTAGTGAATGAATTTGGTGTTTTGATTATTATGTGCTGGGAGAACTTTCTGTTCTGGTCCAGTCTACTTGGACTTCTGAAGGCTTCTTGTATGTTCATGGGCATCTCTTTCTCTAGGTTAGGGAAGTTTTCTTCTACAATTTTATTGAAGATATTTACTGGACCTTTAAGATGTAAACCCTCAGCCTGGCAGTGGTGGCGCACGCCTGTAATCCCAGCACTTGGGAGGCAGAGGCAGGTGGATTTCTGAGTTCGAGGCCAGCCGGGTCTACAGAGTGAGGACAGCCAGGGCTACACAGAGAAACCCTATCTCGAAAAAACAAAAACAAAAACAAACAAACAAAAAGATATAAATCTTCACTCTCGTCTATACCTATAATCCTTAGGTTTGGTCTTCTCATTGTGTCCTGGAGTTCCTGGATGGTTTGGGTTACCAGTTTTATGCATTTTGCATTTTCTTTGACTGTTGAGTCAATGTTTTCTATGGTATCTTCAGCACCTGAGGTTCTTGATTTCATCTCTTGTATTCTGTTGATTCTTGCATCTATGACTCCTGAATTCTTTCCAAGGTTTTCTATCTCCAGAGACATCTAACCTTGTGATTTCTTTATTGTTTCTACTTCCACGTTTAGATCCTGGATGGTTTTGTTCAGTTCCCTCACTTGATTGTTTGTATTTTCCTGCAATTCCCCAAGGGATTTTTGTGTTTCCTCTTTAAGTGCTTTTACCTGTTGACCCATGCTCTCCTGTGTTTCTTCAAGGGGGTTATTTAAGTCTTTCTTGAAGCCCTCTATCAGCATCATGAGATATGATTTTAAATCCAACTCTGGCTTTTCTGGTGTGTTGGGGTATCCAGGACTTGCTGTGGTGGGAGAACTGGGTTCTGATGTTGCCATGTGGCCTTGGTTTCTGTTGGTAGGTTTCTTGTGCTTGCCTTTCGCCATCTGGTTATCTCTGGTGCTGGTGGGTATTGTTGTCTTTGGCTGGAGTTTGTTCCTCCTGTGGGCCTGTAAGCCTGTGTCTTTACTCTTCTGAGCTCAAAAATGAAAGCACTGCTGGGAGATCTCTCTCTCTCTCTCTCTCTCTCTCTCTCTCTCTCTCTCTCTCTCTCTCTCTCTGTTGCTGGTGCTGCGAATTGAACTCAGGACCTCTGAAATCACAGCCAGTGCCCTTATCCACTGATCCACCTCTGCAGCCCAGGGTCACAGCTTTCAGCAGTGCTGATAACCCCATCTTTATCTCCCATGCACATCTCACAGACTTGGATTTTTCTGTGTGTGATGTATACGTGGGTCATGAAACTAGGAAGGGGATCATACGATGCAAAGAGAAGTCAGGTCCTTTTCATGAGCTCGGGGCAGAGAATGTGGGAGGAAAAATAAGATACAGATATGTTCAGATCACAAACACTGAACCAGCTCTATCCTGCCCCGGGGTCCCAGAAGGGCCTCCAGTTCCTTAGAACAGCCCACAGATGCCCATCATCTTGAAGGCCATTTCCAGATCTAAGAACTTCAGCATTAGCTGCTGTGTGCTCCTGAGGACAAGGGGAAACACTAACCACCACCCAGCAGAGGTTCCGCATGGGAACAGGGGGCACAAGCACTGGAGTCAGGGGAAGAGAAAGAGGACGCCCTGGGTTCAGCCTCACAGCCTGCAGAGGACACACAGGGATCTCCCTGTGATGACCTCACTGCCCCTTGACTCTATGACACTTCCACAAAGATCTTCTGATTAGATCAATATTTTACTTTTTTCCCCCTAAAACAACAGAAACCATAATAAAAAGTAAAATAGGAAAACATACAGGAAGTTCTATTTTTAAAGAGAAACCACTTTGTCTGGCATATCTCAACACAATGAAGACAGGGCCTGTCCCAGAAGTTAATTTAACATCATGATTCATCGATCTTCCCAGAGGCCTAAGAGAACATGGCACAAGGTGTAGATTTTACTGGAGACACTTGAAAAGCGATGGCTGACACACAGGGGCCTCTCACACAGATCTGAGAGTGCAAACATGCAGGCGTCTGTTTGGGGACATGATTTAGAGTTCATGTGAGGGCTATGGGTGGTCACAGAAGAAATCAATACTTTCAAGTCACTTGCCCCAGACAGTGAGGAAGTTATCTCCTTCCTTCCCCAACCCCCAGCAGCCCAGCACCTGAGGTGTGCACTTACATCTGGAGTCTCTGACCAACACCACAGGAGGGCTCAGCACAGTCAGCATCAGGATCACAGCTGCCACACAGGGAACTCTGGGGAGCAGCATCATGCTGGAGAGGAGACACAGGAGTCAGAGGGGAAGATAAGCTTCAGACTGTGACTTTATTCTCTTTACTCATTAAGATATTAAGATCCAGGGGATTCACTGCTCTGCCACTGGATTGGGTAAGGCCAGTGCTGGGGAGCCAATCAGCATCAACGGAAACAGGCATCATCAGTTGCTAGTTAGAGATTCAGTATGAAGGTCCCCTTCTGAAACTTGGAGTTCTCTTCATTGAAAGGAAACTCAGGCTGGGCTGGTGGCCCATGACTCATGTCCCAGCACTCAGGAGGCAGAGGCAGCTGGGTTTCTGTGTGTTCAAGGTCAGCCTGGTCTACACAGTAAAACAATGTTTCTAATTGACAAACAAACAAACAAACAACAAAAACCCGAAAACAAAGAAACAGAGAGTAGGGTTTTGGTTTGGGGTCATTGTTTTGTTTGTTTGTTTTTGTTTTTTTTAAGAAGAAATTAACTGTGAAGATTCCAGAGGACGCTGGAAGAATGTAGTAAGTGGTGGATCAAAATACATTATATGTGCATATAACTTCATCAGGGTGTACATTACATATCATGATAAATCGTTCCCGCAATGCTCAAGACACCCTGGTACCTGGCTCTCCTCCACATCTCCTTTTCCCAGGTGTGGGAACTCAGCTTTAACATAGGCTCTTTGGCCATTTCTGTGAGCGTGTGCAGAGGGCGTCACTGCCCTTCAGGACCTAAGTTTGCTCAGCACAGCAAACCCAGGCTCAGGCCACAGGCCCAGGGAGGTTAGAAGGTTGCTCTGTTTTCTTTCTGTTATTGTAGTCTTGGTTTATTCATCAATTATCATTAATGAAATCACAGACAAAAGTCTTCACATGGAGAGGGAGGAATTGGGATGAGGGGTGAGGGTGGAACTGGCTGGGTGGGTGGATACCTCATACCTCAATACTGGCTCCAAAATGTCAGATCTGGTCATAGGGTGACATGACTGACTCCTCACCACGGAGCTTCAGAGCCCTGAGGTAGCACTGTATGACAGGCCAGCATGGGAAGAGCAGGACAACTGAAGGAATGAAAGCTAATCCATGTCATGTCCCCACAGTGGCCCCAGAGGTGACTGTACTCTCCAGAAGCCCGGTGAGCCTGAAAGAGCCCAACATCCTCATCTGTTTCATTGACAAGTTCTCCCCTCCAGTGGTCAATGTCACCTGGTTCAAGAAGGGACAGCCTGTCACCAAAGGCGTGTCAGAGTCAGTGTTTCTCCCGAGGGACAATCACCTCTTCCGCAAATTCTACTATCTGACCTTCCTGCCCTCTGCAGATGATGACTATGACTGTGAGGTGGATCACTGGGGTCTGGAGCAGCCTCTGCGGAAGCACTGGGGTAAGGGGGCACTCATTACTTCACAGGGTTTGGTCCAGGCATCCTGCTTCAGTGCTGGATTCTGGACACTTATTCATCCATAGTGTAGGGATGGGAGGGGAGCACAGCTCACCGTCAGATCAATCGTCTCATAGGTGTGCAGATTCAAGTTCAATTACTAGCATCAAAAGTTAAGTATTCAGAGTGTTTCATAACACTGATTATAATTTATACACATCTGTTCTCTTGTAAAGCACATTCATTCATTTTTGAAAAAAAAAAGTATGCATGTGGGTGCTGTGCCTGTGTGTATGTCTGTACACCATGTAAGTGCCTGATGCCCTCAGAGGTGGAGAAAGACTGTCACATCCCCTACAACTGGAGCTATGTGCAGTTGTAAGTTGCCATATGGATACTGGAAATGAAACTCAGGTGATCACAGAGCAGCTGGGATGGAAGTCTTCCCACCGCCATTAACACCAGAAAGCTTGGGGATGCCATAGCCTTCTGTGCATTGCCCGCCAGGAGGGATTGATAGCCCAGCAGGCTTTCTCTTTTGAGCTCAGAGGTGAGATCTCCACCTTCTCTCTGGAGGGGACCCAGCTAGGAGCACACAGGGCATAAGATCAGTGGAGCAGATGGAACAGAAGTCTTCGTACCCACCGCCATTTGTACCAGGGAGCCAGGAAATCCAGAGTCTTCTGTGCATAGCCCACAAGGAGAGAGATATCTCCCAGCAGTGTGTTCACTTTTGAGCTCAGAGGAGTAAGGACATAGGCTTACAGGCCCACAGGAGGAACAAACTCTAGCCAGAGACAACAATACCATCTAGCACCAGATGGCAAAAGGCAAGCACCAGAACTCTACCAACAGAAGCCAAGGCCACATGGCAACATCAGAACCCAGTTCTCCCACCACAGCAAGTCCCGGATACCCCAACACACCAGAAAAGCAGGAGTTGGATTTAAAATTCTATCTCATGATAGTGGTAGAGGGCTTCAAGAAAGACTTAAGTAACTCCCTTAAAGAAATATAAGAGAACATCAGTCAACAGGTAAAATCCCTTAAAGTGGAAACACAAAAATCCCTTCAAGAAATACAGGAGATCATGGGTCAAGAGGCAGAAGCCCTTAAAGAAGAATCACAAAAATCCCTTAAAGAATTACAGGAAAACACAAACAATCAAGTGAAGGAACCTAACAAAACCATCCAGGATCTAAAAGTAGAAGTAGAAACAGTAAGGAAATCACAAAGTGAGACATCTCTAGAGATAGAAAACCTTGGAAAGAATTCAGGAGTCATAGATGCAAGCATCAACAACAGAATACAAGCCGTAAAAGAAAGAACCTTAAGTGCTCAAGATACGATAGAAAACATTGACTCAACAGTCAAAGAAAATGCAAAATGCATAAAGCTGGTAACCCACAACATTCAGGAACTCCAGGACACAATGAGAAGACCAAACCTAAGGATTATAGGTATAGATGAAAGTGAGGATTTACATCTTAAAGGCCCAGTAAGTATCTTAAACAAATTGTACAAGAAAGCTTCCCTAACCTAGAGAAAGAGATGCCCATGAACATACAAGAAGCCTTCAGAACTCCAAACAGACTGGGCCAGAACAGAAGGTCCTCCCAGCACATAATAATCAAAACACCAAATTCACTAAACAAAGAAAGAACATTAAAAGCAGTAAGGGAAAAAGGGCAAGTAACATATAAAGGCAGACCTATCAGAATCACACCAGACTTCTCACCAGAGATGAAGAAAGCTAGAAGATCCTGGGCAGACCTCATACAGACCCTAAGAGAACACAAATGCCAGTCCAGGCTACTATTCCCAGCAAAACTCTCAATCATCATAGATGGAGAAACCAAGATATTCCATGATAAAAACCAAATTTGCACATAATCTGTCCACAAATCCAGCCCTACAAAGGATAATTGATGGAAAATGCCAACACAAGGAGGGTAACTACACCCTAGAAAAAGCAAGAAAGTAATCTTTCAACAAACCCAAAAGATACCCTCACAAACATAAAAATAACATAAAAATAACAGGAAGCAACAATCACTATTCCCTAATATCTCTTAACAACAATGGACTCAAATCCCCAATAAAAAGACATAGACTAACGAAATAGCTCTCATGTGAATCTTTAATGTTATCAGAAAATGTTTGCAAATCCCCCTTTTAATTAATTTAGTAATTTCTTTTATGTCTACCATTTTATCTGCATTATTTTTCATGATAATATTCAATTTTAGTGTCTTTCTATATAATTCCTCTATTTTAACAGAAATGTTTTCAATGTAAATCTTTGATTTTATCACAAATGTTTCTAAGTCCACCTTCAATTAATTTAGAGTTTTTACGTCAACCATTCTTTATGTAAAATTATCAATGAAATAGTCAATTTTAACCTGTTTGTCTATTTATTTCTTGAATTTTATCAAAAATATTTTCCATGTAAATCTTCAATGATATCTGAAGATGTTTATATTTGCACCTTCAATCAATTATCTTTATGCCTATCATTTTATCTATATAATTTCCATGATAATCTTTATTTTTAACATGTTTTCTATATATTACAACAATTTTATCAGAAACATTATCCATGTAAATCTTCAAGTTTATCAGAAAATGTTTATAATTCCACTTTTAATCAACTTAGGAATACTTTTATGCCTACCATTATTATATCTCTATAAAATTTTCCATGATAATCTTAAATTGTAACATGTTTCCTACATTTTTCTACAATTTTATCAGAAATATTTTGTACATAAATCTTCACCTCTATCATAAAATGTTTCTATCCCATGTTTCAATTAATTTCAGAATGTTTTACATGTCTACCACTTTACTCCTTAATTTTCCATGAAAATTGTCAATTTTAATGTATTTATCTGAAATATTTTCAATGTAAATCTTTAATTTTATCATAAAGTGTTTTTAATTCCCTTTACTTCACTTTTCAATAAATAAAAAATAAATAAAAAATAAAAAAAGGAAATGAAACCCAGGCTCTCTGCGAGAGCAGACAGCATCTGCTCTTAACCAACAAGTTGCCTCTCCAGCTCCAGGACACACTCTTCTTTCTGACATTGGCCACCGACTCTATTTCCTACAACAGCAATTGACTGACATCACTTCTGCTTTATTTTCCCCAGAGTTTGACGAGAAAACCCTCCTCCCAGAAACTAAAGAGAATGTTGTGTGTGCTCTCGGGTTGATTGTGGGTCTGGTAGGCATCGTTGTCGGGATTATCCTCAGCATCAAGGGTCTTAAAAAACGCAATGCTACAGAACGCCGCCAAGGAGCCCTGTGAGATACCTGGAGGTGCATTAGATGAGCTCAGAGACTGACAGGTGTGTGGATGTCTGAGAGGAAAACAGGGGTGTGATGCCTTTAAGAGAAGGGTAGGGGTCTCTCTTAATTCCTTTTCTTGGAAAAATTGAGCTTTGGCATCAGATGCCACCAAACCTTCAGGACTTGTGATCCCTTCCTTGGGTGTCCCTGGACCACTTGTGAGCTTTGGAAATTTTCTGCAGCTCCCAAGGCTATGGACTCACACAAGAACACTGCATCCTTGTGGCATGGGGACATTAATCTCAAGGCTCAAGCATACAGGACTTCCGTGTCTTGAGATACAGCCATTTTCCACAGTATGAAGTTTTTGGAGTTAGGCTCTTGGATCTGAGCAAGAATTGGAAATCTCCTGAGTCCATGACTAGTATCGATCCTTTAGTCTGAAGGATGTTCTAAAGGGATCTGGGAAGAGGTAAGGCATGTTGATCTCCATGCAATCTAACGTTTGGGGTTCATATTGGGAACCCAGATCAACATTTAAGGACTTTTTCAAAGCCATATGACCAAGAGGGCCCAGGAAGGTGCTGTGAGTCACTCCACATGGTGGAGTGTCTCTTTAGTTTCATCTGCTTGGCAAACTGAGACAGGAAGATGGCAATTCAAGATCTACACAGTCTATGTAATAATTTTAGTGTCAACATGAACAACTTTGGAGCATACTATTTCAAAACAAAAGAAAAGAAGACAAGAAAAGGGAAGAGAAAAGAAAAGAAAGCTTAGGGATGGAGTAGCCCAGTATCAGAGAACTTATCAGTATAATCAAAGTTGTGAGTTCCACCTCTCATATTAGAGAAAAAGAACAACATGAACCTCAGGTCCCAGTTTGGAAGTTTGCATTAGCTGTGTCTCATGACTGTAAGTACTTATCTCATAAGAAACAGTCTAATAGAGTCCTTAGTTCATTTACTTTTTATTATGTTTTGACTTCTGACTTGTCAGGATAAAGGATACAGTCTGTCGTGATGGGGAAGCCTCAGAGGGAGGAGCACAAGGTGGCTCTTCTCATTGCCTGTGCAGTCAGGAAGCAGAGATATCAAGAACTGGCCCAGCTGTACAGCTGCAAGCCCCACTCCCAGAGATACTCCTCCTCCATCCAAGCCCCACCTCTAAAGGTTCCACAGCCTTAAAACACACTGTGACTGCAGGGACTCAGTGAACACAGGTGCTCTGGGGACCTTCCTTCCTCACACCACAGCAGGGCAACCTGACTGTTGGGGTCACTGTGAGGTCACCAGGAAAGGCCCACCACACCCTGTCACAGGCAAACAGCAGCCTTCACAGCAGGAGAGTGACTATCCATGAGATCCAGCGGTGGGGCATTTTCTTAATTAGTGATCAAGTGGGGAGAGGGCCCCTTGTGGGTGGTGCCATCCCTGGGCTGGTATTCTTGGGTTCTATATGAAAGCAAGCTGAGCAAGCCAGGGGAAGCAAGCCAGTAAGGAACATCCCGCCATGGCCTCTGCATCAGCTCCTGCTTCCTGACCTTCTTGAGTTCCAGTCCTGACTTCCTTTGGTGATGAACAGCAACATGGAAGTGTAAGCTCAATAAGCCCTTTCCTCCCCAACTTGGTTCTTGGTCATGTTTGTGCAGGAATAGGAACCCTGACTAAGACACATGAACAGTGTCTTATAGATTGTCCTTGTTTTCTCTTTGCTATTTCTTCTGCTTGAAACTCTATGAAGCAGATGACTTTCATTGTTTGTTTATTTGAGAAAACTGTAAGAAAGCACACGACAGAAGACTGGCTAATAAGTGCCAGACAAAGGGCAAAGATCAAAGGGGGCAGGGGAGGTGAGGAGAGGGCCCTACTGTCCTATCCTGGGGGATCCTATGGGGGCAGGGGAGGTGAGGAGAGGGGCCTTCTATCCTGTCCTGGGGGATCCTATGGGGGCAGGGGAGGTGAGGAGAGGGGCCTTCTGTCCTGTCCTGGGGGATCCTATGGGGGCAGGGGAGGTGAGGAGAGGGGCCTTCTGTCCTGTCCTGGGGGGGCAGGGGAGGGGAGGAGAGGGGCCTTCTGTCCTGTCCTGGGGGATCCTCTCCAGGTGCTAAGCAACCATCAGAGCACAGTTCTCCAGGTGGAGCCTCAGGAAGCATCAGGTCCTGGGAGAGCACTGTCTCTGGAGGAAGGTGGACCAGCAGGACTTGTGTTCATAACATGGAGACAGAGGGAGAACTCCTTCCTTCAGCCTGGTCGTGTCACCTCAGCTCAGGAGTCCTGCAGAGCACAAGGGACAGGGGTGTTTCCAGTCCTAACTCTGCAGTGGCTTCTCTGACCACCTCAGGCCTGTCCTGACAGCATGGCAGTGAGCAAAGAGGAACTTCTCCTGCCCCGAGTCAATGCTGCCTCAGAGCACAGGCCTCCTTAAGTGCAGGGAGCAAGGCTCAGTTCACACTGCCTGGCCAGACCCTGGGATCTCAGTCTTCCCCAGGGTCTGCCCTGTGTCCATCACCCCAGCCCCCACACTGTAGAGAAAGCAGATCTGTCTCTGAGAGAAGAGTGAGGGGTGTTACCTGTCGGCTGCAGTCCAGACTGTCCTAGAAAAGAGAATAAAATGGATGCTTACATGCATGGAGGCACATCTCTCCCCACCACATGTCCCCAGACTCTGAGCTGCCACCTCAGATTCCTCTGCTAACCCTGCCCTCAGCACACAGGACCAAGAGGAGCACGGGCAGAGGGAGGGGCTCAGGGAGCTTCAGTCACCAGCAGTGCCCATGGCTCTTCCCCAGGCTTCCTCTCCTCAGGTCTCAAGCCAGAATCACCACAACTTTCCCATGTGTTCTCATCCCTCCTCAGGTCAATCAAGTAGCTACAGACTGTTGTGTCAGAGTCCATGGAAACCTGAGGTCACGGGGCCAATGGCGTCCTGAGACCCAAGCCAGGGCTCTGCCCTGAAATGCTATGGAGTCGTGGCCCCCACTGGGCTCCTTACCTTTCTGGTTCCTGAAGTAGATGAACAGCCCCTCTCCGAGGAAGAGCAGACCCAGCACCAAGCCCCCGACTCTGTTCAGCATCTTGTTTTGTACAGATGTGGACTGTGCCTCTGAGATAGGAAGTCAAATGGTGGAGGGTTGTAGAACAAATGCCATTTCCCCCAGGACCTGTGAGAGGCAGAGCTTTGAGACCAAGGAAGAAGCGTGTTCCAGAAGAGCTGGAAGTGAGAAACCAGTGAACCAAACAGGAAGAGGCTCACACCATGAAGAGCCTTAAATATGTCGACCCTAAGCTGAGCTGACAGGAAGCCGCTGAGCTCTGGGAGTAAGCAAAGGCAGAGCTGTGACCTTATGTCCCTGTGGTCATCCATGACCCTGCTCTGCTCTTGTCCATCGTCATCACCAGCAGCAGCAGAAACACAGCCCAGTCAGAGGAAGAGGCTGCAGCCTGGGCCAAGAAGATTCCAGGACCTGTGATGTCACTGGGAGGCTCAGATCTGAGTATGTGGGGGCATAACTGCTTCCCAGGGGGCAAAGGTGCTTGTAGAAGCATCACACACCTACCCTGGGAGCCATGCTGAAAGACAGGACTGTGCAAAACCAGTGGAAAGACTGGAGAAAGCTGACAGGCAGGGATAAGCCACGCCCCCTCCTTGGTGGGCAAGCATTCATAGGGTCAGAGAAGGCTGACAGGCAGGGATAAGCCATGCCCCCTCCCTGATGGGCGGGCATTCATAGGGTCAGAGAAGGCTGACAGGCAGGGATATGCCACACCCTTCCCTGGTGGGTGGGCATTCACAGAATCAGGAAGTTAGCACTCACTCCACTCCACTGTGACAGGGCTGGTCAGGCTGGGATGCTCCACCTGGCAGGTGTAAACGTCTCCACCCTGAGGAACCGCCTCCAGCATCACCAGCGTCTGGAAGGTCCAGTCTCCATTTCAGATCAGTCCCGTGGACACCATCCCAGTCTTCTCCTCCTCACCATTCCGGAACCATCTGACTTCAATGCTGCCCGGGTAGAAGTCACACACAGAGCAGACCAGGAGGGTGTGGTGTTGAAGGGGCTGTGTCTTTGAGGGGTACACAGTCACCATGGGCTCAGCTAGAGGAAAGAGAGGTGAGAAGGAGCCCTGAGGGCGGCGGGGCTGTCCTCCCTTGGGCTGCCTCCCTCCCTCCACCCAGGCTGGATCCAGGCAGACCTAAGGGTCCACCGCATGGTCACCCAGGACTTAGGTTCTGTTTTCACTATTACTGTCAGCTCCACTCTCAGTGGAATCACCAGCTGGAGGTGGAGCTCCAGGCAGGGAGAGACAGGCTCACCTCTCAGCTGTGGTAATTTTACCAACAGCTAAGTGACACTCACATGTCCTGTGGGTGTAAGCACAGGGGTTCTGTCTCTCCTTCTCTGTAGATGGTGACAGTTCTTTGTCTGAGGCAGGAAGCTTACTGAGAGGTACTCCTTTCTCATCAGTTTTGTCAAAACTCTACATAAATCAACTTTGCCTTATCTGCCATCATTACTCTCTTCATGTCTGTTACACAGGGATTCACGGTCACATCAGCAGGGGCCATACAGTGTGCGCTGTGGGGATTGTGGGCTGAGCTGCAGTGTGCACCGTGACCCACGCAGAGCACTGGACAAGTGGCATCTGGCAGTGCTGGGGGAGGATCCATCCCAGCTGTAGGAGCTAGACCATTTTTCTTGTGGTGTGGGATTTTTGTTTTTGTGTTTCGTTTTTGTCTAGACAGGACTTTGTAACAGTCATGCACATAACCCATTATTGTACACAATCTTGATATCCCTTGAAATTAGTTTATAGAAGCCTCCATTTTCTTTGGTGATTTTAAGTTCCTCTCTCTACAAGCTTCTGAAGCTGTCCCCACACCTTGAGCTGTGCAGATGGGGTTGTGTCCCCACACCTTGAGTTGTGCAGTCAGGGTTGAGGGTTTCAACCCTCCAAACTGTCCTTGGTAGTTTTATGTTGAATTGACACAGCTGGGAGGAGGGAATCTCATTTGAGGAAATGCCTCAGTAAGATTGGGGTCAGGGCAAGCCTGCAGGGCATCTTCTCAATCAGTGATTGATGGGAAGGGCCCGCCCACCGTGGCCGGTGCTGTCCATGGGCTGGTGGTCCTGGGCTCTACAAGAAAGCAGGCTGAGCAGGCTATGAGGAGCAAGCCACTCTCCGTGGCCTCTACATCAGCTCCTGATTCCAAGATCCTGACTGCCTGGAGTTCCTGTCTTGACTTCGTTTAATTATGAAAAGCATATACAAGTGTGAGGCTAGTAAACCCAACGTTAATTGTAATTGGGTTGTGGAGAACATCCAAACCTTGGACTTTAGTCTTCGGAATTCCACCTCCGTCCCAGCTTTTTTCTAGGAGTCTGGGTCGTCCTCTAGGGTCTGAACCATTCATCAGGCACTTTACCAAGAGCCTTAGCTGTGCAAGGGCCTGGTCTTTTCTTGTCACCAGGGGAGAGTTCAGACACCTTTGACTTGAGTCTACCCCACCACCCACCACACTTTTACCCCAGGTTAGCAGACAGAAGGCCTTCCCACTCTCAGGTCTGGCAAAGATTGAGAAACATGAATACAAGGTCTAAAATTTCGAAGGCTAGGTGCCCAAGGGTTGTTGCTGTAATATTTATCTAAATTGCATTGTCTAGGACATTGCCTTTATCCAAAACGCCAGATTTTCTAGAAAGTGCTGACACACAGGTGTCTGCACCTCCCTGGACACAGGTGTTCGGGAGCAGAGCTTGGCAGTCCCTCCCTGTGTCCACAGCAACTCTGTTCCAGCGTCAGAGGCTGCACACAGGTGGATCCCGGCCCCACCTAGCCCTGACCCCTCGTGTGACCTCCCTCCTGTCCTTATGCAGAGCTGGCAGCTCTGAGTGGCAGCCGCAGTGGTGGACACCACCATCAGCTTCCCTGTGCCTGTCCCAGCCCTGGTGTGGTAGCAGGTCTGCATCCCCAGTGGACAGCAGCAGAGTGCTGTAGTGGAACAGAACACTGAGCTGCACATACCCAATTCCCATGCCACAGCTATCTGCCAGCAACAGTACCACCTGCATGCTGGAGCAAAGGTAACTCAGTAGAGGCATGGGGTGACCTTAAGGTGCAAGGCAGTGACTATTCCACACGCTACTCAGCCTTGTATATTCCAGGAGGACAGTGAAAACCACAAGGTAAGCATAAAGAAAAGATGGGTCACCATCTTTGCTGTGGGGAGAAAAAATTGTAGCTTCATAGCTATCTTGGTTAAGGACAGTCCATGAATGTCAACCATCTTGGTTAGGGGCAGTCCATGAACATACATCTACCATCTTTGTAAAGGGCAGTCAAATGACTGACTGGGCCTTCTGTGTTAAGGGAATGTCATGTCTTCACGCCATCTTTACTGAGGGCTGCCAGGAGTTTTCAGTACCTTGCTGACAGAGAAATCTAAGGTCTCTGTCTTTTTAGCTATAGCTCTTTGGATAAACTAAGTCAAACAGAAAACTACAACAGTCTGTAATGATATAATAACGTACTGTAATATGGTAGGATCAGCAAATATTCCAGTCTCTCTGTGAACTGCACCACGATTAAACATTTTAATTGTAAAAGCTTCATTTTAAAGCATGATTTTTAAGGTCATGTCCTTACAGGTATGAAGCCTAAAGTCCTAGTCTTTAGAAAGCTAATAAATTATTGTGAGTTGTTAATGATAATTTTAAGGTGCAGGGTCACGTCCATCCAAGGCATCTTCAGATCCAGCTTGTATATCCCTCTTATCAAGACAGGAGGGGGCTGGTGAAATGGCTCAGCATTTAAGAGCACTGACTCCTCTTCCGGAGGCCAAGAGAAGGAAACACAGTATATTTTTAGGAAAATTTTGAGTTGCAGCCTGAGATTCAAACATGGTGAGTGGCTGAGGCCTCAAGCCTACAGGGCGGGTCTCCCTTAGTGCTCCTCTCCCATTAGGAGGACTTCACACTGGGGCAGGTCTTTACTTTCCTCTGTCTACCCCTTCTCCCAGCCCTTCTGCTTAGGGTGAAAGTGTGTTTAATACAGTTTTCACCCTCAGGTCACTGTTCTGGGCGGTCTTGACTTTTTTCTAAAGCCAGTGAGATCAGCAGTTAATACAGCCTTTGCTACTCCTGAGGGTGAGTTCTGTTCCCAGTGCCATGACACTGCTTAAAACTACCCGTGGCTCCAGCCACAGGGACCCCAGCATCCCCTGTGGCTCCAGGACATGGGAATCCCACTCCTGGTGCTCCCCACAGTCATGCCCTCACCGTGATTCCACCTCACCCACCCAGTCCTGACTTACCTCTCCTCTGCACAAGGTAGCGATCAGAGACCTCATGGTTGTATCTGCAGAATGTGTCCACCTCAGCCCTCCGATCTTCCAGGAGCTCCTTCCGGCTGTTCCACTCCTTAGCTATGCCCCGCCCCAGCTCAGTCACCGTGAGGTGCTAGCCCACGTTGCTGTCGAAGCGCACATACTCCTCCTGGTTGTAGATGAATCTGACCAGATACCGCACTCGCTGCGTTCCATTGTAGAAATAGCACTCAGATTTAAACTGTTCCAAAAACCGTGCTGTGGAGACAAGAATTATCTTCTTCTCTGGGGTCAAGATACCTGAGTCCCTCTCAGCTGCCCAAATGACCAGACCCAAGTCTGACCCAGTTCTCATCCGAAGTCATACCCACCAATGGGGGCATAAGGTCATATAGCCGCCTGCAGCTACATTAGAACAGTTTACCGGTCACCTGGAAGGAAAGCTTGTGATGGGAACGGGATGACAAGAGAAACATGGAGTCAAGAGGAATTTCCTGTTCAAGGCTCAAAGTTTAATGAAGGTCTCCAAATATATATAGGCGGGAAAAGAACCCCTGCCCCCAAAGCAGGAAACAGGTCTGCAGAACTGGTTCTGCTTGCTCTACAGGAGGCTGGCATCAGGTGGTGGCTTGTGCCTCTCAGGAAGCAGCTATCCTTGGAGAACAATGGGCATCACCTTGGTCTGAGTGCTCCACCCTAGGTTGAGGGGATTGTGGCTAGCACAGGAATTCCTGCCTGAAGGCTGGGAGAGGACCTTCACCTTGATCAATGTCAAGTCCTGCCAGGTGGCATAGCACCCCAATATGGCTCTCTACATCTCCTCCCTTTTTATTAGTTTTAAGATGAGGAGGCAACAACCAAGTATTAAGTGTCAAAAGAAGGTGGGCATTAACCATGAAGGGGAAGTATTGACCTGATCCTCCTGTATACTTTATGGGGTCTTTTTATGGAGGAGAGGTTTTAGGCTTCCTTGCTGTTATTTTAAGGAGTGTCTCTAAACACCAACCTCTATGCAATCAGGTATCCTTCACAAGGGACCCAGAGACAGAAAACATGGTCCTCCCATTGCAGTGCTTTGCCCTGTACCTCTCACTGGTGCCCATGTGGGCTCATAAGCAGACACACATAGATCTGAGTTCTATGTGGCTCCTGAAAGGAGATTCACTTGTGTAGGTTTAGATGCCAGAGAGTCGATTTGTGCCAAACGCTCTGCAAGTGTCTTTAACATACAGGGCAATTTTCCATCCAGGTGAACCTGTGTGGAGATGGCCAGTCTGCTTAATAAGCAAGGTCAAGAGTTAGAAGCAAAACAGAATTAACTTGTCTTTGGGTGGCCTGGAGGGATCTCATTCAGTTGCAAAGTAGCCACTTCCAGACACCAAGACTGACTTCCCAGTGTGGGGGAAGTGGCTTTGATCAATGTCAAGTCATGCCAGGTGGCATAGCACCCCAATAGGGGCTCTCTACAAGGACACACAACTCAGCTCCACTCCAGGCTAAGCAGTCACAACTGTGTTACCAAGAGAAATGATGGGGAAACTTGGGGAACCTGCCCCCTAGTCCCAGGAGAGACTGGACAGTCCTCCCTTCGGTCCTCTCCCACTCATTTCTGTAACCCTCATCAACAGCCTCCAGCTCCTGAGCGACAAAGAGGTCGAGCGGCCATTTTATCACCCACTGGGATCTTCTGTTTTGTTTTTAAATGATTTTTGTCTCATACAATATGTTCTGTTCACAGTTTTCCATCCCTCAACTCCTTTCAGATCCTCCTCACCTCTCTGACAACCCAGACACTCTTCTCTTATACATTCTTATATATTAGAAAATAGTCCATTAGAAACAAACAAAATAGATAAAACAAACAAAAAATAAAAAGAGAAAATCCATAAGAAACACAGAAACATACATTCAAACACATAGAAATAACAAAAAAACACAAAACCTGAAACCATAGTATATAAGCAAAAGATCTGTAAGCCAAAAACAAAACAACCACAACCACAACAACAACAACAAACTCTCCAAAAATGCCACTGAGTTTACTTTCTGTTGGAACATCTACTGCTGGGATAGGGGCCTGCCTGTGAGTGTGGCTCATACCCAGGGAGAGTCTTGTTATATCATTTCCCCTGTTCCTTTTCCTCCCCCTGAATCTTCCTATGTTCACCTCCATGTTCTCTTTCAAATTCATGGCTTCTTTTGTCATTAATTGTTGACCCATACATACATATATGTTGATATACACATACATATGCATATATGAGTGTTGGTACACTGTCTAAACTCCACCCCACAGTTACCTGGCAATAGCCAGGTGTGCCCCGCCCCATAGACCTGGCCCACTGTGGAAGGGGCTGCTTGCCCCTCCTCTCTCTCTTAGCTCTTACCTCTCTGCACTCTCACCTCTCTGCCCCTCTGGGGTCTCCTCCCCTCCCCCATCTCTCCACATGGTCATGGCCAGCCTCCACTCCTTTCTACTTCTCTTCTCTCCCCCCCTCTCTCTCCACTATACCATTAACTCCCATCCTCTTCCCTGAATAAACTCTATTCTATACCATGTCTGTGTGTGTGTGGTCCCTCAGGGTGTAGAGGTGCCTGGGCATGTGCCTGCCTAGGGAACCCCTTCCGCCACACCGCCCTGCCACACTCTCTAATTCCCCTTCTTGTCTCTTTTATAACCCTTCATTTGGTACTGGAACCAGGGAACAACATTAAACCATCCTTGGGTGCTGTGACTCAGATGGACAAAGTGTGGGCTTTGCAAGCAGGCTTTGCCATTTAAACCACAAAGGGTAAGCTCTCCATGCTGCACTGGCTACATTGTCAGGAGGACTGGAATCTGTAATTCTCTCCCCTTTCCCTCATCTGAGAACTGCTAATTAGTTGCGTTTGCCTGAAGCATCCTTCCTCCCTCTCCTAGTTCTCCTACTCTCAGGCACAGTCTATGCACACTCACTGCTTGTGAGCGCGTGTCCGCATGCTGCCCTAGCTCCCCCATTCTGTGTTTATGTCCCCGGTCCCCACCCGCCCAGTCCTGAGCTCAGCAGCTGTGTAGAGTTGAGCTCTCGACCCACTGCGTCATTGCTAGGATACGAAACAAGCATGTTTGGTACTTCATTTTTCCACCCACCGCGGGCTATGACTTCTGCCCTGCACAGCCCCTCTACAACTTTCCCTGACACCGTGGGCCACGGTACAGGTCTGTCCTGTCGTGCCCGCCACAGCCCGGCTGCAGCCCACACCCAGCTCAGCTTCGCTATGGCTGCATGTGATACTAAATCCTACAGCATGGCAGGTCTCATAGCCATGCCACTTGCTGCTGCTGCTGCTGCTCCTGCGAACAGGTGCCCATTCCCGCAGATGCATGTAACTCCCACAGGTGCATGGCCGTGCCACGCCTTACTTTTCTCAGATTTTCAGTTTCCCATGCCTTAGCCTTCAAATGAAGTTTGGCCAGCGTCTTTGAAACTAAGGCTTGCTTCTCATACCCAGTCTACAGGACTGGCTTTCCAGCTCTAGGACAACTAAACCCTTAGGTGCCCCCTCACTCACAAGTGATCCAGAGTCTCCCTTGGCTTTTACAGATGCCAAAAATCCTGGACCAGGTCTGGGCACTTCTTCTGACGTTCTGGGAACGTCTCAACTCCTAAAGGCCTTCGCGGCGGCCTGGGTCTTTGGCCTGGCTGTGCCGTGTTGCTAATATGTTTTCAGGATGCTGGACTTATATTTAGCAACTTCCCCAACCACCCAATGGGCAATTACTTGTCTTCGACCATAAATAAACAGTCTGGTAAATGATAAAGGACCTAAGCCTCACCTATCCGTGTTCCACTACCTCTTAGCTTGTCCGTTCCCATAGCCTGCGTGCTCAATAGCCTGCGTGAAGCCTAAATCTGAGTAGACAAACTCATTTTCTGTCACCACGGTTTAATCCATTGCTGCCAGCTTTCTTACTCTGATCCTAGTCTCTTTACTAATGAAGCAACATAATTTCCTCTACCTATACAACCTGTCAAAGCTAGTTAAGATTCTCATTTCTTATCCTCTCTTGACTATTGTTCTCCTATCTTGCACTCAATCTTGTCAGAAGTTTGCTATTAAGTTTAAGACAAACAGAATTCCCAAAGGCCTGACAGCTTCTCCCAGGAGATCTCAGAAGAAAGATGTGGACACCGCTACAAGATGCTGCCTAAGAAAGAGTGCAGTGGATGAGACCAGATACCTTGAGTCAAATGACTTAGCTAAACAAAGGTAAGCCATTTCTCATGTCATGGGTATCCATTCCATAGAGAAAGAGTCCTGAGTCTTCTGTGCTTGAAAGCCAGATTGTCAGCCAAAGCCACCGTGGAGTCCAGAGACCACAAAGAACTGCTGGCTACTGGAATCTGTCACCTTTTAATAATATAACTGCTAAGTTATTTTTTATTCCTCAAACTTCTGACTACATTGACAGCTAGACAGTTATCTCCTTACCTAAACTCTGTTTCCATTAAATACTTCATATTTCCTCTTCTTGCTCTGCCACTGTCCTAACATCTGAGTTCCTATAGATTTGCCTAACTCTAATAATAAATATTCCACTATATGATCCAACTTTCAATCTTGTTCCTTTTGCTCCACAAAAGGTTCTTTTTTTTTTTTTTTTTTGGTTTTTTTGGAGACAGGGTTTCTCTGTGTGGTCCTGGCTGTCCTGTCACTTTGTAGACCAGGCTGGCCTCGAACTCAGAAATCTGCCTGCCTCTGCCTCCCAAGTGCTGGGATTACAGGTGTGTGCCACCATGCCTGGCCAAAAGGCTCATCTTAAAGACTGTTCATGTGATTAACTCATGTTGTTATCTCTTTAATAAACTTGTTAGCTACAGGAACCCTACCCAGATCTACTGCTCATGGACCAAATAGGCCCCACTCACAAGTACATCTGCCCAATTTTCACTTACTACCTATTCCAAGAGGTGGGATTCTTCTGTGTTTCAATTGTACATCTTAAGGAAAATTTTTCCTTTCTTCCAAATGTACTTAATCTTATTCCCTACCTATACTAATGTGTTTCAACATCTTGTCAAGTCCAGGCGCCTGCCACAACCAGGACAGCTCCAGAGAAGCAACCTTCAGATGCTCCAATCTCCTCAGCTTCTCTAGACACAGACAGCTTCTACTGGACCTGTTCTGACCTATCCTCAGATGGCTCCACAGACCCTGGACAACAAGAAAGCAGCCTATTCTCCTGAGACTGGACAAACATCCCCCACACCCCTTTCTCTAGGTCCCCAGAGACACGTCGCCCCCAATGTCAGCTTAAAGCAGTCAGATGTCACCACGACGACCCTATTCCTGCTTTGCTGTTGCTTCTTTTTAATTTTTTCTTTTTAAATTAAACAAATACTGGGGAATGTTGGTACTCTGTCCAAGCTCCACCCACAGTTACCTGGCAATAGCCAGGTATGCCCCACCCCATAGACCTGGCCCACTATAAAAGGAGCTGCTTATCCCTCCTCTCTCTCTCTCTTTGCTCTTACCTGTCTGTACTCTCACCTCTCTGCCCCTTTTGGGCTCTCCTCCCCTAACCCCTCTCTCCACGTGGTCATGGCCGGCCTCCACTCCTCTCTACTTTCTCTCTCTCTCTCTCTCTCTCTCTCTCTCTCTCTCTCTCTCTCCCTCTCTCTGCCTCCACTATACCATTACCTCCCATGCTCTTCCCTGAATAAACTCTATTCTATACCATGTCTGTGTGTGCGGGGTCCCTCAGGGGGAAGAGGTGCCTGGGCATGGGCACACCCTCCCCCACACTGCCATGCCACACTCTCTAATCTCCTTCTTCTCTCTTTTATAACCCATCAATGAACACATTACTAAATAAATAAATAGACTGTCTCCATCTGTACAATGTTACTTGTATGTATGTTTTTATTATTGAATATTTGGGACTGGATAACCAATCAGCATGCTCTTCCTGGGGAGACTATTTCTCACACCCCAGCAGACCTCAGCTGCCTGTGGTTCCGTGTGAAGGGCTACAGTCCTGTGGGCTTTGCCTGTCATATGCTCTTGGCCAGGGCAGCTCTCCCCTGCTCAGTTTGGTCTGGATGTTGCAGTTGTTCTTGCATCAAAAAGAAGAAAGTGACCCATTTTGGTATAAACTTGAGAACAGAACAATCTGAATTACAGATGCAGAGAATTCACAAACCAGACTGTTTTAAAATCAGATATCAAATGTGACCCCAGGGGAAAGGTGAGGGCGTGTCTCCACACTCTGCTGGGTCAGTCAGTCACATGAGCTCTGCTAGTCTCAGTAGAGGAAGGCACATCAGATGTCTGTCTTTTCATCTTCATATTTAATCTAACTCAGAATATGTACACAAGACTTGTTAAAAGCAACTAAAATTAAAGCAAGGACCGGACATTATCAATCTCACAAACGCTCAGGATGAAGAAGTTTGGTGCATTTTTTTTTCAGAAATATTTGCAGCAATCATCCCTGGGGCTCATGACTTTAAAAGAGAGATCACTGAGAGTATCAGAGATGGAACCACTCATCCCTGTGTTTGAGACAACACAGACCATAGTGAGGAGAATGGGTTTTTTGTATATAAAAGACAAAAAGGAAGAAAAAGGACAGTTTTGGAAGTCATGAGAATGGTCCCTGTGACAGACAATGATGCAAGGGCAGGAGCCTGGTCTGGGGGAGGGGGCAGTGAGGGGAGAGGCAGTGTGGAAGCGTCCATGTGCCCTTTGAAAACAGCATACAGAGAGGAAGCACACAGTGGGGCCGCAGGGCCCTAATGCTTTACACGGCCATCCCCCCCAATCCTCAGACAGCGCTATGAAAAAGATCATCCCTTCTATATGAAAATGATCATCCCTCCCACATTTTATACTTCAGACAAAGCAGAGAGCGTCAGAGGGCTTGCCCACAATCCCAGCATTCTGCTATCACAGATTATTTTTTAATTATTTATTTTCATATATAGGTATTGGCAGTTTTGCCTGCATGTGTGTCTGCTTGAAGATGCTGGAACTCCAAGAGGTGGAGTTTAGACATTGGTGAGCTGCCATGTGGGTGCTGGGAATTGAACCCAGGCTCTCTGAAAGCACAGCCAGTGCCCTTAACCACTGAGCCACCTCTCCAGGCCAGCGTCACAGCTTTTAGCAGTGCTGATAATCCCATTTTTTATCTCCCATGCACATCTCACTGACTTTGTTTTTTTTTTCTCTGTGCGATATATATGAGGGTCATGAAACTTGGAAGTATATCATATGATACAAAGAGAAGTCTGTTCCTTTACATGGGCTCAGGTCATCATTGCACATCGTGGAAGATCAAGAAAGAGTTGGCAGCATGGGAAAATGTGGCAGTGACGTTCTGGTGTATAACAATCACATATCCTTATGCTATCCCTTATGCAAATCTTCCTGGCTCAAAATCATTCAAGATGGCAGACCACCAGGCATGATGCTAGTTCAGAGAAGAGCTGAGAACTCTAAGGGGTAACTGTTTGAAGGACACTGACTGAGGGAGGACTCTGAGCTCAGCCAATGATGGCTATTCCAGGAAAACAAAGAGTTGCCATGGTAATTCTAGGGCCTTGAAGAGGGGCACAGAGTAAATTACAACCAGCATGGTGGTGTGTCTCTTTAGTTTCATCTGCTTGGCAAACTGAAACAGGAAGATGGCAATTCAAGATCTACCCAGTCTATGTAATAATTTTAGTGTCAACATTAACAACTTTGGAGCATACTTTTTCAAAACCAAAGAAAAGAAGAAAAGAAAAGAAAACTTAGGGATAGAGTAGCCCAGTATCAGAGAACTTATCAGGGGTAATCAAGGTTGTGAGTTCAACCTCTCATATTAGAGAAAAAGAGCAACAAGAACCTCAGGTCCCAGACAGGAGGTTTGCACCTGCTGTGTCTCATGACTGTAACTACATATCTCATAAGAAGCTGCCTAATAGAGTCCTTAGTATATTTACTTTTTATTATATTTTGACTTCTGACTTGTCAGGATAAAGGATACAGTCTGTCATGATGGGGAAGCCTCAGAGGGAGGAGCACAAGGTGGCTCTTCTCATTGCCTGTGCAGTCAGGAAGCAGAGATATCAAGAACTGGCCCCGCTGTCCAGCTGCAAGCCCCACTCCCAGAGATACTCCTCCTCCATCCATGCCCCACCTCTAAAGGTTCCACAGCCTTCAAAAACACTGTGACTGCAGGGACTCAGTGAACACAGGTGCTCTGGGGACCTTCCTTCCTCAAACCACAGCAGGGGAAACCTGAAAGTGGGGGTCACTGTAAGGTCAAGAGGAAAGGCCCACCACACCCTGTCACAGGCACACAGCAGCCTTCACAGCAGGAGAGTGAAGGTCCTTTCACACATGACAGTGTTGGGAGCTCAGTGGCCTTATAGTGACTGCTCAGCTCTACAGATTGGATGGCTTTGGTCCATACATTACCCAGAATACATGCTGGTGCCTAGTCAGTGCTAGGGAGGGGACAAAAGCCATGAGTTACTGTGCACCTCACTAATGCATGCAAAGAAGGAAAGGGGTGGGGAGAATGGCAGACAGACAGGCAGGAAGGAAGGAAGGAAAACAGTAAAAATGACCTTGAATACAAATGAATTAAAGCCACCAGTCACCTGATATAAACTGGCTCAAAGGATAAAAGTAAGATTAAACTATGTACTGATTACAAGAAACTCATCACCTTCATGGGCCTATGCAGAGGCTAGGAAGGAAGGCTGAGGAAAGATACATCACACAAATGGAAACAAATATGGAGACAAAGTAACAATAGTCACACCAAATAAACAAGACCTTGCATTTTAACAAGCAAAAGGGACAAGTAATTTCACTGAATCTAGGTACAATGATAAATTTAACAAAATTATGTAATGGCTCTAAATAGACATACATACATGAACCTGACATGGGAGCAATACATCATGGAAGTCAAATATGAGAGAGAGAGAGAGAGAGAGAGAGAGAGAGAGAGAGAGAGAGAGAGAGAGAGAGAAATACACCAATAAATAGGTGCTACCCCCCTCAATTTTCCTTAATGAACAGATGTTCAGAGAGAGAATACTCAAGTAACTTCTGAGTTTCTACTTTACAGGGCAGAACCAGAAGAACTATGCCTAGTCAGAGAACCTCCCACCCATCACTTGCAGAGCACACAGCTGTCCTAGGAGGAAGTGGACATTCCCCAGGACACAGCACAGGTTGAGCCGTGAACTAAGGCTCAATAAATTTTGCATGAAAGTCAGATCATGCATCATCTCAGACCAGAATAAGGTAAAACTGCAGTTCAAAAACTCTTAAGATAGGCTTGTGTGATGGCTGAGCAGCCGTGAAGAGCACTGACTGCTCTTCCAGAGGTCCTGAGTTCAATTCCCAGCAACCACATGGTGGCTCACAACCATCTGTCATAGTATGTGATGCACTCATCTAGTGTGTGTCTGAAGACAGCTGGAGTGTAGTCATATAAATAAAAGATAAATAAATCTGTAAGAAAAACAACGAGGAAAATATCAGCAATACAGCTGGGATGGACTACAGGACTTGCCCATAAATGGCGGCTGTATAACTGAAGATGCTAAGAGGAAAAATAAAGAACTTTCGTGAAACAAGCCATGTGCTGGTGTCAGCAAAGGCTGTAAGGACAAGGACGTTTGGGGAGTTTTTGTTGTCTCTTTAGAGTTGTGTGCCAGAGTATGTTAATTGGACAAGATGAGGGGTTTCATACAGACATTTTCCATCAAGAGTAGCATGGACCTTGGCTGTGTTTACACAACATTTTTCTCTCCTGCCTCTTCCTGGTGCTTTCTATTTTCCAGAATGGCCCCTCACCTGCACTGCTCCCTGAGTCCTGGGTCTGGCTTGCTCTAGCTACTACGACTGTGGTTAGCTTAGTCCTGTTTTCTGAAAGCAGCCCTATTTTGGATTTGCACATCTTCCCTTTTTATGGCTAAAGGAATTTTTTTTTTACTTATACATGCATTAATTGAAAATAACATGATATCAAATAATAAACAACAACAAACCCAACACATTTCAAGGAGTGAGAAAAGCCGTGATAACCCAGACCTGAAATCTGTGATGATCAGAAATTCTACATATCACTTCATGAATTAATAAGGAAAACAGAAATCTGCGGTACAAGTAACTGGTGGAGCAAAGAGCTAAATTGAAAGGATTACCACAATTGAACGACCATCAGCTATGATGACAGAAAATGAGAGACAGCCCACGGAAATAAAATCAGAGGTTAAACAAGAAGCATCATCAGTGAAGTCCATAATAGTGGGGTGTGAGACACTGCCTTGCAGGAGCGCATGTCACACAACTGGTGACCCTGGAAGAAATGAATGATCCCTGAAGAAATGCAGCCCATGAACCACAAAGAGATATAAAAACAAAATAGACTGAGAATAAAGAGAGCTCAGGTCCTCGTGCTGCCTAACTTGTGAAACATTTCAAGAACTAATTTTAATTGTAGTTAGAATCTTCTACAAACTGAAATGGATAGTACTTTGTAAACGCTTTCTCTGGAGGCAATTATTCCCTGAAACAAATAGCCTAAGATCCAGCCAATAATAAAGCAGTGCCATAGCCTGTATGAATAGAGATGACAAAATTTCCAATAAAACTGTAGCAAATCAAATTCAAGAGCCCATCAGAGTTCACAGGCCATGTCCAAGCATGAATCATCTTCCAGATGCAAGGACGGTTGGATGTGTGTGAGTAAATATGTATGAGAGCACAGGCCACCGCAGTGAGGGGCTAAAGCAGCACGGTCCTTCCAGCAGATGCAAGGGAGGTTTTGACAAAACTCATGCTGTGTGTGTGATAAGCAAGACTCAAAGGATCATCATAGAAGGAGCACACATCAAAATGACAATGCCAATACATAAAACCCACAGTTGGTTTCAGAGTGGGTGGAGCTAAGGTCATTTCTTCCTGCATCAAGTAAGACATGGGCCAAGCACACTCACTGCTCTTGTTCAATGCATTACTGGAAGCCTTTGCTAGGGTTATTAAACAATCAAATATCAGTGTAAATGAACTCTCATTAATGTAGATATTGGCAGTGAATCAGTCCAGCAGCTGTATTTCTTTATCTTATGATAGTCCCCAATAACTTCATGGAGAAATCAAGGCTCAATTAAAACTCTGCCTCAATAGCTGAGCAGTCAAAAGATCTATTTACCTTAACCTTCCATGCTAATCTGGGTATCATCCCATGACTCATGCATATGATTATTGATCTGGCTCCATGGGCTTCAGGTGTGTTTCCTTGGTCTGTCTCCAAATCTCTTCCCTATTCTCTACACTGCCCAGCCATTGGGTGATCAGTATTCATGGACAAGGCATAAAATAAATGGTAAGAATTGTTTACACAAACATAAGAGCTGAGGTTCTTGGTATGAAGGTTACCATGCCATGTCTGGATTGAAATAAGACATGAGGGAAGAGGAATCAGCATTTGAATAATACACGCCTAATCTTTCCACAGCTAACAAAGACATTGTGCTTACAAATCAGAAATGTCAAAATTGGAAGGAAATTGTTCATATTTACAAGAGCCACGATTTTAATACATAGAAAAACTTAACAATCTACCAAAAGGCTGTTAAAATGATGAAGTCAGTGAAGTTTTAAGCTCAAATCTGTACACAAAGGGCAGAAATAATGAACTTCTGGAAAGGACTTTTAAGGACCAGCCCCAGGGCTGGAGAGGAGGCTCCAGAGTTCGGAGCACTGGCTGCTCTTATAGAGGACCTGGGTTCAATTCCCAACACGTACATGGTGGCTCATAACCATCTTAACTCTAGTTTCAGGGGATATGATTCCTTCTTCCAGCATATATAAATCTTTTAAATATATAATCTTTTAAAAATGTGAGCATCAGAAATCCAAATATGCCAATCAAAACCCAGGAAAGGGAACCTGAAAAGCTACCTCTCAAAGAAGACATGACATGCTAATGGCCAACAACCCTTTGAGAGTTACTAAGTGTCACCCACCAAGAGGAACATGCAAACCCGATCCACAGTAGGAGAGAGGGGTAGCATGTAGGGTGTCTCAGCAGACATTCTCAAGTGCTGGTGAGGAGGGGCAGAAGGAGAAAATGACATGACATGAAATGAAATGAAATGAAATGAAATGAAATGAAATGAAATGAAATGAAATGAAATGGACACAAGCATCATGGGGAACAGTTGGAGAGTCCTCATGTGGAGTTTGAGTATGCTTGTCCCAGGGTGTGGCTCTATGGAGAGCTGTGGCCTGGCTGGAGTGGGTGTGGCCTTGTTGAAGGAAGTGTGACATTTTGAGGGAGGGCCTTGAGACCCTTCTCCTAGCTCTCTGGATTCCACTCTTCTCTTTGCCTTTGGAACAAGATGTAGATGTCGAGATGATCGTGTTGTTGTGGGTTTGGATCTTTGTGCAATGTGGACCTTTAATAGCTCTGTCTCATTTTTGTCTCCTTGTGTCTCTGTCTCTGACTGTATCTCTGTCTCTTTTCACCCTCACTGTCCTGCATCCCTGCATGGGAACTTGAAGCAAGCACACACAGTAGCTGAGAGCACGTGAATATTGTATTTCCTAGCACCTAGAACTACAAGAAGTTGGCATAGTCTCATGTGTGCACCCACATACACACACACATGCACATGTACAATAGACACTTGTTGGGATTTCTGTCAGGTCACTATACAGCCTAAGACAACAACATGACCCTGGAAATGTCAGAGAGAAGCAACAGTTCCACACCGATCATTGAGAACAGAAGGTGAGCAATGGATCCTCCAAAGCTCGGGGAAGCCGCACTGTGCCAGAGACTTTATGTCCTGACTGTCTTCTATCCCCAGGAGGTATCAGCAGCCTTCACACTGTCTGCCCCCGGCTCTGGGTACTCAGTTGGAACCGCATGAAATTGTTGATTCTGGCCACTGCTGATACATGAGAATAGAACCTCACATCTGAAACCAGGTGGGTCCCCTCCTTTACCCTCAGACAGGAACACAGCTGGTGCTGGAGACACAGCACAGGGTTTCAGAGGAACTACTAACTGGGAGGAACCAAGAGCACACTAGCTATGCTCCGGCAATTGTCTGGCAGGCAGATTCAAGCATTAATCTCCAGGGGTTGGCTCTAGGGTGCAGTCAACACACAGAGAGAGAACCCTGACTACTTCCCATGAAGACGAGAAAGGCCAGAGATCCCAGTGAGGGCACAACACAATCCTCCAGGACAGCACTCCCTGATTCCCCTTAATTGCTCATGAAATCTTCATGGAAATTTTCCATCTTATTATTTTAGAGAGGTTCTAGACAGGTCTTTATTTCAGTGCCCTGTCTTACTCATGTCTTCAGGCCCATAGGAAATGTGATGTCAGGTTTGACAGGTCACATGAGGAGGGGAGGGACATGATCCATTCCATTCAAGGATCTCAAAGGAACGTCTAAGACACTTTTATATGAAACAATATGAGATTTGTATGATTAAGAGAGGTGGTCAAAGAAAAACCGACAAGTTTTTAAAAACCTATTGTAGACAAAATGAAGCCAGCCCCTTCATTCCCCACCCCCAGCTGCTAGAACATGAGAGGTGCACTTACGTCGGGTGTCCCTGACCAGTGCCAAAGGAGGGCTCAGCATCATCAGACTCAGGATCACAGCTGCCACACAGGGGCCTCTGGGGAGCCACAGACACACCATGCTGGAGGAGAGGGGAGGTTGGTGGCCAGAGAGGCAGGCCAACCTGGCTGACTGAGGAGGGTGAGGGACTCCACCCACTGGGGCTGGGTTGTGTACCTTCAGTGCTGAAGAACCAATCAGCAGCAGAGGGGGCAGCAGCATCAGTTGCTGGTCAGAGGTGCAGAGTGAAGGTCTTTGTGAAACTTCCAGTTTCCTCTGTTAAGCAGACAGACTGCTTCAGCTCAGAGCTGTGCAGCTTTAAGAGTTTGGGTCTGCAGCAGTTGCATGGATGCTGTGCTGAGCCTCCAGTTCTGACTGAGGGCAGCCTTGACCCCATCAGTCTGCCTCAGGAGATTAAGTCTGTGAGAGTCCAGGCCCCATTGGGTTCCTGCTGTGACTTCCCCATTTGCTGAGGGAAATCCTCTAACATTTACTCCTCCTCAGCCTTGTCTGAAGAAAGGTCATAAGAAGTCTTTCCTAATGTATGCGTATAATGTTGGAAGGAAGACAATCACTGAACAGAAAGTATGAATTACAGTTTAAAAATACAGTCATACTATTTGTGAAATATGAACCTTGTGATGCATAATGATTACACATTATACTAAGTAAAGGCGACAAATTAGATTAAGAATGTCTTTGAGTGACAGTCCAGAATAGTCAATGGTTCAGATTAGTCCACTATTCTGATGATCTCTCTTTATCTGCCTCGGTAGTTCTTGAAGGAGGATTTGCCACCTTGCAATGAATATCACGGAAATCCATTGAGTGAGTTTTTAAGCACCTAACTTTCAACTCGCAGCTATTCCTGAGGCTTTCTCTTAAAAGTTTTGTTAAAAAGAAATCTTCATATAATATACTGTTATTATATTTTCCCTCTGTTCCTCCTACCTCCCTCCTTGCCCAATTTTATGTTCTTTCTCTCCCTCTCTCTTTCTCTGTCTGTGCATCCATGTATGCATGTCAAATAAACCAGAACAGAAAACAATAAACAAACACACATATACAATCCCCATTAAATAAAATAAGACCAAAATAAAAATTAAAATGGTTGTTGAACATTTATAAAATGTTTCCCTGATGTGTTTCATCTTTGAAAGCTCTGTGCTGAGATCTGTAGTCAGTTCTCTTTTTTGGTTTGTTTATTTTCTTGATGATTTTTTTTTACGTCTTTATAGATATTAGATACTCCTCTTCTATCATACATGTAAATTGGTAAAAATATTGTCCCATTATCTAGGTTGCTACTTTCCCCATTTGATGGTGTCCTTTGCAGTATAGAATATTTTCATTTGCATGGGGTCCCATATATTGATTGTTGATCTTATTTCTTGGGCTTTCAGTGTCTTGTTCAGAACCTCTCTCCTGTGCCAATGAATTCAACCCTTCACCCCACCGTCTCTTCTGTCAGGCTTAGAGTATCTTGCCATATGCTGAGGTAGTTGATGTGTGTGGAGTTGAGTTTTCTGCAGGGTGATGAGTATGGATCTACTTGCATCTTCTGCATGCAGACATCCCGTGGGACCAGCACCATCTGCTGAAGCAGCTGTCATTTCTCCACTGTGTCTTTTCAACTTCTTTGTCACAAATTCCTTAAGTCTTTGTCTATAGGTGCAAGGACTTCTCTGAGTCCTCAATCCAACTGCATTGGTCACTGTGTCTGTTTTCCTGGAACACTCTGCTCCTTTTAATACTGTACCCTGTAGTACAACTTGAAGGTGATACCACCCAGCAGTTCTCTTACTGTCCAGGATTGTTTATCTATCCTGGGTATTTTTGTGTTTCCATAAGGAGTTGAATATTGTCCCTTCATTTTCTGTGAAGAATTGTGGTGAAATAATGAAGGGGCTTGCACCCAATCTGTAGATTGGTTTTCCTGGGATGACTCTCTTCATTATATTAGTCACCCTGATCCAGGAGCATGGGAACTTTTCCATCTTCTGATATCTTCTTCAATTTCTTTCTTCAACGTCTAAAAGTTTTTCTTATTCAAGCCTTTCACCTGCTTGCTTACATCATAAGGTAATTTTTTAATCTATTTGAAGCATATTTGTGCTCTGATTTCTTTTTTCAGTTTGTCATCTGTATCTAGGAAGGGTAATAATTTTTCTGTTAAATTTTAATTAATCAATCAATCAATTAATTAATTAATTAATTATATAGGACTACACTGTAGCTGTCTTCAGACACACCAGAAGCAGACAGCATGTATTATTTCAGATGGTTGTGAGCCACTATGTGGTTGCTGGGATTTGAACTCAGAACCTCTGGAAGTTCCGTCAGTGCTCTTAAACTCTGAGCCATCTCTCCAGCCCCTGTTAAGTTTTTATCATTCTGCTTTGCTAAAAAATTTCATCAGTAGTTGGAGTTCCCCAGTGGAATTTTAGGTCTACTGGTGCATGAAATCGTATCATATCATGGCTTCTTTCCTTCCTGTTTGTATCCCCTTGATGCCCTTCAGTTGTCTTACAGCTGTAGCCATGTCTTCAAGTCCTGCATCAAATAGGAATGGAGAGTGTGGACAACCAGATCTTGTCCCTGATTTTAGTGGAAATGCTTTGAGTTCCTTTGTATCTAGATTGATGTTGGCTGTAGGTTTGCTGTAAATCTCTTTTAACTTTGAGATATATCCTTCATATCTCCAGTTTCTCAAAGAATTTTATCAAGAAAAGATGTTATCATTTGTCAAATGCCTTTTCTACATCTAATGAGTTGCTCATGTGCTTTCAGTCTTTCACTCTCTTTACATGGCAGATTACATCTCTCTGTTTCTGTCTCTGTCTCTCTTTGCCTCTCTTCCTGTCTCTCTGTCTTTGTCTCTCTGTCTTTCTCTGTCTCTGTCTCTCTCTGCGTGTGTGTGTGTGTGTGTGTGTGTGTGTGTGTGCTAAACATCCTTGCATCTCTGGGAAGAAATCAACTAGCTCATGGTGAATGTGTTCTTGAATTTAGTTCACAAAGATTTCATTAAGAATTTTTACACCAACATGCATAAGAGATATTTATCTATACTTTCATTTTTGATGGGTTCTGTATTTTTTTTTAAAAAAAAAAAGAAATTCATGCAGCCACCTTTTGCACCAGGGAGCCAGGAGACTCCACATAGTTCTGTGCACAGCCCAGAAGGAGAGTGGTCTCCCAGCAGGGCTTTCACTTGTGAGTGCAGAGGTGACCTCTCCACCTTCTCTCTGGAGGAGACCAGCTAGGGGCACACAGGGCATAAGTTCAGTAGAACAGCTGGGAAGGAATTCCTCCCAAAGCCATTTGCACCAGGGAGCCAGGAGACTCCACAGCCTTCTGTGCATAGCCCACCAGGAGAGTGATCTCCCAGCAGTCCTTTCACTTTTGAGCTCAGAGGAGTAAGGACACAGGCTTACAGGCCCACAGGAGGAACAAACTCCAGCCAGAGACAACAATACCAACTAGCACCAGAGATAACCAGATGGAGAAAGGCAAGCACAAGATCCCTACCAACAGAAACCAAGACCACATGGCAACATCAGAAGCCAGTTCTCCCACCACAGTAAGTCCCGGATACCCCAACATGCTGGAAAAGCAATAGTTGGATTTAAAATCATATCTCATGATGCTGATAGATGGCTTCAAGAAAGACTTAAATAACTCCCTTAAAGAACTACAGGAGAACATCGGTCAACAGGTAAAAGCACTTAAAGAGGAAATACAAAAATCCCTTAAAGAAATACAGGAGATCATGGGACATAAGTGAAAGATGTTTTGCTAAAGCTGACATGTGAAGGGGTGTTCAGCTGAAGCAGACACGGGTGAAAGGCTGCATGAAAGGACACATGACGAGGGATTCTTCACTGAGGACATGTATGTATTGGTCTGCCTTAGCTGAGCTCCATTTGTCAGAACTCCACACAGAGAAATGCACCAAAAATCTTGTAGAGGTATGCTTCTTGCCTCTTCTGCAGTCTAGGGCCAATAGCAGAGTGACATCAGCTGATATAGACTCACCTGCTGAAGTGAGACTCATGGGAGGCATGATCCATGGAGGAGATGGGGTCCTTGGAAAGAATATACATAGGAATCAGTGAACCGTGAGAGAGCTGGCAGCTAGAGCCAGCTATGCAACTCTTGTTGATCTCAAACCTTCGATGGTCTTCTTTTCACTGAGAGAGGCTCAGGCTAGAAGGTCTCTTGGAGTTTCTGGTGATCCAAGTCTCTCCTGCTGACTCATGCTGATTCAGCTGAGGCCTGGCTTTTCCAGCTTGGTCTTGCTACCACTGCTGCTATCCTGACACTACTGACCTAGACTGCTGGTGTATCCACAAAGTGTTTGTGACATTTGATGTTATTTCCTTATTAAGAATAATTTGAGAGTGAGACGTGTCTGCTCTGGACAGTTTCTCCATTCTCCTTAAAAAAAAATTGAACATCTTTACCTCCAGGTGAAGTTGCTTATCATGGCAAGGTAGCCACCTGAGAGACATTGCCTATTTCATCCTCAGACAAAGCACTGTCCAGAAAAGGACACACTATGAGAAAAAGTTGACTTATAGCTCTGCCAAGACAGGGTAAACAGTTGTTCAAAAACCTGCTTTACAAAGGTGTGTCAGATGATTATTCCTGGGCCAGAAGGGTGATGACAGATGCTCCCATGTTCTAAGAAAGTAGGGGCTCTCCAGCTAGTCAGCCGTCTCTACAATTGTTTAAGATTGGGAAGCTGTGTTTAGTGCTTCCTGTATACCCAGGTAAAATGTAAGTTGTTCTTGAATTTCTGACAGTGTTGAAGACCAGTTTTAGTCTCATAATCAAATTCAAGTTGTTTGTCACTGAGAGAGAGTTTGTAGGGAAGACAGTGTTTTCAGATAGCTTTATAGGCTAAAATCTAAACAATCCAGGGTTAGAACCATGATTCTTTAAGTTATGAATGATGCTAGAGTTCTTTACCTAATTGACAAATAAGATGGACTGGATGTTAATTGTATATCATACTTTGTCGTTCACAATTGTTATGATTTTGTTAAATTTATGTCTAGGAGAGAGTTTTTATTATTACTGGTGAGAAAAGGAGAGATGTAGAGGGTGGTTCTGATACTAAGTTCCTGTTCCCCGGTTCATTTCTGGATCAATCAATAAAGATACCAATGACCAATGGTCGAGTAAGGGGCGTGACACTTACAGTTGTGTGGGATGTCTCAGGGAGAATCTGGAGAACTGGGGAAGAAGCAGGAGGCAGTAGTAACAGGAGATAAAGCCAATCAGCCACATGAGTTTTCAGTTGGACTGTCCAATGGCCGTTCTACCCAGTTATGCCTGCGGTGTCAAGGGAGGTTTAGGAGTGTCCAGACATTGAGTTAGCAAAGGCATTTTAAGATTAACTGGTGTGTGAGTGTGTGTTGATTTTTATCTGTGGGTCCAAGGGAATCCGGGTGAGGGCTAGTTGTATGGCTCACCCAGAGCTTAAAGCAGGATAACAAAAACTACACTTTCCACCGTTCATCCCCTGAGCCATCTCCCTGCTCCTCATAGGTTTGTTTCCTGTATAATTTCTATAGGAAGCTCATTTTCCTCAGGAAAATACCTATCAGCATACTGATTTTGAGTCCTCACTTTGCTCGGCTAGTTGATTTCATTGTCCTTGGATTGTTACAGCTCATGCCTTTTTTGTTTTGTTTTGTTTTTAATGTGTGTCCTTGTATGTGGAGGCCAGAGCAACGCCTCAGGTGTCCACAGACTGGCTTATCAAGTGGAACTCCACAACAGAATGGTCCAGATTCTCGAGCAATGCGAGCACCTTCCTCCTGCCACCCAGCTGTTCTGCACAGCAAAGGACAGAGACTGTGGGATGTGGAGCATGGACCTGACTGTGTTCTCACCAGACAGTGACAAGACCCACAGCAACCTCTCCCTCCTCTAACAGCCTCTCATGGGTGGAGTATGTGCAGAGAGGGGATACTCGTGTGCTTAAATGACTGTATCAGTATTGATCATGTGTAGTGTTCTCAAACTTAATCCAATTCAGAAAATACTCTAATTGACAAGTAATGAATTAAAACTGACTTTATTTCTTTTTTTTCTGACTTTATTTCTTATACACTATCGCACATGCTTATGCATGAATAGTGGGTCCTTCCTTTTTTTCTTTTGATTATGCCTGTGCCCTGATAATTTTTCTCTCTTGAAGAAAGAAAGAATTTTAGTGGATCCCATAGTTAACAGACTTTTAAGTGCAAAAAGACTTTGAATTTTAAGAGATTGGATATTTTAAGGGGATTGAAATTTTAAGAATTTGCAAAACTGTGGGACTTCTAAATATATTTAGATCTTGAGAATGAATAAGAAAGTAAAGGTTGAGGCGTAGTGATGCGGGTTTCCTTTGGTTTGTTTGTTTGTTTGTTTGTTGTCAAGTTAATGAGGGTGAATTGTACTGGCTGGTTTTGTGTGACAACTTAACACAAGCTGAAGTTATCACAGAGAAAGGAGGTTCAGTTGAGAAAATGCCTCCATGAGATCCAGCTGTAAGGTATTTTCTCACTTAGTGATCAAGGGGGGCGGGTCCCTTGTGGGTGGTACCATCTCTGGGCTGGTGGTTATGTAAGAAAGAAAGCTGAGCAACCCAGGGGAAGCTAGCCAATAAGTAACATCCCTCCATGGCCTCTGCATCAGCTCCTGCTTCCTGACCTGCTTGAGTTCATGTCTTGACTTCCTTTGGTGATGAACAGCAACATGGAAGTGTAAGCAGAATAAACCCTTTCCTCCCCAACTTTTTTAGGTCCTGTGTGTGCAGGAATAGAAACCCTGACTGAGACACATGACAATGTCTTAGAGTCTGTCCTTCTTTTCTCTTTGCTATTTCTTCTGCTTGAAACTCTACAAAGAAGATGACTTTCACTCTTTGTTTATTTGAGAAAATTGTAAGAAAGCATATGACAGCAGACTGGCTCAGAAGTGCCAGGCAAAAGGCAAGGGTCAAAACGGGCAGGGGAGGTGAGAAGAGAGGCCTTCTGTCCTGTCCTGGGGGATCCTATGGGGGCAGGGGAGGTGAGGAGAGAGGCCTTCTGTCCTGTCCTGGGGGCTCCTATGGGGGCAGGGGAGGTGAGGAGAGAGGCCTTCTGTCCTGTCCTGGGGGATCCTATGGGGGCAGGGGAGGTGAGGAGAGGGGCCTTCTGTCCTGTCCTGGGGGATCCTATGGGGGCAGGGGAGGTGAGGAGAGGGGCCTTCTGTCCGGTCCTGGGGGCTCCTATGGGGGCAGGGGAGGTGAGGAGAGGGGCCTTCTGTCCTGTCCTGGGGGATCATATGGGGGCAGGGGAGGTGAGGAGAGGGGCCTTCTGTCCTGTCCTGGGGGCTCCTATGGGGGCAGGGGAGGTGAGGAGAGGGGCCTTCTGTCCTGTCCTGGGGGATCCTAGGGGGGCAGGGGAGGTGAGGAGAGGGGCCTTCTGTCCTGTCCTGGGGGCTCCTATGGGGGCAGGGGAGGTGAGGAGAGGGGCCTTCTGTCCTGTCCTGGGGGATCCTATGGGGGCAGGTGAGGTGAGGAGAGGGGCCTTCTGTCCTATCCTAGGGGATCCTATGGGGGCAGGGGAGGTGAGGAGAGGGGCCTTCTGTCCTGTCCTGGGGGCTCCTATGGGGGCAGGGGAGGTGAGGAGAGGGGCCTTCTGTCCTGTCCTGGGGGCTCCTATGGGGGCAGGGGAGGTGAGGAGAGGGGCCTTCTGTCCTATCCTAGGGGATCCTATGGGGGCAGGGGAGGTGAAGAGAGGGGCCTTCTGTCCTATCCTAGGGGATCCTATGGGGGCAGGGGAGGTGAGGAGAGGGGCCTTCTGTCCTGTCCTGGGGGCTCCTATGGGGGCAGGGGAGGTGAGGAGAGGGGCCTTCTGTCCTGTCCTGGGGGCTCCTATGGGGGCAGGGGAGGTGAGGAGAGGGGCCTTCTGTCCTGTCCTGGGGGATCCTATGGGGGCAGGGGAGGTGAGGAGAGGGGCCTTCTGTCCTGTCCTGGGGGATCCTATGGGGGCAGGGGAGGGGAGGAGAGGGGCCTTCTGTCCTGTCCTGGGGGATCCTATGGGGACAGGGGAGGTGAGGAGAGGGGCCTTCTGTCCTGTCCTGGGGGATCCTCTCCAGGTGCTAAGCAGCCATCAGAGCACAGTCCTCCAGGTGGAGACTCAGGAAGCATCAGGTCCTGGGAGAGCACTGTCTCTGGAGGAAGGTGGACCAAGCAGGACTTGTGTTCACGACATGGAGACAGGGGGAGAACTCCTTCCTTCAGCCTGGTCGTGTCACCTCAGCTCAGGAGTCCTGCAGAGCACAGGGGACAGGGGTGTTTCCAGTCCTAACACTGCAGTGGCTTCTCTGACCACCTCAGGCCTGTCCTGACAGCATGGCAGTGAACAGAGAGGAACTTCCAATGCCCTGAGTCAGTGCTGCCTCAGTGCACAGGCCTCCAGTGCAGGGAGCAAGGCTCAGTGCACACTGCATGGCCAGACCCTGGGATCTCAGTCTTCCCCAGGGTCTGCCCTGTGTGCATCACCCCAGCCCCCACACTGCAGAGAAAGCAGATCTGTCTCTCAGAGAAGACTGAGGGGTGTTACCTGTCGGCTGCAGTCCAGACTGTCCTAGAAAAGAGAGAATAAAATGGATGCTTACATGCATGGAGGCACATCTGTCCCCACCTCATGTCCCCAGACTCTGAGCTGCCACCTCAGATTCCTCTGCTAACCCTGCCCTCAGCACACAGGACCAAGAGGAGCACGGGCAGAGGGAGGGGCTCAGGGAGCTTCAGTCACCAGCAGTGCCCATGGCTCTTCCCCAGGCTTCCTCTGTCCTCAGGTCTCAAGCCAGAATCACCTCAACTTTCCCTTGTGTTCTCATCCCACCTCAGGTCAATCAAGTCACTACAGACTGTTGTGTTCAGAGTCCATGGAAACCTGAAGTCACGGGGCCAATGGCGTCCTGAGACCCAAGCCGGGGCTCTGCCCTGAAATGCTATGGAGTCGTGGCCCCCGCTGGGCTCCTTACCTTTCTGGTTCCTGAAGTAGATGATCAGCCCCGCTCCAAGGAAGAGCAGACCCAGCACGAAGCCCCCGACTCCACTCAGCATCTTCTTTTGTGCCGATGTGGACTGTGCCTCTGAGATAGGAAGTCAAAGGGTGGAGGGTTTTAGACCAAATGCCATTTCCCCCAGGACCCGTGAGACGCAGAGCTTTGAGACCAAGGAAGAAGCGTGTTCCAGAAGAGCTGGAAGTGAGAAACCAATCAACCAAACAGGAAGAGGCTCACACCAAGAAGAGCCTTAAATATGGAGACCCTGAGCTGAGCTGACAGGAAGCTGTTGCCCCCTGGGAGTAAGCAAAGGCAGAGCTGTGACCATATGTTCCTGCGGTCAGCCATGACCCTGCTCTGCTCCTTGTCCATCGTCATCACCACCAGCAGCAGAAACACAGCCCAGCCAGAGGCAGAGGCTGCAGCCAGGATCAAAAATATTCCAGGACCTGTGATGTCACTGGTAGGCTCAGATCTGAGTGTATGGGGCATAACTGCTTCCCAGGGGGCAAAGGTGCTTTTAGAAGCATCACACACCTACCCTGTGAGCCATGCTGAAAGACAGGACTGTGCAAAACCAGTGGAAAGAGTGTGTGGGCTGAGGAAGCTGACAGGGAGGGATAAGCCACGCCCCTCCCTGGTGGGTGGGCATTCATAGGGTCAGAGAAGGCTGACAGGCAGGGATATGCCACGCCCCTCCCTGGTGGGTGGGCATTCAGAGATTCTGGAAGTTAGCACTCACTCCACTCCACTGTGACAGGGCTGGTGAGGCTGGGATGCTCCACCTGGCAGGTGTAAACCTCTCCACCCTGAGGAACCGCCTCCAGCATCACCAGCATCTGGAAGGTCCAGTCTCCATTTCTGATCAGGCCTGTGGACACGATCCCAGTCTTCTCCTCCTCGCCATTCCGGAACCATCTGACTTCAATGCTGCCCGGGTAGAAGTCACTCACAGAGCAGACCAGGAGGGTGTGGTGTTCCAGGGGCTGCGTCTTTGTGGGGTACACAGTCACCATGGGCTCAGCTAGAGGAAAGAGAGGTGAGAAGGAGCTGTGAGGGCGGGGCTGTCCTCCCTGTGGGCTGCCTGTCTGCCTCCCTATACCCACGCTGGATCCAGGCAGGCCTAAGGATCCACCGCATGGTCACCCAGGAATTTTTTTTTTAATTTTTATTTATTATGATATGTAAATGCACTGTAGCTGTCTTCAGACAGCACCAGAAGAGTGTGTCAGATGATTATGAGCCACCATGTGGTTTCCGGGCTTTGACCTCAGAACCTTAGGAAGTGCAGTCAGTGCTCTTAACCACTGAGCCATCTCACCAGCCCCCTAGTGGCCCAGGACTTAGGTTCTGTTTTCATAATTTACTGTCAGCTCCACTCTCAGGAGGAATCACCAGGTGGAGGTGGAGCTCCAGGCAGGGAGAGACAGGCTCACCTCTCAGCTGTGGTAATTTTACCAACAGGTAAGCAACACCCACATGTCCTGTGGGTGTAAGCACAGGGGTTCTGTCTGTCCTTCTCTGTAGATGGTGATGGTTGTTTGTCTGAGGCAGGAAGACTCACTGAGAATTACTATTTTCTCATCAGTTTCTGCAAAACTCTAAATAAATCACCTTTGCCTTATCTGCCATCATTACTCTCTTCATGTCTGCTGCATGGGGACTCCCGGTCACATCAGCAGGGCTGAGCTGCAGTCTGCACCGTGACCCACGCAGAGCACTGGACACATGGCAGATGGCAGTGCTGGGGGAGGATCCATCCCAGCTGAGGAGGCTAGGCCATTTTCCTTGTGCTGTGTGGGGTTTTTGTTTTTGTTTTTGTTTTTGTCTAGACAAGACATGGTAACAGCCATCCATATAACCCATTATTGTAAACAATCTCTCCATCTCTTAGCATTAGTTCATAGAAGCCTTCATTTTCTTTGTTTATTTTCAGTTCATCTCTCTACAATCTTCTGAAGCTGAGTGAAGATTCTGTCCCCCACCGTGAGCTGTGCAGATGGGGTTGTGTCCCCCCACACACACATAAACACCTTGAGTTGTGTAATCAGGGTTGGGGATTTCAGCATCACAAACTGTCCTGGGTAGTTTTATGTTGAGTTGACACAGCTAAAGTCACTTGAGAGGAGAGAACCTCAAGTGAGGAAACACCTCAGTAAGACTGGGCTCTAGGCAAGCCTGTGTGGCATTTTCTTAATCAGTGACTGATGGGAAAGCCCCCGCCCACTGTGGGCAGGGCTGTCCCTGGCCTGGTGGTCCTGGGCTCTATAAGAAAGCAGGCTGAGAAGGCCATGAGGAGCAAGACACTCTCCATGACTTCTGCATCAGCTCCTGCTTCCAAGTTCCTGCCCTGCCAAAGTTCCTGTCTTGACTTTCTATAATTATGAAAAGCAGACAGAAGTGCGACCTGAGGAAGCCCGCGATTGACTGTAATTAGGCAGTGGACCCACCACATCCCGACCTTGGACTTTACACTTAGGAAGTCCAACTTGGTCCTAGCCTCTGCCTAGGAGTCCGGGTCCTCCTCTAGGGTCTGACCAACATCGGGCACTCTGCCAAGGGCCTTGGCTCGCAAGGACCCGAACAAAGGCCTGGTCTTTTCTCCTCACCAGGAGAGACTTCAGACACCTTTGACTTGAACCTACCCCACCCCCTAACACAGTTCCAGCCCAGGCGAGCATGCAGGAGGCCGCCCCACCCTCAGGTCTGGAAAAGGCTGAAACAATGTATACAAGGTCTAGAACATCGCTGGTCTGCCGCCCAAAGGATCGAGCAGCAACATTTATCTAACTGAGGTTGTTCTCAGACATTGCCTCCCTCCAAACGCCAGATTTTCCAAACCTGCTGACACACAGGCTTCCGTCTGCACCTCCCTGGACACAGGTGTTCGGGAGCAGAGCTTGGCAGTCCCTCTCTGTGTCCACAGCAACACTGTTCCAGCTTCAGTGGCTGCACACAGGTGGATCCAGGCACCACCTAGCCCTGACCCCTCGTGTGACCTCCCTCCTGTCCTTATGCAGAGCTGGCAGCTCTGAGTGGCAGCCGCAGTGGCGGACACCACCATCGGCTTCCCTGTGCCTGTCCCAGCCCTGGTGCGGTAGCATGTCTGCATCCCCAGTGGACAGCAGCAGAGCACTGCAGTGGAACAGAACACTGAGCTACACATGCCTGATTCCCATGCCCACAGCTATCTGCCAGCAACAGTACCACCTGCATGCTGGAGCAAAGGTAACTCAGTGGAGGCATGGGGTGACCTTAAGGTGCAAGACAGTGACTATTCCATGCACTACTCAGCCTTGTATATTCCAGGAGGACAGTGAAAACCACAAGGAAAGCATAAAGAAAAGATGGGTCACCATCTTTGCTGTGGGGAGAAAAAATTGTAGCTTCATAGCTATCTTGGTTAAAGGCAGTCCATGAATGTCAGCCATCTTAGTTAAGGGCAGTCCATGAACATCTACCATCTTTGTAAAGGGCAGTCACATGACTGACTGGGACTTCTGTGTTAAGGGAATGTCATGTCTTCACCGCCATCTTTACTGAGGGCTACCAGGAGTTTTCAGTGCCTTGCTGGCAGAGAAATCTAAAGTCTCTGTCTTTTAAGCTATAGCTCTTTGGATAAACTAAGTCATACAGAAAACTACAACGGTCTGTAATAATATAATAATGTACTATTATATGGTAGGATCAGCAAATATTCCGGTCTCTCTGTGAACTGTATCATGGTTAAAAATTTTAATTGTAAAAGCTTCATTTTAAAGCATGATTTTTAAGGCCATAACCTTATAGGTATGAAGCCTAAAGTCCTAGTCTTAAGAAAGCTAATAAATTATTGTGAGTTGTTGATAATTTTAAAATGCAGGGTTACATCCATCCAAGGCATCTTCAGATCCAGCTTGCATATCCCTCTTATCAAGACAGGAGGGGGCTGGTGAAATGGCTCAGCATTTAAGAGCACTGACTCCTCTTCCAGAGGCCAAGAGAAGGAAACACAGTATATTTTTAGGAAAATTTTTGAGTTGCAGCCTGAGATTCAAACATGGTGCATGGCTGAGGCCTCAGGCCCACGGGGCGGGTCTCCCTTAGTGCTCCCCTCCCTTTGGGAGGACTTCACACTGGGGCGCGGCTTTCCTTTCCTCTGTCTACCCCTTCTCCCAGCCCTTCTGCTTAAGCTGAAAGTATGTTTAATACAGTTTTCACCCTCAGGTCCCTGTTCTGGGCAGTCTTGACTTTTTTCTAAAACCAGTGAGGAGATCCGCAGTTAATACAGCCTTTGCTACTCCTGAGGGTGAGTTCTGTTCCCAGTGCCATGACACTGCTTAAAACCACCCGTGGCTCCAGCCACAGGGACCCCAGCATCCCCTGCGGCTCCAGGACATGGGAACCCCACTCCTGCTGCTCCCCACAGTTACACCCTCACCGTGATTCCATCTCACCCACCCAGTCCTGTCTCACCTCTCCGCTGCACGAGGTAGCGATCAGAGACCTCATAGTTGTATCTGCAGAATGTGTCCACCTCAGCCCTCCGATCTTCCAGGAGCTCCTTCCGGCTGTTCCACTCCTTAGCTATGCCCCGCCCCAGCTCGGTCACCGCGCGGTGCTTGCCCACGTCACTGTCGAAGCGCACGTACTCCTCCTGGTTGTAGATGGATCTGACCAGATACCGCACGCACTGCGTTCCATTGTAGAAATAGCACTCAGATTTAAACTGTTCCAAAAACCGTGCTGTGGAGACAAGAATTATCTTCTTCTCTGGGGTCAAGATACCTGAGTCCCTCTCAGCTGCCCAAATGACCAGACCCAAGTCCGACCCAATTCTCATCCGATGTTATGACCACCAACGGGGGCATAAGGTCATGTAGCCGCCTGCAGCTACATTCGAACAGTTTACCTGGTCACCTGGAAGGAAAGCTGGTGATGGGAACGGGATGACAAGAGAAACATGGAGTCAAGACAAACTTCCTGCTCAAGGCTCAAAGTTTAACGAAGGTCTCCAAATATATATAGGTGGGGAAAGAACCCCCCAAAAGCAGGAAACAGGTCTGCAGAACTGGTTCTGCTTGCTCTACAGGAGGCTGGCATCAGTTGGTGGCTTGTGCCTCTTAGGAAGCAGCTATCCTTGGAGAACAATGGGCTTCACCTTGGTCTGAGTGCTCCACCCTAGGTTGAGGGGATTGTGGCTAGCACAGGAATTCCTGCCTGAAGGCTGGGAGAGGACCTTCACCTTGATCAATGTCAAGTCCTGCCAGGTGGCATAGCACCCCAATATGACTCTCTACATCTCCTCCCTTTTTATTAGTTTTAAGATGAGGAGGCAACAACCAAGTATGAAAAGTGTCAAAAGGAGGTGGGCATTAACCATGAAGGGGAAGTATTGACCTGATCCTCCTGTATACTTTATGGGGTCTTTTTATGGAGGAGAGGTTTTAGGCTTCCTTGCTGTTATTTTAAGGAGTGTCTCTAAACACCAACCTCTATGCAATCAGGTATCCTTCACAAGGGACCCAGAGACAGAAAACATGGTCCTCCCATTGCAGTGCTTTGCCCTGTACCTCTCACTGGTGCCCATGTGGGCTCAGAAGCAGACACACATAGATCTGAGTTCTATGTGGCTCCTGAAAGGAGATTCACTTGTGTAGGTTTGGATGCCAGAGAGTCGATTTGTGCCAAACGCTCTGCAAGTGTCTTTAACGTACAGGGCAATTTTCAATCCAGGTGAACCTGTGTGGAGATGGCCAGTCTGCTTAATAAGCAAGCTCAAGAGTTAGAAGCAAAACAGAATTAACTTGTCTTTGGGTGGCCTGGAGGGATCTCATTCAGTTGCAAAGTAGCCACTTCCAGACACCAAGACTGACTTCCCAGTGTGGGGGAAGTGGCTTTGAAAAATGTCAAGTCCTGCCAGCTGGCATAGCACCCCAGTAGGGCTCTCTACAAGGACACACAACCCAGCTCCACTCCAGGCTAAGCAGTCACAACTGTGTTACCAAGTGAAATGATGGGGAAACTTGGGGAACCCGCCCCCTAGTCCCAGGAGAGACTGGACAGTCCTCCCTTCGGTCCTCTCCCACTCATTTCTGTAACCCTCATCAACAGCCTCCAGCTCCTGAGCGACAAAGGGGTCGAGTGGCCATTTTATCTCCCACTGGGCTCTTCTGTTTTGTTTGTAAATGATTTTTTTTTCTCATACAATATGTTCTGTTCATAGTTTTCCATCCCTCAACTCCTTCCAGATCCTCCTCACCTCTCTGACAACCCAAAGACACTCTTCTCTTATACATTCTTATAGATTAGAAAACAGTCAATTAGAAACAAACAAAATAGATGAAACAAACAAAAAATAAAAAAGAAAATCCCTAAGAAACACAAAAACATACATTCAAACACATAGAAATAACAAAAAAACACAAAACCTGAAACCCTGGTATATAAGCAAAAGATCTGTAAGCCAAAAACAAAGCAACCACAACCACAACAACAACAACAAACTCTCCAAAAATGCCACTGAGTTTACTTTCTGTTGGAACATCTACTGCTGGGGTAGGGGCCTGCCTGTGCATGTGGCTCATACCCAGGGAGAGTCTTGTTTATATAATTATATCATTTCCCCTGTTCCTTTTCCTCCCCCTGAATCTTCCTATGTTCACCTCCATGTTCTCTTTCAAATTCATGGCTTCTTTTGTCATTAATTGTTGACCCATACATACATATATGTTGATATACACATACATATGCATATATGAGTGTTGGTACACTGTCTAAACTCCACCCCACAGTTACCTGGCAATAGCCAGGTGTGCCCCGCCCCATAGACCTGGCCCACTGTGGAAGGGGCTGCTTGCCCCTCCTCTCTCTCTTAGCTCTTACCTCTCTGCACTCTCACCTCTCTGCCCCTCTGGGGTCTCCTCCCCTCCCCCATCTCTCCACATGGTCATGGCCAGCCTCCACTCCTTTCTACTTCTCTTCTCTCCCCCCCTCTCTCTCCACTATACCATTAACTCCCATCCTCTTCCCTGAATAAACTCTATTCTATACCATGTCTGTGTGTGTGTGGTCCCTCAGGGTGTAGAGGTGCCTGGGCATGTGCCTGCCTAGGGAACCCCTTCCCCCACACCGCCGTGCCACACTCTCTAATTCCCCTTCTTCTCTCTTTTATAACCCATCATTTGGTGCTGGAACCAGGGAACAACATTAAACCATCCTTGGGTGCTGTGACTCAGATGGACAAACTGTGGGCTTTGCAAGCAGGCTTTGCCATTTAAACCACAACGGGTAAGCTCTCCCTGCCGCACTGGCTACATTGTCAGGAGGACTGGAATCTAATTCTCTCCCCTTTCCCTCAATTGCGAACTGCTAATTAGTTGCATTTGTCCTTCCTCCCTCTCCTAGTTCTCCTACTCTCAGGCACAGTCTATGCACACTCACTGCTTGTGAGCGCGTCCGCATGCCGCCCTAGCTCCCCCATTCTGTGTTTATGTCCCCGGTCCCCACCCGCCCAGTCCGGAGCTCAGCAGCTGAGCAGAGTTGAGCTCTCGGGCCGCTGCTTCATTGCTAGGATACGAAACAAGCATGTTTGGTACTTCATTTTTCCACCCACCGCGGGCTATGACTTCTGCCCTGCACAGCCCCTCTACAACTTTCCCTGCCACCGTGGGCCACGGTACAAGTCTGTCCTGTCGTGCCCGCCACAGCCCGGCTGCAGCCCATACCCAGCTCAGCTTCCCTATGGCTGCATGTGATACTAAATCCTACAGCATGGCAGGTCTCAGAGCCACGCCACTTGCTGCTGCTGCTGCTGCTGCGTCTGCGAGGGGGTGCCCATTCCCACAGATGCATGTAAGTCTCACATGTGCATGGCCGTGCCACGCCTTACTTTTCTCAGATTTTCAGTTTCCCATGCCTTAGCCTTCAAATGAAGTTTGGCCAGTGTCTTTGAAACTAAGGCTTGCTTCTCATACCCAGTCTACAGGACTGGCTTTCCAGCTCTAGGACAACTAAACCCTTAGGTGCCCCCTCACTCACAAGTGATCCAGAGTCTCCCTTAGCTTTTACAGATGCTGAAAATCCTGGACCAGGTCTGGGCAATTCTTCTGACGTTCTGGGAGCATCTCAACTCCTAAAGGCCTTCTCGGCGGCCTGGGCCTTTAGCCTGGCTGTGCCGTGTTGCTAATATGTTTTCAGGACACTGGACTTACATTTAGCAACTTCCCCAACTACCCAATGGGCAATTACTTGTCTTCGACCATAAATTAAAAGTCTGGTAAATGATAAAGGACCTAAGCCTCGCCTATCCTCTTAGCTTGTTTGTTCCCATAGCCTGTGTGCTCAATAGCCTGCGTGAAGCCTAAATCTGAGTAGACAAACTCATATTCTATCACCACGGTGTAATCCATTGCTGCCAGCTTTCTTACTCTGATCCTAGCCTCTTTACTAATAAAGCAACATACTTTCCTCTACCTATACAACCTGTCAAAGCTAGTTAAGATTCTCATTTCTTATCCTCTCTTGACTATTGTTCTCCTATCTTACACTCAATCTTGTCAGAAGTTTGCTATTAAGTTTAAGACAAACAGAATTCCCAAAGGCCTGACAGCTTCTCCCAGGAGATCTCAGAAGAAAGATGTGGACACCGCTACAAGATGCTGCCTAAGAAAGAGTGCAGTGGATGAGACCAGAAACCTTGAGTCAAATGACTTAGCTAAACAAAGGTAAGCCATTTCTCATGTCATGGGTATCCATTCCACAGAGAAAGAGTCCTGAGTCTTCTGTGCTTGAAAGCCAGATTGTCAGCCAACGCCACCGTGGAGTTCAGAGACCACAAAGAACAGCTGGCTACTGGAATCTGTCACCTTTTAATAATATAACTGCTAAGTTATTTTTTATTCCTCAAACTTCTGACTACATTGACAGCTAGACAGTTATCTCCTTACCTAAACTCTGTTTCCATTAAATACTTCATATTTCCTCTTCTTGCTCTGTCACTGTCCTAAAATCTGAGTTCCTATAGATTTGCCTAACTCTAATAATAAATATTCCACTATATGATCCAACTTTCAATCTTGTTCCTTCTGCTCCACAAAAGGTTCATTTTTTTTTTTTTTGGTTTTTTTGGAGACAGGGTTTCTCTGTGTGGTCCTGGCTGTCCTGGAACTCACTTTATAGACCAGGCTGGCCTCGAACTCAGAAATTCACCTGCCTCTGCCTCCCAAGTGCTGGGATTACAGGTGTGTACCACCATGCCTGGCCAAAAGGCTCATCTTAAAGACTATTCATGTGGTTAACTCATGTGGTTATCTCTTTAATAAACTTGTTAGCTACAGGAACCCTACCCAGATCTACTGCTCATGGACCAAATAGGCCCCATCCACAAGTACATCTGCCCAATTTTCACTTACTACCTATTCCAAGAGGTGGGATTCTTCTGTGTTTCAATTGTACATCTTAAGGAAAATTTTTCCTTTCTTCCAAATGTACTTAATCTCATTCCCTACCTATACTAATGTGTTTCAACATCTTGTCAAGTCCAGGCCCTTGCCACATCCAGGACAGCTCCAGAGAAGCAACCTTCAGATGCTCCAATCTCCTCAGCTTCTCTAGACACAGACAGCTTCTACTGGACCTGTTCTGACCTATCCTCAGATGGCTCCACAGACCCTGGACAATGAGAAGGCAGCCTATTCTCCTGAGACTGGACAAACATCCCCCACACCCCTTTCTCTAGGTCCCCAGAGACACGTCGCCCCCAATGTCAGCATGAAGCAGTCAGATGTCACCACGACGACCCTATTCCTGCTTTGCTGTCGCCTCTTTTTAATTTTTTCTTTTTTAATTAAACAAATACTGGGGAATGTTGGTACTCTGTCCAAGCTCCACCCCACAGTTACCTGGCAATAGCCAGGTATGCCCCACCCCATAGACCTGGCCCACTATAAAAGGAGCTGCTTACCCCTCCTCTCTCTCTCTCTCTTTGCTCTTACCTCTCTGCAGTCTCACCTCTCTGCCCCTCTTGGGCTCTCCTCCCCTACTGCCTCTCTCCATGTGGTCATGGCCAGTCTCCACTCCCCTCTACTTTACTTCTCTCTCTCTCTCTCTCTCTCTCTCTCTCTCTCTCTCTCTCTGCCTCCACTATGCCATTACCTCCCATGCTCTTCCCTGAATAAACTCTATTCTATACCATGTCTGTGTGTGCGGGGTCCCTCCGGGGGAAGAGGTGCCTGGGCATGGGCACACCCTCCCCCACACTGCCATGCCACACTCTCTAATTCCCCTTCTTCTCTCTTTTATAACCCATCAATGAACACATTACTAAATAAATAAATAGACTGTCTCCATCTGTACAAAGTTACTTGTATGTGTGTCTTTAGGATTGAATATTTGGGACTGGATAACCAATCAGCATGCTCTTCCTGGGGAGACTATTTCTCACACCCCAGCAGACCTCAGCTGCCTGTGGTTCCGTGTGAAGGGCTACAGTCCTGTGGGCTTTGCCTGTCATATGCTCTTGGCCAGGGCAGCTCTCCCCTGCTCAGTTCGGTCTGGATGTTGCTGTTGTTCTTGCATCAAAAAGAAGAAAGTGACCCATTTTGGTATAAACTTGAGAACAGAACAATCTGAATTACAGATGCAGAGAATTCACAAACCAGACTGTTTTAAAATCAGATATCAAATGTGACCCCAGGGGAAAGGTGAGGGCGTGTCTCCACACTCTGCTGGGTCAGTCAGTCACATGAGCTCTGCTAGTCTCAGTAGAGGAAGGCACATCAGATGTCTGTCTTTTCATCTTCATATTTAATCTAACTCAGAATATGTACACAAGACTTGTTAAAAGCAACTAAAATTAAAGCAAGGACCTGACATTATCAATCTCACAAACGCTCAGGATGAAGAAGTTTGGTGCATTTTTTTTTTCAGAAATATTTGCAGCAATCATCACTGGGGCTCATGAATTTAAAAGAGAGATCACTGAGAGTATCAGAGATGGAACCACTCATCCCTGTGTTTGAGACAACACAGACCATAGTGAGGAGAATGGGTTTTTTTTATATATATAAAAGACAAAAAGGAAGAAAAAGGACAGTTTTGGAAGTCATGAGAATGGTCCCTGTGACAGACAATGATGCAAGGGCAGGAGCCTGGTCTGGGGGAGGGGGCAGTGAGGGGAGAGGCAGTGTGGAAGCGTCCGTGTGCCCTCTGATAACAGCATACAGAGAGGAAGCACACAGTGGGGCCACAGGACCTAATGCTTTACACGGCCATCCCTCCCAATCCTCAGACAGCACTATGAAAAAGATCATCCCTTCTATATGAAAATGATCCTCCCTCCCACATTTTATACATCAGCCAAAGCAGAGAGGGTCAGAGGGCTTGCCCACAATCCCAGCATTCTGCCACCACAGATTATTTTTTAATTATTTATTTTCATATATGGGTATTGGCAGTTTTGCCTGCATGTGTGTCTGCTTGAAGATGCTGGAACTCCAAGAGGTGGAGTTCAGACAGTGGTGAGCTGCAATGTGGGTGCTGGGAATTGAACCCAGGCTCTCTGAAAGCACAGCCAGTGCCCTTAACCACTGAGCCACCTTTCCAGGCCAGCGTCACAGCTTTCAGCAATGCTGATAATCCCATTTTTTTATCTCCCATGCACATCTCACTGACTTTGATTTTTTTTCTGTGTGCAATATATATGAGGGTCATGAAACTTGGAAGTATATCATATGATACAAAGAGAAGTCTGGTCATTTACATGAGCTCAGCTCACAGAATGTGGGAAAAAAATAAGATACAGATATGTTCAGATCACAAACACTGAACCAGCTCTAACCTGCCCCAGGGTCTCAGAAGGGGCCTCGACTTCTTTAGCACAGCCCTCATGTGCTCATCTTCTAAAGGCCATTTCCAGACCTAAGAAACTCAGCACTAGCTGCTGGGTCTCCCAAGGACAAGGGGAAACACTAACCACCACCCAGCAGAGGTTCCACATGGGAACAGGGGGCACAAGCACTGGAGTCAGGGAGGGAGAAAGAGGAAGCCCTGGGTTCAGCCTCACAACCTGCAGAGGACGCACAGGGATCTCCCGGCGATGCCCTCACTGTCCCTTGACACTATTCGACATTTCCACAGAGATCTTCTGATGAGATCATTCTTTTACTTTTCTTAGTTTGCCTAAAACAATAGAAAACATACATAAGAAGTAGAATAGAGACACAAATGGGAAATTCTATTTTTAAAGAGAAACCTCTTTGTCTGGCATAGCTCAACACACTGAAGACAGGGCCTGTCCCAGAAGTTAATTTAGCATCATGAGTCATCGATCTTCCCAGAGGCCTAAGAGAACATGGCACAAGGTGTAGATTTTACTGGAGACACTTGAAGAGCAATGGCTGATACACAGGGCCTCTCACACAGATCTGAGAGCACAAACATGCAGGCTTCTGGGGACATGGTTTAGAGTTCATGTGAGGGCTGTGGGTGGTCACAGAAGAAATCAATAGTTTCAGGGGATTTAGTCCACACACTTAGGAAGTTAGCTCCTTCCTTTCCCCACGCCCAGAGCCCAGCACCTGAGGTCTGTGTGCACTTACATCTGGAGTCTCTGACCAACCCCATGGGAGGGCTCAGCACTGTCAGCGACAGGATCACAGCTGCCACGCAGGGATCTCTGGGGAGCAGCATCATGCTGAAGGAGAGGAGACAAGGGAGTCAGAGGGGAAGACAAGCTTCAGACTGTGACTTTATTCTCTTTACTCATTGATAAGGCAGTAAGAGCCAGGGGATTCACTGCTCTGCCACTGGATTGGGTAAGGCCAGTGCTGGGGAGCCAATCATCATCAAAGGAGACCAGCATCATCAGTTGCTAGTTAGAGATTCAGTATGAAGATCCTCTTCTGAAACTTGCAGTTCTCTTCATTGAAAGGAAACCCAGGCTGGGCTGGTGGCCCATGCCTCAGATTGCAGCACTCAGGAGAAGGAGGCAGAGACAGGCCGCTGGGATTCTGTGAGTTCGAGGTCAGCCTGGTCTATGTAGTAAGACTTCAGCTCTAATCAACAAACAACCAACAATTAAAAAAAAAAAAACAAATGTACATAAAGAGAGTAGGGTTGTGGTTTGGAGTCGTTTTTTTGTTTGTTTGTTTGTTTGTTTGTATTTTGGTTTTTAGGAAGGATTAGATGGGGAGGGAGTCATGTTCAAAGGGTCCAGAAGAAGCTGGAAGAAGGCAGTAGGTGGTGGATAGAACAAAGTACATTGTGTAGACACATAACTCTGTCCCCAAAGCCTTTGTCACATAAAATATATATCATGATCAAGCGTTCCAACAGCACTCTAAAGCCCTTGGTACCCAGGTCTCCTCCGCATCTCCTTTTCCCACGTGTGGGAACTCAGCTTTAACATAGACACTTCGGCCATTTCTGTGAGCTTGTGCGGAGGGCGTCACTGCCCTTCAGGACCTAAGTTTGCTCAGCACAGCAAACCCAGGCTCAGGCCACAGGCCCAGGGAGTTTAGAAGGTTGCTCTGTTTTTTCTTTCTGTTATTGTAGTCTTGGTTTATTCATCAATTATCATTAATGAAATCACAGACAAAAGTCTTCACATGGAGAGGGAGGAATGGGATGAGGGGTGAGGGTGGAACTGGCTGGGTGGGTGGTTACCTCACTCCTCAATACCGACTCCAAAATGTCAGATCTGGTCATAGTGTGACATGACTGACTCCTCACCACGGAGCTTCAGAGCCCTGAGGTAGCACTGTATGACAGGCCAGCATGGGAAGAGCAGGACAACTGAAGGAATGAAAGCTAATCCATGTCATGTCCCCACAGTGGCCCCAGAGGTGACTGTACTCTCCAGAAGCCCGGTGAGCCTGGGAGAGCCCAACATCCTCATCTGTTTCATTGACAAGTTCTCCCCTCCAGTGGTAAATGCCACCTGGCTGAAGAAGGGACAGCCTGTCACTGAAGGCGTGTCAGAGTCAGTGTTTCTCCCGAGGGACAATCACCTCTTCCGCAAATTCCACTATCTGACCTTCCTGCCCTCCGCAGATGATGACTATGACTGTGAGGTGGATCACTGGGGTCTGGAGCATCCTCTGCGGAAGCACTGCGATAGGGGGCACTCATTACTTCACAGGGTTCGGTCCAGGCATCCTGCTTCAGTGCTGGATTCTGGACACTTAAAATTCATCCACAGTGTAGGGATGGGATGGGAGCACAGCTCACCGTCAGATCAATCGTCTCATAGGTGTGCAGATTCAGTTCAGTTACCAGCACCACAAGTTAAGGGTTAGAGTGTTTCATAACACTGACTGTAATTTATACACATCTGTTCTCTTGTAAACCACATTCATTCATTTTTGAAAAAAAAGTATGCATGTGGGTGCTGTGCCCGTGTGTATGTCTATGCACCATGTAAGTGCCTGGTACCCTCAGAGGTGAGGAAAGGGTTTCAGATCCCCTACAACTGGAGCTATGTGCAATTATTAGCTGCCATATGGATGCTAGAAATGAAACTCAGGTTTCTGCAAGAACAGACAGCATTGTTAACCAATAAGTTGCCTCTTCAGCCCCAGGACACACCCTTGTTTCTTACATTGGCCACTGACTTTATTTCCTACAACAGAAGCTGACTGACATTTTCTCCAGAGTTTGAAGAGAAAACCCTCCTTCAAGAAACTAAAGAGAATGTTGTGTGTGCTCTCAGGTTGACTGTGGGTCTGGTAGGCATCATTGTTGAGATTATCCTCATCAACAAGAGTATTCAAAAACGCAATGCTGCAGAATGCTGGCAAGGAGCGCTGTGAGACACCTGGAGGTGCATTAGATGAGCTCAGAGACTGACAGGTGTGTGGATGTCTGAGAGGAAAACAGGGGTGTGGCACCTTTAAGAGAAGGGTATGGGTAGTGGTCTCTCTTAATTCCTTTTCTTGGAAAAGTTGAGCTTTGGCATCAGATGCTACCCAATCCTTCAGGACTTGTGATCCCTTCCTTGGGTGTCCCTGGGCCACTTGTGAGTCTTGGAAATTTTCTTCATGCTTCCAAGACTGTGGACTCACACAAGACCACTGCATCCTTGTGGCATGGGAGCATTAATCTCAAGGCTCAAGCATAGAGGACTTCCGTGTCTTGAGTCAACAACGACACTCCAGGGTCTGAATGAAGCCTTTGGAGGTAGGCTCTTGGATCTGAGCAAGAATTCGAAATCTCCTGAGTCCATGACTAGTATTGATCCTTTAGTCTGAAGGATGCTTCTAAAGGGATCTGGGAAGAGGTAAGGCCTGCTGATCTTCATGCAAACTAAGGTTTGAGGTTCATGTTGGGAACCCAGATCAACATTTAAGGACTTTTTCAGAGTCATATGACCAAGGTGGACTGAGAAGGAAGCTAAGGGGCCCCCAATCCTTCTCATGAACCCCCTGGTAATTCTGTGTCTCCCACCACAGGTGACACCTTCAGCAGAAGCTTAGTGAAGAAGCTTGCTGTGACAGCGTCTGAGGCTACCCCTGTTCTCAGTTGTTCACCTCAGCAGAGACTGCATCTTCTGCAGTTTCCAGCCTTAAGCTTCAAGAATGGCATCAGGTTCTCTGGTCTAACGTCTGGCTGTATTCTCCATCTCCTTCCTGTGTGTATACTCTATCTTCCATCATTTATAGTAATTTCTCCAGTGACAAACATCACAGAGTTCTTCCTCTGCTGTGGAATGTTCTGATAATGGAGGCATCTCCTGTTCACTAATGGCTTGACATAACTCCAAACTGTGCTCTATTTTTTCTACAAATAATAAACACTTTCGGTTGTGAAGTGGGGTTTTTTGGGTGTCTAAGCCAGCTCTTGGTGGAGACAAGGCGGCCTAAGGAGTGTGTGTACTTCCCCCATGTCTGACTATTGAGTGCCTTTTACAAGTTCTGGGACTAATCAGAACCCCAGACTCACTAGGGTTTTAAGCATCTGGGCATACTATTGCTTAAAGAGAGGTCCATCTGGTAAACCACAGAGTGGAGTTGGAGTTGCTGTACAGCAGACTCTGGATTGATGTGGGGGAGGGGGAGTTGGAGGTGGGATATGAGAGTGAATGTGACACTTTCCTCCTCCCATTTCATACACATGTGAAATTCTCACAGAAAGGGAGATTCTGTGTGCAAAGAAGAACATTAACGCAACTCAGTATGTATCTGTGTGTGTGTGTGTGTGTGTATGTGTGTCTGTGTGTGTGTGTGTGAAGATGCCATGAATCTAATAATCAGGAAAGGTGGTTTGAGGATCATGGGAGAAGCTAGATGGGAGAGGGAAGGGTGGAAAAGACATAAATATACAAATTCAATATACTTATTTGTGACCCTCTCCCAAACAAAATGTTTTAAAGGAGTTAAGGAAAATCAATATTTGGCTCTTATGATGGCATATCCTTGCAGAATAAATCTCAAAAGTGAGGGCTTGGCCTTGGGTAACTCATGAGAATGACAGAGCAGGGGCTGTTGTGGCCAGAGCTGGGAGCATATTGTCACACCCACAGGTCACACAACACTGGTGCTGACCAGACACCCCACTGCAACATCCTTAGCATTGGGAAATGTCCAGGAGACCCTGAGGGGCAGGCTGGCTTCTATGGCATAGTCTCATGCTTCTGATCCTCTACACTGGCTGGTGGTGTAATTGGGGAAGTGGTGAGCTTAGCCTCAGAAATAGGTCACTAGAGTCAGGCTGGTAAAGGTTTCTCTTAATTTCTCATTCCAGCCCAAGGGACTCTGCTTCCTGTTCTAGTCCATTCAGCTTCCTTTCTGTCACTCTAACAAACACTCTGACAAAAGCAACTGGCAGAAGACAGAGTTGATCTGTTAACAGTTCCAGACTACAGTCACATCTGTAATAATGTTGAGGCAGAAACACATGAGCATTCCATGCACTTTCAAGAACAGAGAGAAAGGATGTAGGGAATATAGACATGCAGAGTCAAGAGCAGAGAGAATGGATGCGGGGAATATAGACATGCATAGTCAAGAACAGAGAGAAAGGATGCAGGGAATATAGACATGCAGAGCCAAGAACAGAGAGAATGGATGCAGGGAATATAGACATGCAGAGTCAAGAACAGAGAGAATGGATACGAGGAATATAGACATGCAGAGTCAAGAACAGAGAGAATGGATGCTGCTGTGTGGGCGCTGAGCTGTGGAGATAGTAGTAGAGACTAAATCCAGTGACAGTATCAATTTTCGTAGAAAAGCCTGAGTGTTTTAACATTTGAGAATCAGTTAATGCAATTCACACTAATTGAGAGATGGATATAAAACATTTGTTCACCCAGATAGACTCATACAAAGAATGGTGGTGGACAGTAGTGCTTGGATCTAAAGTTATTGCTACTATTTTCTTCTTTTTGAAATATCTGATTTCTTAGGAAATCAGCAATAAAAAGCCATAGTTTTGATGTGGGAAAAGACATCGGCACTGCTTCTCACATCAGGCATGGGGGTAGGGTATTCAAAGCTATCCCACGTGGTATCTAAAACATGATGTTATGGGGCAATGGCAAAATGGCCAAATAAAAGCACAAAAGGGATAAAGATCTCAAAGAATACCAAATTGTCATAGTTTCCTACAGACATAGGCAGATACTGAGGAAGAAAAGACCCCAGACTTCTTATTAGCAAGAAGTTTAATAATGTAGGTTACAAAGTCATTGTAAATGAAAGTCTGGCAAAAACAAATGAAAGCAAAGTCAAGACGATGATGCTTTCAACAATAATATAAAAAATGTCAACTCTCTACTGCATGCTGCAGGTGAGGAGAATTTCATGCCTGTATATAAAAGCACATGATATTCTTCATCAAAGGAGCGGAATATATATGTGAATCAAGTCTAAAAAATTCCAAATACTCAGACAGCACTAGCAACACACTAGCAAGACTTTTCTTAGGAAAACTATAAAATATTATAGGGGAAAAATGCAGTCAAGCACATGGAGGAGTCGACTGGGCGACGGTAAGACTGAACTTATTCACCACATTCTCTCTAAATCAGTCTGTAAATTCAAAATTCAAAATGCCTCAGAAAAGCAGAGCAAGCCTCTTTATTTATTTATTTTCACTGCCTAGTTTGTATCCATTCCTTGTCTCTATCATTCATCCAGGGAATCATTAAGCAATATTTAAACTCAATATGTAAACCATGAGGTTTTATTAGATAAGGAAATTATTGGATCTAAGGTGAAGGCCTTGGTGTTAAGCATATCTATCATCACAATATGCTCATCAAATTTCTATCAGAAATTCTAGACTATGTAAAGACTTCATGATTCTTAACATATGCACAATAGAGACTTGATTTGCCCTAACATAAAATGAATCCGATATGATTGTGTGTAAATCACCCTGCATCATCAATCACTGTGCTGACATAGACTTCTGACTGACTGCTAGCTTTTTACTTTGGAAACTAATTCTTCAAACATGATTGAGATTCACTCTCAGGGCCCTTCTCTGTGCAGGTTCACAGAGGAGCAGACATCCATCATTAGAACCAACCTCAGGTCCTCTGTAAACTCATCCACACAGTTTCCACCTGTCTTCAGGACATCTGTGTTACTTAGTTGCTCTAAGCAGCCAAGGTTTTAGAGAAGAGGCAGTGTGGTAGTTTGAAAGAAAATGGCTCCCATGGGATCAGAGGAAGGGGCACGATTGGGAGATATGGACCATTGCCTAAGGAAGTTTGTTACCCCAATGGGCTGAGACTGCCTATTTCAACTCAGAATCAAGATAGTTCCAAATAGACATGCCTGCAGGCCAGCCTAATAGATAATTCCTCTCTTCACACATGATTTAATTGGAGTCAAGTTGACAGTTAAAACTAGTCAGTACAAAGAACATGCAAGACAGGGACTGCCTTCTGATCCTCCTCCATCCAGCACATTCTGCCTTATCTCATGTCCACAGGTCTTCTCCCTCCCCTTAAATAGCACCAATGTAGAATATCATTCTATAAATCAAACATAAGAACTGACTGTGTGTCAGGCCTTGTTGTCCCTGGGAACCCTAAGAGAGAAAATTCAGTCTCTCCACTCTTGAATCTTGAAATGACTGCAAGTGAGGGATGAAATTATCGAAGACTGAAAACCGTCAAACACATGTGATCCTATTAACAGAGAATAGCAAGGCAGACATTAGCGACACAAGGACTGCTGTGTTGTTTTCCATATAGGTGGTCCAGGGAGTGGCACTAACAGGAGGTGTGTCCTTCTTGAAGTAGCTGTGACCTTGCTGGAATAGGTGTAGCTTCAGAGGAGGTGTGTGAGTATGCACATGGCCTTTAAAACCTTGCCCTATCTGCCTGGAAAAACAGTCTTCTTCTATCTGCCTTTGTAACAAGATGTAGGACTCTCAGCAACTCCAATACTGTGACAGCATAGACATTGTCATAATTCCTGCCATGATGATAATGGAGTGAACCTCTAAACATGTAAGCCAGCCCCAGTTAAATGTTGTCTTTTAAAGAGTTGCTATTGTCATGGTGTCTCTTCACAGCCGTGCAGCCCTAACTAACAGCTGTGGAGGAATAGCTCTTCAGATGTGTAAGTTGATTTCAGCAGGAAGAAAAGAGCGTGGTGAAGGGGAAGAGAAACAAGTGTGGTGATAATACCATTTGTGAAAGGCTTGAAGACATGATCAACTTCATGAATACAGAGGACAGTTGGGGTGAAGAAGTGAGAATATGAGGGAGGGGTTCAGTTGTAGGTGTCATCACAGTGTGATGGTTTGTATATCCTTGGCCCAGGGAGGGGCACTATTAGGAAGTGTGGCCTTGATGGAGTAGGTGTGTCACTGTGGGTGTGTGCTTCAAGACCCTCAACAACTTTTGGGATAGCCCCTGTTCCAATGGTTTAGAACCCACGATTGCTACATATGTGTGAGGAGGCCTAGGTCGAACCCATGTAGGCTCTTTGATTGGTGGTTCAGACTCCGAAAACTACAAGGATCCAGGTTAATTGACTCTGGGGGTCTTCCTATGGAATTCGTATCCCTCTCAGGGCCCTCCATCCTTCCTCCAACTCAAGTCCCCAAACTCTGAGTCCAAAGTCCAAAATTTGGTTGTGGGTCAGCTCTGGTGGAGCCTCTCAGAGGACATTTATGCTAGGCTTCTGTCTACAAGCAAAACAGAATATCATTAATAGTGTCAGGACTGACACTTGCCCATGGGATTGGTGCAAGTTGGGCAGGTTTTTGCTTGCCTATTGTATTAGTCTGGGTTCTCTAGAGTCACAGATCGTATGGGCAGTCTCTATGTAGTTAGGGAATTTGTCGATGACTTACAGTCTGTAGTCCAACTCCCCATCAGTAGTCAGCAGCAGCTGTGGATGGAAGTCCAAGGATCTTGCAGTTGCTCAGTCCCACGAGGCAAGCCGGCAAGGAAGAATAAGTCTTCCTTCTTTCAATGTCCTTATATATGTCTCCAGTAAAAGGTGTAGCCCAGATTAAAGGTGTGTGTATCCATGCCTTTAATCCCAGATGATCTTGAACTAGAATCCATAGCCATAATCTGGGATTAAAGGTGTATGTCTCCATGCCTTTAATCCCAGATGACCTTGAACTGGAATCCATGCTTCAAGATCTCCATGCTAAGTCCAGGTCAGAAACTTATATCTCTGAGCCTCCAGATTAGGATCATAGGTGAGCCTTCCAATTCTAGATTGTAGTTCATTCCACATATAGTCAAGTTGACAACCAGGAATAGCCACTACACCTGTGCTCTCAGTCAATAAAATTTTGGGTCAAAAGTTTTTTGCATGGGTTGGTGCTCCTCTCACTCCACTGGGGTTCCTGCATGGCTACAGGAAGTAATCTCTTCAGGTTCCATATCCCCACAGCTGTGAGCTTCAGCTAAGGTCACCCCACTGATTCTGGGGAACCCCACCCCATAGAAACAGAAAGAACACTGCCAAACTCTTTCTGTGAGGCCACTGTTGCACTAATACCTAAACCATACAAAGAATCAACAAAGAATGATAATTTTAAATCAATTTATCTTATGAATACTGATGGAAAATACAAACACAAAACAAAAAACAAACAAACCCCCCCACTGAAACTCACAAACCAAATCCAGGTACTCATCAAAATATACTCCACCATGATCAAATAGGCATAGTCCCTACTAGGAATGCAGAGATGAATCGACATATGAAAATCTGTAACTTTGGGGCTGGAGAGATGGCTCAGCAGTTAAGAGCACTGACTGCTCTTCCAGAGTCCTGAGTTCAAATCCCAGGAACCACATGGTGGCTCACAACCATCCCTAATGAGATCTGACGCCCTCTTCTGGAGTGTCTGAAGACAGCTACAGTGTACTTACATATAATAAATAAATCTTAAAAAACAAAGAAAATCTGTGTCTTAGTCAGGGTTTCTATTCCTGCACAAACATCATGACCAAGAAGCAAGTTGGGGAGGAAAGGGTTTATTGAGCTTACACTTCCACACAGCTGTTCATCACCAAAGGAAGTCAGGACTGGAACTCAAGCAGGTCAGAAGCAGGAGCTGATGCAGAGGCCATGGAGGGATGTTACTTACTGGCTTGCTTCCCCTGGCTTGCTCAGCCTGCTCTCTTATAGAACCCAAGAATACCAGCCCAGAGATGGCACCGCCCACAAGGGGGCCCTCCTTCACTTGATCACTAATTGAGAAAATGCCCCACAGCTGGATCTCATAGAGGCACTTCCCCAAGTGAAGCTCCTTTTCCTATGATAACTCCAGCCTGTGTCAAGTTGACACACCAAACTAGCCAGTACAATTGACCCCTTGTCAACTTGACACACCAACATATCACTATTAAGCCTCAACCCTTACTTTCTTATTCATCCCCAAGATCTCAATAATGTAAAAGGTCCCACAGTCTTTACATATTAAAAATTCAATCCCTTTAAAATGTCCAATATCTTAAAATTCAAAGTCTTTTAAAAATTCAAGTCTCTGAACTGTGAGCTCCACTAAAATACCTTCTTTCAAGAGGGAAAAATATCAGGGCACAGTCACAATCAAAGGCAAAACTCAAACTCCAAAGTCTGGGATCCAACTCACGATCTTCTGGGCTCCTCCAAGGGCTTGGGTCACTTCTCCAGCTCTTCCCGTTGTAGCACACACCTTGTCTTCTAGGCTCCAGCTGCCTGTACTCCACTGCTGCTGCTGTCCTTGGTGGTCATCGCATAGTACTGGCATCTCCAAGCTTCAACTCTTTTCATGACCCCTTCGGTCCTGGGCCATCAATTACAACTGAGGGTACACTTTCACCAATGGCCTTCCATGGCCTCTCACTGTACCAAGCCTCAGCTGTTCTTCATGATGCCTTCATGCCTTCAAAAGCAGTACCACCTGGGTGACTCTTACACAGTACCAAGTCCTGCTACAGCACAAGGTACAACCTTGGCTATCTGGAACACACCCTTTGTGCTCTCAGAAAACACTTCCCAGAAGATTTCACCTCAGTGATGCTGGTTTCTTCTTAATCACCGCTAATTTCTTAGCTCCAGCTAACCAGCATCAATAGTCCCAGTAACACAACAGCTCACTTTAGTGGTTCTGGTATCTTGTTACTCACAGCTGATTCTTCAGCCCCAGCTAACCAGAACCACAGAGTCTTCATGGCCCTGATAAGAGTCTTTAATTTTCCCTCTGAAATTTCACAAGCCAGGCCTCCATCTTCTGCACTGTTCTCAACATAATCTTCCAAGCTCCTCCACAACATCTCAGAGAGGTCTCATCACTGAATGGACCATCTAGCCCAAAGTTCCAAAGTCCTTCCACAGTCCTCCCCAAAACATGGTCAGGTTGTCACAGGAATACCCCACTACGCTGGTACCAATTTGTCTTAGTCAGGGTTTCTATTCCTGCACAAACATCATGACCAAGAAGCAAGTTGGGGAGGAAAGGGTTTATTGAGCTTACACTTCCACACAGCTGTTCATCACCAAAGGAAGTCAGGACTGGAACTCAAGCAGGTCAGAAGCAGGAGCTGATGCAGAGGCCATGGAGGGATGTTACTTACTGGCTTGCTTCCCCTGGCTTGCTCAGCCTGCTCTCTTATAGAACCCAAGAATACCAGCCCAGAGATGGCACCGCCCACAAGGGGGCCCTCCTTCACTTGATCACTAATTGAGAAAATGCCCCACAGCTGGATCTCATAGAGGCACTTCCCCAAGTGAAGCTCCTTTTCCTATGATAACTCCAGCCTGTGTCAAGTTGACACACCAAACTAGCCAGTACAATCTGTAACTTCAATTTTGTACACCATATATTCAGTGAAAGTTCTTAAATGCTTGAACCTCTTTAACCCACCACCTACCAGAGACAGTGGGAAGGAAAGGACACAGGAGAAGTGGACCTGCTCAGAAAGGGTTTGTGGAGCAACTCCCATCTGTGCTGTATGGAAGTTGGCAGTTCAGTTCTCAGGGCAGCAGCGTCAGCTCGATCCACTGGCAAACACTTCGTGGATATATCAGCAGTGCAGGTCTGTAAAGTCCGGATAGCAAACATGCATCAGCAGTGGGGGCACTACCTAACAGAGACAGCCAGGCCTCGGCCTAAGCATTAGTCAGGAGGAGGGACCAGGAGAAGTCCTCACCTGTGCCTCTCTCAGGGAAGTGAAGATCAGCAAAGATGAGAGACCAACAGGCGTTGCACATCTAGCTCTATAATCAAGCCTAGCTCAGCCCCTGTCGCTGTCCATTGAGTCTGATTTATACCCTCCAATCATCAAATGGTTTCCCACAGGTCTTCCCTCAGCATGTGTCTTGCCTCAGAACATGCTTCTGTCTCAGCTGACATCACTCTGCCAATCAGCCCGAGTCCTTGGGAGTGGCAAGAAGCTGCAGCACACCACCACGTTTTTGGTGCATTTCTCTCTGTGGAGTCCTGACAAATGCAGCTCAACTATGCAATGCAAGGTGGACCAATGCATACATATGTCATGAGTGAAGAAGCCTTCATCACGTGCCCTTTGGTTGCTTGCTTTAACAAAACATCCTTTCTCCTGTGTCTGCTTCAGTGAAACATTTTTTCATGAGTCTGCCTTAGTCTTTGACCTGTGCCCACTTCAGGAAATCATCTTTCAAACATTTGTCCCAGCAAAACTCTGTCCAAATAACTTTCCAAAGAACCTTAAGTTTCCACTTCAGAAATCCACCACCATAATCAACCATGTTAACAAACTGGGGGAAGCTGGGCGTGGTGGATCACGCCTGTAATCCCAGCACTGGGGAGGCAGAGGCAGGTGGATTTCTGAGTTTGAGGGCAGCCTGGTCTACAGAGTGAGTTCCAGGACAGCCAGGGCTACACAGAGAAACCCTGTCTCGAAAAACAAAAAAAAAAAAAAAAAAACAAAAAAAACTGAGGGGAAAAAACCAACAAAAATGGCATGCTCATTTCATTTGCTGCTGGCAGTGCCTTTGACAAAATCCACTATCTGTTCATGATAAAGTCTTGGAGAGATCAGCGATGCTAGGCACATACCTAAACCCGAGAAAGGCAGTGTACAGCAAGTTCACAGCGAACTAAATGGAGAGAATCTCAAAGCAATTCCACTAAATGGAGAACACGGCAAGGCTGTCCACTCTCGCCCAGGCTATTCGATGTCGTGCTTGCAGGTCTAGCTGGAGCAATAAGACAACTAGAGGAGACCGAGGGGTTCAGTTTGGGAAGGAAGAAGCTGAAGGATTGCAATGATCAGATTACATCATAGAATACATAAGGAGCCCCAACATTCTACAGAGAACTACGGCTCATAAGCACCGTCAGCAAAGGGACTGGATAAGAAATTAAGTCTGTATAATCTTGGTATCGGGGTAACAGTGGCCTCAGAAAGTGATTCAGGTAACACTCCTTCAGGTCTACTTTCCAGTATTCTATTTTGGAGAATGATTTCAGGAGTATTGGAGCTAATTCTTCTCTGAAGATCTGGTAGAATTTTAAGGTTTTCCATCTGGCCAATGATTTTCTTCATTGGGAGACACAATTTCTCTAGGTATTATGGGTTTGTTTAACTTGCTTATCTGATTTAACCTTGGTGGACCATATATATATATCAAGAAATTCATCCATTCCTTTTAGGTTTTCCAGTTTGGTGGAGTACAGATTTATTTTAAAGGAAGTCCTTAAAAGTCTTTGATTTCCTGGGTGTCTGTTGTAATATTTCCATTATCATCTCCGATTTTATGAATTGGGAACTTCTCTCTCCATATTTCACATAGCTTGACTAAGGATGTCTTTCTTGTTTCTTTTAAAGAAACAACTCTTTGTTTCCTTGATTGTTTGTATTGGTTTGTATTGTTTGTTTCTATTTCTTGCCATCTATTCTTCTTGTTATTTTTTCCTGTTGCTCTAGGGCTGTCATGAGTCACTAAGTTACAACCATGATCTCTCTCCTCTTGTCTGATGTAGACACTGATTGCTCTGAATTTGCCTCTGGGAATTGCCTGCTTTGTTTACCGTGGGTTTGACACCTTGAATTCATTTCTGGTCAATTAAAAAATAATAATCAAAGGTTTTTTAAAATTTCTGTCTTCTTCCATTTTCACTCAGTAGTGAGTGGTTCAGATTCCAGGGGTTTGCATCCTTTGTGTAATTGTTGATATCTTGGTTTAATCTCTGGTAACCAAGTAAGAAGTGCAGCATTTGAAGTGGAAACTTTGGTTTCCTTGTAGACTCTGCTGTGTTGGATGGTGTTTTGCTGGGGCGAACATGTGAATTAGCGTTTTCCTGAAGCAGACATAAGTGAAAGGACGTTTGCTAAAGGTGAGATGTGAAGGGGTGTTTAGCTGAAGCAGACACGGGTGAAAGGCTGCATGAAAGGACACATGACGAGGGATTCTTCACTGAGGACATGTATGTATTGGTCTGCCTTAGCTGAGCTCCATTTGTCAGAACTTCATACAGAGAAATGTACCAAAAATCTTGTAGAGGTATGCTTCCTGCCTCTTCTGCAGTCTAGAGCCAATCGGCAGAGTGACGTCAGCTGATATAGACTCACCTGCTGACGTAAGACTCATGGTGAGGCATGATCCATGGAGGAGATGGGGTGTTTGGAAAGAATATACATAGGAATCAGTGAACCATGAGAGAGCTGGCACCTAGAGCTAGCTATGCACCTCTTGGTGATCTCAAACCTTCGATGGACTTCTTTTCACTGAGAGAGGCACAGTCTAGAAGGTCTTCTGGAGTTTCTGGTGATCCAAATCTCTGCTAGTGATTCATGCCAATTTAGCTGAGGCCTTGGTCTTCCAGCTTGGTCTTGCTAAAGCTGCTGCAATCCTGACACTGAAGTGGACTGCTGGTGTATCTAGGAAGTGTTTGTTTCATTTGATGTTATTTCATTCTTAACAATCATTTGAGAGTGAGATGTGTCCACTCTGGAGAGTTTCTCCATTCTCCTTTAAAAAAATTGAACATCTTTACCTCCAGGTGAGAGAAATTGCCTATTTCATCCTCAGACAAAATACTGTCCAGAAAAGGACAGCTATGAGAAATACTTGACTTATAGCTCTGCCAAGACAGGGTAAGCAGTCATTCATAAACCTGCTTTACACAGTTCTGTCAGATGATTAATCCTGGGACAGAAGGCTGATGACAGATGCTCCAATGTTATAAGAAATTAGGGGGCTCTCCAGGTAGTCAGCTGTCTCTACAATTGTCTATGTTTTGGAACCTGTGTTTGGTACTTCCTATATACCCAGGTAAAATTTAAGTTGTTCTTGGATTTCTGACAGTGTTGAAGACCAGTTTTAGTCTCATAATCAAATTCAAGTTGTCATTGAGAGAGAGATTATAGAGCGGAAGACAGGGTTCTCAGATGGCTTTATTGGCTAAAATCTAAACATTCCAGGCTTAGAACCATAATTTTTAAATTTATGAATGATGGTAGTGTACTTTCCCTAATTGACAAATAAAACGGACTGGATGTTAATTGTATATCATACTTTGTAGTTCACAATTGTTATGGTTTTGTTAAATTTATGTCTAGGAGGGAGTTTTTATTCTTATTATGGAGAGAAAAGTGGAGATGTACAGGGTGGTTCTGATGCTAAGGTCCTGTTGCCCACTTGGTTTCTGGATCAATCAGTAAAGATACCAATGACCAATGGTTGAGTAAGTGGTGGGATACTTACAGTTGTATAGGATGTCTCAGGGAGAATCTGGAGAACTGGGGAAGAAGCAGGAGGCAGTAGTAACAGGAGATAAAGCCAATCAGCCATGTGAGTTTTCAGTTGGACTGACCAATGGCCATTCTATCCAGTTATGCCTGGGGTGTCAAGGGAAGTTTAGGAGTGCCCAGCCATTGAGTTAGCAAAGGCATTTTAAGATTAACTGGTTTGTGAGTGTTTGTTGATTATTATTTGTGGGTCCAAGGAAATCTGGGTGAGGGCTAGTTGTATGGCTCACCCGGAGTTTAAAGCAGGGTAACAAAAACTACACACTACAGCTTTCTTCCCCTGGGCCATCTCCCTGCTCCTCATAGGTTTGTTTCCTATATAATTTCTATAGGAAGCTCATTTCCCTCAGGAAATTACCTATCAGCATTTTGACTTTTGAGACATCACTTTGCTTGGCTAGGTGGTTTCATTGTCCTTGGACTGTTAGTTCAAAGACTTTTTTGTTCTGATTGTTAATGTGTGCCCTTGTGTGTGGAGGCCAGAGCAATGGCTTATCAAGTGGAACTCCACAGCAGACTCGTCCAGATTCTCCAGCAATGGGAGCACCTTCCTCCTGCCATCCAGCTGTTCTGCACAGCAAAGGACAGAGCCTGTGGGATGTGGAGCATGACCCTGACTGTGTTCTCACCAGACAGTGACAAGGCCCACAGCAACCTCAACCTCCTCTAACAGCCTCTCGTGGATGCAGTAAGTGCAGGGAGTGGGGATTCTTGTGTACTTAAATGACTGTATTGATTATGCATAGTGTTCTCAAACTTAATCCAGTTCAAAAAGTACTCCAATTAACAAGTAATGAATTAAAACTGACTTTATCTCTTATATACTATCTCACATGGTTATGCATGAATAGTGAGTGGGTCCTTCCTTTTTTTGGTTTTTTTTGGGGGGTGTACTGGCTAGTTTGGTGTGTCAACTTGACACAGGCTGGAGTTATCATAGGAAAAGGAGCTTCACTTGGGGAAGTGCCTCTATGAGATCCAGCTGTGGGGCATTTTCTCAATTAGTGATCAAGTGAAGGAGGGCCCCTTGTGGGTGGTGCCATCTCTGGGCTGGTATTCTTGGGTTCTATAAGAGAGCAGGCTGAGCAAGCCAGGGGAAGCAAGCCAGTAAGGAACATCCCTCCATGGCCTCTGTATCAGCTCCTGCTTCTGACCTGCTTGAGTTCCAGTCCTGACTTCCTTTGGTGATGAACAGCTGTGTGGAAGTGTAAGCTCAATAAACCCTTTCCTCCCCAACATGCTTCTTGGTCATGATGTTTGTGCAGGAATAGAAACCCTGACTAAGACAAATTGGTACCAGCGTAGTGGGGTATTCCTGTGACAACCTGACCATGTTTTGGGGAGGACTGTGGAAGGACTTTGGAACTTTGGGCTAGATGGTCCATTCAGTGATGAGACCTCTCTGAGATGTTGTGGAGGAGCTTGGAAGATTATGTTGAGAACAGTGCAGAAGATGGAGGCCTGGCTTGTGAAATTTCAGAGGGAAAATTAAAGACTCTTATCAGGGCCATGAAGACTCTGTGGTTCTGGTTAGCTGGGGCTGAAGAATCAGCTGTGAGTAACAAGATACCAGAACCACTAAAGTGAGCCGTTGTGTTACTGGGACTATTGATGCTGGTTAGCTGGAGCTAAGAAATTAGCGGTGAGTAAGAAGAGACCAGCATCACTGAGGTGAAATCTTCTGGGATGTGTTTTCTGAGAGCACAGAGAGTGTGTTCCAGATAGCCAAGGTTGTGCCTCGTGCTGTAGCAGGACTTGGTACTGTGTAAGAGTCACCCAGGTGGTACTGCTTTTGAAGGCATGAAGGCATCATGAAGAACAGCTGAGGCTTGGTACGCTGAGAGACCACGGAAGGCCATTGGTGAAAGTGTACCCTCAGTTGTAGTTGATGGCCCAGGACTGAAGGGGTCATGCAAAAGAGTTGAGGCTTGGAGATGCCAGTACTATGCGATGACCACCAAGGACAGCAGCAGCAGTGGAGTACAAGCAGCTGGAGCCTAGAAGACAAGGTGTGTGCTACAACGGGAAGAGCTGGAGAAGTGACCCAAGCCCTTGGAGGAGCCCAGAAGATCGTGAGTTGGATCCCAGACTTTGGAGTTTGAGTTTTGCCTTTGATTGTGACTGTGCCCTGATATTTTTCCCTCTTGAACGAAGGTATTTTAGTGGAGCCCACAGTTCAGAGACTTGAATTTTTAAAAGACTTTGAATTTTAAGATATTGGACATTTTAAAGGGATTGAACTTTTAATATGTAAAGACTGTGGGACTTTTTACATTATTGAGATCTTGGGGATGAATAAGAAAGTAAGGGTTGAGGCTTAATAGTGATATGTTGGTGTGTCAAGTTGACAAGGGGTCAATTGTACTGGCTAGTTTGGTGTGTCAACTTGACACAGGCTGGAGTTATCATAGGAAAAGGAGCTTCACTTGGGGAAGTGCCTCTATGAGATCCAGCTGTGGGGCATTTTCTCAATTAGTGATCAAGTGAAGGAGGGCCCCTTGTGGGTGGTGCCATCTCTGGGCTGGTATTCTTGGGTTCTATAAGAGAGCAGGCTGAGCAAGCCAGGGGAAGCAAGCCAGTAAGGAACATCCCTCCATGGCCTCTGTATCAGCTCCTGCTTCTGACCTGCTTGAGTTCCAGTCCTGACTTCCTTTGGTGATGAACAGCTGTGTGGAAGTGTAAGCTCAATAAACCCTTTCCTCCCCAACATGCTTCTTGGTCATGATGTTTGTGCAGGAATAGAAACCCTGACTAAGACAGGGGGGGTTGGTTTTGATTGTGACTGTGCCCTGATAATTTTTCTCTCTTGAAGGAAGAAAGTATTTTAGTGGAGCCCATAGTTAACAGACTTTTAAATGTAAAAAAGACTGAATTTTAAAAGAAAGTACATATTATACAGGGATTGAAATTTTAAGAATTTGCAGACTGTGGAATTTCTAAAGTTATTTAGATCTTAGGGATGAATAAGAAAGTAAAGGTTGAGGCTTAATAGTGATGTGTTTTTGTTTCAAGTTGACAAGAGGTCAATTGTACTGACGGGTTTTGTGTGTCAATTTGACACAAGCTTCAGTTTATTACAGAGAAAGAAGTTTCAGTTGAGAAAATGCTTGCATGAAATCCAGCTGTGGGGCATTTTCTTAATTAGTGATCAAGTGGGGAGGGTCCCATTGTGGGTGGTGCCATCTCTGGGCTGGTGGTCTTGGGTTCTGTAAGAAAGCAGGCTGAGCAATTCAGGAGAAGCAAGCCAGTAAGTAACATCCCTCCATGGCCTCTGCATCAGCTCCTGCTTCTGACCTGCTTGAGTTCCAGTCCTGACTTCCTTTGTGGATGAACAGCAACATGGAAGTGTAAGCGGAATAAACCCTTTCCTTCCCAAGTTGTTTCTTGGTTATGCTGTGTGTGCAGGAATAGAAACCCTGACTAAGACACATGAACAGTGTCTTAGAGTCTGTCCTTCTTTTCTCTTTCTCATTTCTTCTACTTAAAACTCTACGAAGCAAATGACTTTCATTCTTTGTTTATTTGAGAAAAATGTAAGAATGCACATGAGAGCAGACTGGCTCAGAAGTGCCAGACAAAGCACAAGGGTCAAAGGGGGCAGGGTAGGTGAGGAGAGGGGCCTTCCGTCCTGTCCTGGGGGATCCTATGGGGGCAGGGGAGGGGAGGAGAGGGGCCTTCTGTCCTGTCCTGGGGGATCCAGGGTCTATCCAGATGCTAAGCAGCCATCAGAGCACAGTTCTCCAGGTGGAGACTCAGGAAGCATCAGGTCCTGGGAGAGCACTGTCTCTGGAGGAATGTGGACCAGCAGGACTTGTGTTCATGACATGGAGACAGGGGGAGAACTCCTTCCTTCAGCCTGGTCGTGTCACCTCAGCTCAGGAGTCCTGCAGAGCACAGGGGACAGGGGTGTTTCCAGTCCTAACTCTGCAGTGGCTTCTCTGACCACCTCAGGCCTGCCCTGACAGCATGGCAGTGAGCAGAGAGGAACTTCTCCTGCCCCGAGTCAGTGCTGCCTCAGAGCACAGGCCTCCAGTGCAGGGAGCAAGGCTCAGTGCACACTGCCTGGCCAGACCCTGGGATCTCAGTCTTCCCCAGTGTCTGCCCTGTGTGCATCACCCCAGCCCCCACAATGCAGGGAAAGCAGATCTGTCTCTGAGAGAAGAGTGAGGGGTGTTACCTGTCGGCTGCAGTCCAGACTGTCCTAGAAAAGAGAATAAAATGGATGCTTACATGCATGGAGGCACATCTGTCCCCACCACATGTCCCCAGACTCTGAGCTGCCACCTCAGATTCCTCTGCTAACCCTGCCCTCAGCACACAGGACCAAGAGGAGCACGGGCAGAGGGAGGGGCTCAGGGAGCGTCAGTCACCAGCAGTGCCCATGGCTCTTCCCCAGTCTTCCTCTGTCCTCAGGTCTCAAGCCAGAATCACCTCAACTTTCCCTTGTGTTCTCATCCCTCCTCAGGTCAATCAAGTAGCTACAGACTGTTGTGTCAGAGTCCATGGAAACCTGAAGTCACTGGGCCAATGGTGTCCTGAGACCCAAGCCGTGGCTCTGCCCTGAAATGCTATGGAGTCGTGGCCCCCACCGGGCTCCTTACCTTTCTGGTTCCTGAAGTAGATGATCAGCCCCGCTCCGAGGAAGAGCAGACCCAGCACGAAGCCCCCAACTCCACTCAGCATCTTGTTTTGTGCAGATGTGGACTGTGCCTCTGAGATAGGAAGTCAAAGTGTGGAGGGTTTTAGACCAAATGCCATTTCCCCCCAGGACCAGTGAGAGGCAGAGCTTTGAGACCAAGGAAGAAGCATGTTCCAGAAGAGCTGGAAGTGAGAAACCAACCAACCAAACAGGAAGAGGCTCACACCAAGAAGAGCCTTAAATATGGCGACCCTGAGCTTAGCTGACAGGAAGCCGCTGAGCCCTGGGAGTAAGCAAAGGCAGAGCTGTGACCATATGTCCCTGTGGTCAGCTATGACCCTGCACTGCTCCTTGTCCATCCTCATCACCAGCAGCAGCAGAAACACAGCCCAGCCAGAGGCAGAGGCTGCAGCCAGAGCCAAGAAGATTCCAGGACCTGTGATGTCACTGGTGGGCTCAGATCTGAGTGTATGGGGCATAACTGCTCCCCAGGGGGCAAAGATGCTTTTAGACACATCACACACCTACCCTGTGAGCCATGCTGAAAGACAGGACTGTGCAAAACCAGTGGAAAGAGTGTGTGGGCTGAGGAAGCGGACAGGCAGGGATAAGCCACGCCCCTCCCTGGTGGGCGGGAATTCAGAGAGTCCTGAAGTTAGCACTCACTCCACTCCACTGTGACAGGGCTGGTCAGGCTGGGATGCTCCACATGGCAGGTGTAAACGTCTCCACCCTGAGGTACCGCCTCCAGCATCACCAGCGTCTGGAAGGTCCAGTCTCCATTTCTGATCAGGCCTGTGGACACGATCCCAGTCTTCTCCTCCTCGCCGTTCCGGAACCATCTGACTTCAATGCTGCCCGGGTAGAAGTCACTCACAGAGCAGACCAGGAGGGTGTGGTGTTCGAGGGGCTCAGTCTTTATGGGGTACACAGTCACCATGGGCTCAGCTAGAGGAAAGAGAGGTGAGAAGGAGCCATGGGGCGGAGCTGTCCTCCCTGTGGGCTGCCTCCCTCCCTCCACCCAGGCTGGATCCAGGCAGACCTAAGGGTCTACTGCATGGTCAGCCAGGATTTCGGTTCTGTTTTCACTATTACTGTCAGCTCCACTCTCCGAGGAATCACCAGCTGGAGGTGGAGCTCCAGGCAGGGAGAGACAGGCTCACCTCTCAGCTGTGGTAATTTAACAACAGCTCAGTGACACCCACATTTCCTGTGGGTGTAAGCACAGGGGTTCTGTCTCTCCTTCTCTGCAGATGGTGATGGGTCTGTGTCTGAGGCAGGAAGACTCACTGAGAGTTACTCCTTTCTCATCAGTTTCTGCAAAAGTCTAAATAAATCACCTTTGCCTTATCTGCCATCATTACTCTGTTCATGTCTGCTGCACGGGGATTCACGGTCACATCAGCAGGGCTGAGCTGCAGTCTGCACCGTGACCCACGCAGAGCACTGCACCCGCAGCAGATGGCAGTGCTGGGGGAGGATCCATCCCAGCTGAGGAAGCTAGGCCATTTTTCTTGTGCTGTGTGGGGTTTTGTTTTTGTTTTTGTTTTTGTTTTTGTTTTTGTTTTTGTCCAGACAAGACATTGTAACAGCCATCCATATAACCAATTATTGTAAACAATCTCTCCATCCCTTGGGATTAGTTTATAGAAGCCTTCATTTTCTTTGGTATTTTCAGTTCAACTCTCTACAATCTTCTGAGGCAGAGTGAAGAAGCTGTCCCCACCGTGAGCTGTGCAGATGGGGTTGTGTCCCCCCCACACACACACACCTTGAGTTGTGTAATCAGGGTTTGGGATTTCAGCATCACAAACTGTCCTGGGTAGTTTTATGTTGAGTTGACACAGCTAAAGTCACTTGAGAGGAGAGAACCTCAACTGAGGAAACACCTCACTAAGACTGGGCTCTAGGCAAGCCTGTAGGGCATTTTCTTAATTACTGATTGGTCGCCGACGACCCCGCCCACTGTGGGCGGGGCTGTCCCTGGCCTGGTGGTCCTGGGCTCTATATAAGAAAGCAGGCTGAGCAGGCCATGAGGAGCAAGTCATTCTCCATGGCCTCTGAGTCAGCTCCTGTTTCCAAGTTCCTGCCCTGCCGGAGTTCCTGTCTGACTTCTTTAATTATGAAAAGCAGACAGGAGCGTGAGCTGAGGGAGCCCACGATTAATTGTAATTGGGCTGTTGACCCACAACACCCCGACCTTGGACTTTAGACTTAGGAAGTCCAACTCAGTCCCAGCCTCTGCCTAGGAGTCCCGGTCCTCCTCGAGGGTCTGACCAACTCATCGGGCACTCTGCCAAGAGCCTTGGCTCACACGGACCGAACAAAGGCCTGGTCTTTTCTCCTCACCAGGAGAGAGTTCAGGCATCTTTGACCTGAACCTACACCACCCCACCACCACAGTTCCAGCCAAGGCGAGCATGCAGGAGGCCGCCCCACCCTCGGGCCTGGTAAAGGCTGAAAAAAAATGTATGCAAGGTCTAGAACGTCGCTGGTCTGCCGCCCAAAGGATCGAGCAGCAACATTTATCTAACTGAGGTTGGTCTCGGACACTGCCTCCCTCCAAACGCCAGATTTTCCAAACCTGCTGACACAGGCTTCCGTCTGCACCTCCCTGGACACAGGTGTTCGGGAGCAGAGCTTGGCAGTCCCTCCCTGTGTCCACAGCAACATTGTTCCAGCTTCAGTGACTGCACACAGGTGGATCCAGGCACCACCTAGCCCTGACCCCCTCGTGTGACCTCCCTCCTGTCCTTATGCAGAGCTGGTAGCTCCGAGTGGCAGCCGCAGTGGTGGACACCACCATCGGCTTCCCTGTGCCTGTCCCAGACCTGGTGCGGCAGCAGGTCTGCATCCCCGGTGGACAGCAGCAGAGCGCTGCAGTGGAACATGGTGCTGGGCACGCCTGCTTCAGCTGCCCACAGATAGCGGCCAGCAAGTTCCACACTTTGGAGCAAACATAGCCACAGTAGGGGCACCTTAAGGTGCAAGCCAGTGACTATGCCACCCTCTACTCAGCCTGGTATATTCAGGAGGACAGGGAGAACCACAAGGTAAGCTTAGACATGACTGGCTGGACGCCATCTTTGTTGTGGTGGGAAAAGAAATCATAACTTCGTTGCCATCTTGGTTAAGGGCAGTCCATGCATGGCAGCCATCTTTGTAAAGGGCAGTCACATGACTGACAGGGCCATCTGTGTTAAAGGAAAATCAGGTCTTCACCACCATCTTTACTGAGGCTGCCAAGAGTTTTCAGTGCCTTGCTGACACACAAATCTAAGATCTCTGTGTTTTAAGCTGTAGCTCTTTGGATAAACTAAGTCATACCAAAAAAAAAAAAAAAAACAACAATGGTCTGTGATGATATAATGATGTACTATAATATGATAGGATCAGCAAAATTGCCAGTCTCTCTGTGAACTACACCATGATTAAAAATGTTAATTGTAGGAGAAATGGCTCAGCAGTTAAGAGTAATGACTGCTCTTCTGAAGGTCCTGAGTTCAATTCCCAGCAACCACATGGTGGCTCACAACCATCTGTAATGGGATCTGGTGCCCTCTTCTGGCACACAGGTGTATATGCAAATAAAGCACTTATGCATAAAAGAAATCTTAAGATGTTGGAAAAAACTGCTCAATGTTGAAAAAAATGTGAATTGTAAAAGCTTCATTAAGGCCCAAACCTTACAGATGTGAAGCCTAAAGTCCTAGTCTTAAGAAAGCTACTAAATTATTGTAAGTTTTTAATGATAACTTTAAAATGCTGTCCATTGTTGAAGGGTCATGTCCGTCCAAGGGACCTGCAGAACCAGCTTGTGGATCTCTCATCAAGAGAGGAGGGGGCTGGTGAGGTGGCTCAGCGGTTAAGAGCACTGACTGCTCTTCTGGAGGTCATGAGTTCGAATCCCACCAACCACATGGTGGGTCACAACCACCAGTAATGTGGAACAAATAAAAAACCTATGAGGGGGAGCAAGAGGGAGGAGGGAAGGGGAGAGGTGTGGAAAGAGAGACGAGGAGGAAAAGTAAATTTTTAGGAAAATTTTTTGAGTTGCCGCCTGAGATTCAAACACTGTGCGTGGCTGAGGCCTCAGGCCCACGGGGCGGGTCTCCCTTAGTGCTCCCCTCCCTTCGGGATGACCTCGCTCTGGGGCGCGGCTTTCCTCTCCTCCGTCCGCCCCTTCTCCCATCCCTTCTGTTTAGGGGGAAAGTGTGTTTATACAGTTTTCACCCCCGGGTCACTGTCCTGGGCGGTCCTGACTTTTTTCTCGGGGCGGAGAGGGGATCAGCAGTCACCAGCGCGGCTCCTCCTGCAGAGGGTGAGTTTGTGTCCGGGGCCATGAGGATGCTTAAACCACACGTGGCTCCAGCTGCGAGGATCCCAGCATCCCCTGCGGCTCCTGCGCATGCGCACCCGCTCCTGCCGCGCCCCACTGTCCCAGCCTCACCGCGGTTCCGCCCCTCACACCGCCCTGTCTCACCTCTGCGCGGCACAAGGAAGCCATCAAAGATCTCGTAGTTGTGTCTGCACACCGTGTCCACCTGGGCCCGCAGACGCTCCAGGATCTCCTTCTGGCTGTTCAAGTTCTCGGCTATGCCCCGCCCCAGCTCGGTCACCGCGCGGAACTCGCCCACGTCGCTGTCGAAGCGCACGTACTCCTCCCGGCTGTAGAAGTATCTGTCCAGAAACCGCACGCGCTGCGTCCCGTTGTAGAAATGACACTCATGTTTACCTTGTTCCAAATACCGTGCTGTGGAGACAAGAATTATCTTCTCTGGGCACAAGACGCCCGAGTCCCGCTCAGCTGCCCAAATGACCAGACCCGAGTCCGACCCAGCCTAAGTCCGACTTCACGACAACCAACGGGACAAAAGGACACACCCCGCAGCCCCACTCCAGGCTGAGCAGTCACAGCTGTGTTACCTAGTGACATCATGGGGGAACTCGGGAACCGCCCCTATTCCCAGGAGAGACAGGACAGTCCTCCCTTCGGTCCTCTCCCATCATGGCCTCCAGCACCCGAGCAACAGAGCGGTCGAGCGGCCATTTTATCTCCCACTGGATTCTAATGTTTTGTTTTTCAATGAATTTTTTTTTGTTGTTGTTTTTGTTTTGTTTTTTGAGACAGGGTTTCTCTGTGTAGCCCTGGCTGTCCTGGAACTCACTCTGACGACCAGGCTGGCCTCGAACTCAGAAATCCGCCTGCCTCTGCCTCCAAGTGCTGGGATTACAGACGTGCGCCACCACGCCCAGCTGAAATTTTTTTATACAATATATTCCGTTCAGAGTTTACCCACCCCCGACTCCTTCCAGATCCTCCCACCTCTCCGACTACACAAAGCCACACTTCGTTCCCTTATACAATAAAACATAGTCAATTAGGACAAAACAGCAACAACAAAAACAGGATGAGGCCGGGTGGGGGTGGCGCACGCCTTTAATCCCAGCACTTGGGAGGCAGAGGCAGGTGGATTTCTGAGTTCGAGGCCAGCCTGGTCGACAGAGTGAGTTCCAGGACAGCCAGGGCTACACAGAGAAACCCTGTATCAAAAAAAAACCAAAAAAACAAAAAAAGAAGAAGGAGGAGGAGAAGTAGGAAGAAAAGGAGGCGGTGGTGGAGGAGAAGAAGAAAAGAAAACAGGATGAAACAAAAAAAAGAAAAGAAAGGAAAAATCATAAGAAACAAAGACACACACATTCAAACCCATGGAAATAACATAAAAACCACAAAATCTGAAACCATAATATAAGCAAAAGATCTGTAAGCCAAAGCCAAAAACAAAAACAAAAAACCCAACTCTCCAAGAATACCATTGAGTTCACTTTCTGTTGGACCATCTACTGCTGGGCTAGGGGCCTGCCTGTGAGTGTGGCTCAAACCCAGTGAGAGTCTTTATTTTTGAGACTGTCATATAATTAAATCATTTCCCCTGTTCCTTTTCCTCCCCTTGAACCATTCTATGTAAACCTCCATGTTCTCTTTAAAATTAATGGCCTGATTTGTTATTAACTGTTGTTCTATACATACATATAGAGATATACACGTACATATACATATGAATGTACATGTACATTCCTTTTTTATTGAAAAGGGAAGTAAAAACACTTTATGATAAAATTAAAGATTTACATGGAAAATATTTCAGATAAACACGTTAAAATTGAAATTTTTCATCAAAAATTAAAGAGTAAAGTGGTAGAAATGTAAAACATTGCTAAATTAATTGAAATATGGGATAGAAACATTGTATGATAGAACTGAAGATTAACGTGGAAAATATTTCTGAAGAAATTGTAGAAAAATGTTATAATTGAAGATTATCATGGAAAATTTTATATAGATATAATAATAGTAGGCATAAAAATATTCCTAAGTTGATTGAAAGTGGAATTATAAACATTTTCTGATAATTTTGAAGATTTACATGGAAAATATTTCTGATAAAATTGAAGAAATATATAGAAAAGCATGTTAAAATAAAGATTATCACAGAAATTATATAGATAAAATGATAGGCATAAAGATAATTCTAAATTAATTGAAAGTATAATTATAAACATTTTCATATAAAATTGAAGATTTACATGGAAAATATTTCTGGTAAAATTCAATAAATATATAGACAAACACTTTAAAATTTACTATTTCATGGAAAAATTTACATCAAAAATGGTAGATATAACACCTCTTTCTAAATTAATTGAAGGTGTAATTAGAAACATTTGTGATAAAATCAAAGATTTACATTGAAAACATTTCTGATAAAATAAAGGAAGTATATAGAAACATTAAAATTGAAGATTATCATGAAAAATAATGCAGATAAAATGGTAGACATAAAAAATTACTAAATTAAAAGGGGAATTACAAATATTTTCTGATAAAATTGATTGAAGATTTACATTAGAAATATTTCATTAGTCTATGTCTTTCAATTATTGGGGAATTGAGTCCATTGTTGTTAAGAGATATTAAGGAATAGTGATTGTTACTTCCTGTTCTTTTTTTATGTTATTTTTATGTTTGTGTGGTTATCTTCTTTTGGGTTTGTTGGAAGATCACTTTCTTGCTTTTCCTAGGGTGTAGTTTCCCTCCTTGGGTTGGCATTTTCCATCAATTATCCTTTGTATGACTGGATTTATGAACAGATATTGTGTAAATTTGGTTTTATCATGGAATATCTATGGTGATTGAGAGTTTTGCTGGGTATAATAGCCTGGGCTGGCATTTGTGTTCTCTTAGGGTCTATATGAGGTCTGCCCAGGATCTTCTAGCTTTCATCATCTCTGGTGAGAAGTCTGGTGTGATTCTGATAGATCTTTATATAGAACTTTATAAGTTACTTGTCCCTTTTCCCTTACTGCTTTTAATATTCTTTCTTTGTTTAGCGAATTTGGTGTTTTGATTATTATATGCTGGGAGGATTTCCTGTTCGGGTCCAGTCTGCTTGGAGTTCTGAAGGCTTCTTTTATATTTATGGGCATCTCTTTCTCTGGGTTAGGGAAGTTTTCTTCTACAATTTTGTTGAAGATATTGGGCCTTTAATATGTAAATCCTCGCTCTTGTCTATACCTATAATCCTTAGGATTGGTCTTCTCATTGTGTCCTGGAGTTCCTGGATGTTTTGGGTTACCAGCTTTATGCATTTTGCATTTTCTTTGACTGTTGAGTCAATGTTTTCTATGGTATCTTCAGCACCTGAGGTTCTTTCTTCTATCTCTTGTATTCTGTTGTTGATTCTTGCATCTATGACTCCTGAATTCTTTCCAAGGTTTTCTATCTCCAAAAATGTCTCACCTTGTGATTTCTTTATTGTTTCTACTTCCACTTTTAGGTCCTGGATGGTTTTCTTCGGTTCTCTCACTTGATTTTTTGTGTTTTCCTGCAATTCCCCAAGGAATTTTTGTGTTTCTTCTTTAAGGGCTTCTGCCTGTTGACCCATGCTCTCCTGTATTTCTTCAAGGGAGTTATTTAAGTCTTTCCTGAAGCCCTCTATCAGCATCATGAGATATGATTTTAAATCCAACTCTTGCTTTTCCAGTGTGTTGGAGTATCTGGGACTTGCTGTGGTGGGAGAACTGGGTTCTGATGTTGCCATGTGGCCTTGGTTTCTGTTGGTAGAGTTCTTGTGCTTGCCTTTCGCCATCTGGTTATCCTTGGTGCTAATTGGCATTGTTGTCTCCTCCTGGAGTTTTTTCCTCCTGTGGGTCTGTAAGCCTGTGTCCTTATTCCTCTGAGCTCAAAAGTGAAAGCACTGCTGGGAGATCTCTCTCTCTCTCTCTTGGTGTGCTATGCACAGAAGGCTGTGGAGTCTCCCAGCTCCCTGGTGCAAATGGAGGCAGGAAGACTTCTGTCCCAGCTGCTCCACTGACCTTATGCCCTCTGTGCTCCTAGCTAGTCCCCTCCAGAGAGAAGGTGGAGATCTCACCTCCGAGCTCAGAAGTGAAAGTGCTGCTGTGAGATCTCTCTCTCCTGGTAGGCTACACACAGAAGGCTGTGGAGTTTCCCAGCTCCCTGGTGCCTACATGTACATTCCTAAATACATAAATAGATACTCAACATAACATCTGTATAATTAGCCGGGTGTGGTGGCGCACACCTGTAGTCCCTGCACTTGGGAGGCAGAGGCAGGCGGATTTCTGAGTTCGAGGCCAGCCTGGTCTACAAAAGTGAGTTCCAGGACAGCCAGTGCTACACAGAGAAACCCTGTCTCGAAAAAACCAAAAAAAAGAAGAAAAAAAAAAAGAAAAGAAAAGAAATCTGTATAATCTTACTTGTATGTATGTTTTTAGGGCTGACTGTTTGGGACTGGATAACCAATCGGCGTGCTCTTCCCCGGGGAGACTATCTCTCACCCCCCAGCAGACCTCAGCTGCCTGTGGTTCCTGTGTAGACTACAGCCCTGTGGCTTTCCCCGTCTCATGGTCAAGGCAACTCTTCCCCTGCTCAGTTAGGTCTGGACCTTGCTGTTGGTCTTGCAGCAAAAAGGGGAAAGTGACCCATTTTGGTATAAACTTGAGAACAGAACAATCCTGTCACAGACCATCCAGGACAGACGGGTGTTGGTGTCCAGAATCAGGTCACTTCCCCAAAAGCAGCACCTACATGTGTATCTCTTGTATTCCAGCAGCACAGGGCACACACAGCAGGGTGTGCCCCTTCCTCATCCCACACCTGCCCACCTGGAGCTAAGCTGGGAACCAGGACTCACCTGCTCAGAGGACCCCTCCCTCCCACCTCTCAGAGTCAAGGTCCTTTAACACACCACACAGAACACAGGAAATCTTCCTCAATGCCCGCCCTGTGCAGACCTGCGCTGCCAGTGGGAATCCAAAGAGGAGAAACAGATGCCTCCCTCCACGTCAGAGCTTAAAACTGTGAAGGTGAGGAAGAAGTGGGTGGAGTTTCATTAACGGAAAGCCTTGAGTGACAGGAGGGGCAGGGAAGCACCTGGGGAGTGACCATGAAGACCTGTCACAGATGTGAGCCAAGCCAGAAGAGGGTGGTGGCTGCAAATGTCAGGAGAGGGAAGATAGGGGAGATGGGGGGACACCTGTCAGCTGAGGTAACAACACCTCATGCCAACACTGAGTTCATGAACAACAGAGCACAGGGCCTGAGCGCAGCAGTGAGAGATGAGACTTTGGGGATCAAGAGCAGAAACAACTCAAAAGCCTTGGAGCTGATGGGAGCTTTCTGGTTTTCACTAAGAGGAAACTACCAGAGAAGTTTCTGGAAATTGAGACCATGATCCCAATACTGAACCGCAATATCTTATCTGAACCACAGATGCAGAGAATTCACAAACAAGACTGTTTTAAAATCAAATGTCAAATGTGACCCCAGGGGAAAGGTGAGGGCGTGTCTCCACACTCTGCTGGGTCAGTCAGTCACCTGAGCTCCTCTAGTCTCAGTAGAGGAAGGCACATTCCATGAGCCTGTCTTTTCATCTTCATACTTAATCTAACTCAGAAAATATTTGTTAAAAGCAACTGAAATAAAGGCGAGCACAGGACATTATCATCCTCACAAACGCTCAGGATGAAGACGTTTGGTGTGTTTTGTGAGAAATGTTTGCAGCAGTCATCACTGTGCCTCATGACTTTAAAGGTAAGATCGCTGAGAGTTTCAGAGACGGAATCACTCATCCCTGTGTTTGAGACAACACAGACCATAGTGAGGAGAATGGATTTGACTTTTATAAAAGACAGACAGAAAGAAAAAGGACAGTTTTGGAAGCCTTAAGAATGGTCCCTGTGACAGACAATGATGCAAGGGCAGGAGCCTGGTCTGGGGGAGGGGGCAGTGAGGGGAGAGGCAGTCTGGAAGCTTCCGTGTGCCCTTTGATAACAGCTTACAGAGAGGAAGCACACAGTGGTGCCACAGGACCCTAATGCTTTACACAGCCGTCCCTCCCAATCCTCAGACAGCTCTATGAAAATGGTCGTCCCTCCCACATTTTACATTTCAGCCAGAGAGAAGCATCAGAGGGCTTGCCCACAGTCCCAGCATTCTGGGGTCACAGATTATTTTTTAATTATTTATTTTCATTTATGAGTATTGGCATTTTGCCTGCATGTGTATCTGTATGTAGATATTGGAACTCCTGGAGCTGGAGTTCAGACAGTGGTGAGCTGCCATGTGGGTGCTGCGAATTGAACCCAGGCTCTCTGAAATCACAGCCAATGCCCTTATCCACTGAGCCACCTCTCCAGGCCAGGGCCACAGCTTTCAGCAGTTCTGATAACCCCATCCTTATCTCCCATGCACATCTCAGATTGGATTTTTCTGTGTGTGATGTATGTGTGGGTCATGAAACTAGGGAGGGGATCATATGATACAAAGAGAAGCCGGTCCTTTTCATGGGCTCAGGGCAGAGAATGTGGGAGAAAACTAAGATACAGATATGTTCAGATCACAAACACTGAACCAGCTCTAACCTGCCCCGGGGTCCCAGAAGGGCCTCCAGTTCCTTAGAACAGCCCACAGATGCCCATCATCTTGAAGGCCATTTCCAGATCTAAGAACTTCAGCGTTAGCTGCTGTGTGCTCCCAAGGATAAGGGGAAACGCTAACCACCACCCAGCAGAGGTTCCACATGGGAACAGGGGGCACAAGCACTGGAGTCGGGGGAAGAGAAAGAGGAAGCCCTGGGTTCAGCCTCACAGCCTGCAGAGGACACACAGGGATCTCTCTGCGATGACCTCACTGTCCCTTGACTCTATGACACTTCCACAGAGATCTTCTGATTAGATCAATATTTTATTTTCCCCCCTAAAACAACAGAAACCATACATAAAAAGTAGAATAGGAAAACACATAGGAAGTTCTATTTTTAAAGAGAAAACTCTGTCTGGCATAGCTCAACACAATGAAGGCGGGGCCTGTCCCAGAAGTTAATTTAACATCATGAGTCATCGATCTTCCCAGAGGCCTAAGAGAACATGGCACAAGGTGTAGATTTTACTGGAGACACTTGAAGAGCGATGGCTGATACACAGGGGCCTCTCACACAGATCTGAGAGCACAAACATGCAGGCGTCTGTTTGGGGACATGGTTTAGAGTTCATGTGAGGGCTGTGGGTGGTCACAGAAGAAATCAATACTTTCAAGTCACTTGCCCCAGACAGTGAGGAAGTTAGCTCCCTCCTTCCCCCACCCCCAGCAGCCCAGCACCTGAGGTGTGCACTTACGTCTGGAGTCTCTGACCAACGCCACAGGAGGGCTCAGCACAGTCAGCGACAGGATCACAGCTGCCACGCAGGGAACTCTGGGGAGCAGCATCATGCTGAAGGAGAGGAGACACAGGAGTCAGAGGCAAAGATGAGCTTCAGACTATGACTTTATTCTCTTTACTCATTGCTAAGACAGTAAGAGCCAGGGGAAGTCACTGCTCTGCCACTGGATTGGGTAAGGCCAGTGCTGGAGAGCCAATCAGCATCAAAGGAGACCAGCATCATCAGTTGCTAGTTAGAGATTCAGTATGAAGTCCCCTTCTGAAACTTGCAGTTCTCTTCATTGAAAGGAAACCCAGGCTGGGCTGGTGGCCCATGACTCATGTCCCAGCACTCAGGAGATAGAGACAGCTGAATATCTATGAGTTAGAGATCAGCCTGCTCTACGTAGTAAGACCCTGTCTCTGATCAGCAAACAAATAAACAACAAAACAAACAAACAAAAGGAGAGTAGGGTTTGCTTTGGGACTGTTATTTTTTGTTTTTAAAGAGGAAATTAATTTGGAAGAGAGACATGTTGGAAGGTTCCAGAAGAATCTGGAAGAGTGTAGTGGGTAGTGGAGAGGATCAAAGTCCATTGTGTACACATATAACTTCTTCAGGGTATAAATTAGACATCGTTTATAAAAGGATCATTTTATTTCCTCTTATAATGCTGGATCCAGTTGCAGCTGAATCACTTTAGCCGGGCCGCGGAGCTGGGCCAGCTCTGGGATGGTCAGTCATTCACTCAGCAGTTTGAGCTCTCGGGGAGCGTTTCCTAAACAAGGCTGTTGGGACAACTGCGTGTTTGAAGCTGTGTAAAAAGCTTCAAATGAGGTGAAGGAAGACGACTGTGTAGCCAGGCGCCTTCGGCCTGGCGCTTACTGCACCTCAGCCTGATGGTGTAGATGTCAGAAGTGACTGAGGTGCGTCCATTTCCCGGAAAGTCGCCACTATCTCCAGAACTGAAGGCTGTTTCTGCGGACGCCTGGAGGAGCAGCCTTCCCTGGTAACTGATGACGAAACAGAATTCAGCCTCTTGATTGGACAGTGGAGTCTGCGCTTCTTTAGTTAGGGAAATTCTATCAAGCTAATGGAAAATTAAGGCTAGTCATGGTGTTGTCCTGACATAAGGGGCGTTTCCAGCTTGACCCCTGAACGGTTACTGATTTTGGTGGCACCCCCCAAAACACAGAGGAACCCTGTGGTTATCCAAAGTCAAGTCCTCAAGGGAGACACTTAAAGCAGAGGCTGGGCATCCTGAGGGGATGAGGGTGGGGTTCAGTTGAAGTGGAGAGAGAGAGAGAGAGAGAGAGAGAGAGAGAGAGAGAGAGAGAGAGAGAGAGATCACAGCACAGCATACCTGTCACATGTGGTAGTCAAAGCTCAACTTTCATGTCTCGCTTCCTCCTTGCGGGACTGTGAGCTTGAACTCCTCGGGCAGTAAACAGCTTTGCCTGCTGAGCCTCCTCAGCAGACATTCAGAAGGTTTTTGGAATTTGATTTCTCTATCTGACCAACTCACCATCTGTAATTGCATGTGGTGTGGACACTGTAGAACCTGACCACGTGGGGCTGGGAAATGGCTCAGCTGATAAGGTATGTGCCGTGCAAGGATGAGGACCTAAGTTGGGGTGCACAGCACCCACATAAGAAACAGGCATAGTGTCCTCTTCTCGTCCCCACACTGGAGTGGCTGAGACAGACAGGTCCCCAGGACTCAGTGGCCCACCAGCTCAAAATCTCTCGGTGTCTGTGATAGACCCTGTCTCAAAAGAAGGAGGCTAATAGCAATGACAAAAGACACGAGATGCTGGCCTCTGCCCTCCACATGAACACTACATACTTGTTAATACATCTGCACACACACACATGTTTGTAATCTGCACACACACACATTCACACACACACACAGAGAGAGAGAGAGAGAGAGAGAGAGAGAGAGAGAGAGAGAATTGGTAAGCTTGTCTACCCTGTCTTTTCAATCCATTCCCTAAGATGAGCACCCAGTGTTGTTTGTTTTATTAAATAAATGATAAAGTATTTACTTCTCTGATAGTCCACCCTGGATGATGAATCGGCTTCTAAACAACAACAAGAAATCAAGTTATTCACATTGATGACATTTTACATAAACAAAATCAACTTAAATGTTTTTAAGTTTGTTGATGAAGGTATTGGGGTGTTTGATGGCTCTTGGAGGCTGATCAAGGAAGGCTCTTGACAGGACCTGGGCCTGGCTTGCCCCGCAGGTGGGGACTGAGGGAAGGAGAGGAAAGCAGTGTCTGTGCAGGAGAGTAAGGAACCAGTCTCCAGGAAACCCAGATAGAGGAAACTGTAAGTAGGAATTGGGTGAAAACAGTTTTATAAAAGACAAACATTGTCTGTCTCTCTTGCACATACTCCCATGTCTGAATATCGAACATCAAAAAGTATCGACATCAGAAAGTGTCAACATGTACTGTGTGTCTGCTGTTCTCACTCACCAGCCAGCGAGGTTTAAATGACCGGCCGTATGTGTGTTACACACGCAGCCTGGTACAGAAGTGAGGGGCCAGTACGTGTGTCACACAGGCAGCCTGGTACAGAAGCGAGGGGCTGGTACGTGTGTTACACACGCAGCCTGGTACAGAAGTGAGGGGCCGGTACGTGTGTTACACACGCGGCCTGGTACAGAAGTGAGGGGCCGGTATGTGTGTTACACACGCAGCCTGGTACAGAAGCGAGGGGCCGGTATGTGTGTCACACACGCAGCCTGGTACAGAAGTGAGGGGCTGGTACGTGTGTTACACACGCAGCCTGGTACAGAAGTGAGGGGCCAGTACGTGTGTCACACAGGCAGCCTGGTACAGAAGTGAGGGGCCAGTACGTGTGTCACACACGCAGCCTGGTACAGAAGCGAGGGGCCGGTACGTGTATCACACACACAGCCTGGTACAGAAGTGAGGGGCCAGTACGTGTGTTACACACACAGCCTGGTACAGAAGTGAGGGGCTGTACGTGTGTTACACACGCAGCCTGGTACAGAAGTGAGGGGCTGTACGTGTGTTACACACGCAGCCTGGTACAGAAGTGAGGGGCCGGTACGTGTGTCACACACGCAGCCTGGTACAGAAGTGAGGGGCCGGTAGGTGTGTTACACACGCGGCCTGGTACAGAAGTGAGGGGCCGGTACGTGTGTTGCACACACAGCCTGGTACAGAAGTGAGGGACCGGTGCGTGTGCACACACGCAGCCTGGTACAGAAGTGAGGGGCCGGTACGTGTGTTACACACGCAGCCTGGTACAGAAGTGAGGGGCCGGTACGTGTGCACACACACAGCCTGGTACAGAAGTGAGGGGCCGGTGCGTGTGCACACACACAGCCTGGTACAGAAGCGAGGGGCTGGTACATGTGTCACACACGCAGCCTGGTACAGAATTGAGGGGCCGGTACATGTGTCACACACGCAGCCTGGTACAGAATTGAGGGGCCGGTACGTGTGTCACACACGCAGCCTGGTACAGAAGTGAGGGGCCGGTACGTGTGTCACACAAGGAGCCTCGCACGCACAGTCAGTCACAATTGTCAGTGTTCCCTGTAAGTTCAGAGACTCTTCTAATGCTGGGATAGAAAAACCCTGATCCAGATCTGACTTCACAGGACGCTGGGACCCACTGTAAAGACAGTATAATAAAATTAATAAAAAATAATGTGACAAGCCGTGTATTAGACATGTCTAGAAGGACTGACAGGAACACAAGGAGTTCCAATCTTTTTTTTCTTTTTGTTCTCAGGACTGAATCTGTGCCCCTGAGCATTCTAAGCAGGTTCTCCAACCCTGACCTGGTTTGGTTATTTTAAAATGATTTTATTTATTTACTTATTTATTTGGTGTGTGTGTGTGTGTGTGTGTGTGTGTGTGTGAGTTGTGTGCCTCATGTGCACAGAATGCCAATGGGGGTAGAAGAAGGCATCAGATTTCCTGGAGCTGGAGTAAGAGCTCGGTGATCCCTGAAACAGCAGTGCATGCTCTTAACCACTGAGCCATCTCCCCAGCCCCACGGCTGCATTACTTCTTCAGACAAAACAGAATGGTTAAAATTAAAACCAAACCGAATATTGACATCAGGAAAGAAGGATTTAGCTGGACATGGTGGTCATTTGCAATCCCACTGAGACAGGAGGACTACTGCGAGCCTGAGGCTAGCCTGGGCTACAGAGAGAGTGTCAGGCCATCCTGGGGTACAGAATGAGACCTTGTCTGGAACGCCCCCTCCACAAAGGAGGATTTGTATAGATGTGTTCCAGAGGAACTGAAATTTGGGACTGGTGAAAAGGCCACATTTCAGGTTGGTTAGGAACAAGAGTTAAGTGGAGAACGAGAACAACACAGAAAAGGTGCGTGTGAGGTGCAGGGTGAGGAGGGGCTGGACAGGGAGGAATCCTGACGAGCGGGAGGAGGAAGTCCTTAAATTGAGGTGGGTGGGTGCTCCGTTGCAGCTGCTGTTGAAGTCCATTATGAAAGGTGATGAACTTTTGGTAAATAAATAAATAAATAAATAAATAAATAAATAGCTACATCTTTCAGAAAGTTGGGACTAGTAAGAAATATTAATTGGTAAAGCAGGAAAGGCTTTTGGGAAGGGCTGGACCCGGCAGCAGCAGTGGCGGCAACAATAGGAACACAGGGGAGGGAGAGTTTCTGTGCTTCTTTGTTTCTCAAGGGTGTTGTAAAAACTGGGCTGCAAAGTATGGGACGAGAATAGGGACCTTCCCTTCGTAGGTGGCACCCAAAGGGACCAAGCCTTCCCTAGCAAGCTGAGGTTCCTGGAGAGACACTGGAGAGGAACTCACTGGAAATCCCCTCCTGTCTCAGGTAACTCCCGTGACCAATGAGGAGGGGGAGGGAGGCAGCGTCAGCTGTCTCCAGCAGGCGTGTGTGACCAGAAGGGCCTTTGTGAATCTCCAGAGAAAGTGGCCTGTGACAGTTAATGCTGACTTTGTGTATCGTTCCGGTTGGAGTTTGACCTTAGAACCTCACGCGTTCTGAGCACTCTGCCGCTGAGCCTGCTCCCGGGCCACATGCTTATCTAGTTTTTATGGCTGAGAATTTCCTTCCATGGGAGAATTAGGACCTGACGGTGTGGCCTGTGAGGAAAGAGTGTTCTCTGAGTAATGCAAAACAGGCTCGTACAGAGAGCCAGAGCTCAGGGGCCAGCGCCCATTTCCAGGGACTCATGACACACACACACCACACACATGCACACACACACACACACACACACACATACGCGCACATACGCACACACACACACACACACACACACACACACACACACGCACACACGCACACGCATGCACGCACACACAAAATAAAACAAATCCTTAAAGTATAGATATTTATAAATTACAGTGAAAATAAAAATTACAACATTTTAAACTAATATTTAAAAATAGTAGAGAGGGCCGGAGAGATGGGCAGGAGTTGAGAGCACTGGCTGCTCCTGCAGGACCCAGGTTCAGTTCTGAGCACACGTGTGTTGGCTCACAACCTTCTGGCACCACCCAGTTCCAGGGGACCTGATGCCCTCTACTGAGTTCTGTAGGCAGTAGGTATACATGTGCCACACAGACCTTATACACATCAAAATGAAGGGAAGGAGAGGGGAGGGGAGGGGGAGAGAGGAGGAGAGGGGAGGAGAGGGGAGGGGAGGGGAGGAGAGGGGAGGGGAGGGAGGGGGAGGGAAGGGAGGGGAGGGGAAAGGAGGGGAGGAGAGGGGAAGGGAGGAGAGGGGAGGGGAGGGGAGGGGAGGAGAGGGGAGGGGAGGAGAGGGGAAGGGAGGGGAGGGGAGGGGAGGGAAGGGGAGAGGATAGGGGAGGGGAGGGGAGGGGAGGGGAGAGGAGAGGAGAGGAGAGGAGAGGAGAGGAGAGGAGAGGAGAGGAGAGGAGAGGAGAGGAGAGGAGAGAAGAGAAGAGAAGAGAAGAGAAGAGAAGAGAAGAGAAGAGAAGAGAAGAGAAGAGAAGAGAAGGAATGTAGGAGTGTATTTAGACTGTTGAAGCTAGACCTCCTGAAGGAGCTCATTTGCATAGTGAGTCCTGAAGGGGGGAGGGGTGGTTCAGCTCAGGCCTGACTACCTGAGCTAGAGCAGGCCAGGATTCTCCTGGGAAGATGCATTTGAGCTGGGGAGAAGCCCAGACTGCAGACAGCATGGGATAAGGACGCTGCCCGGGGAGTGGTCGCTTACTTTGGAAGAAGTTGATCTTAGATGAGCAGGGCAGTCGTGATCGTAAACCCCACAGCTGGTGCTGCAGATGTGTGGTGTTTGGGGATCCCTGAAAGGAAGGCTCTGTCTCCAGGAAAATGGCCTCAAAGGACACTGTGGAACCTTTTACAAGCAGAGCCAAGCCAGAACCCCATTACCCAGGAGGTTGAGACAGGAGGCTTGTTGTGAGTTCCAGGCCAACCTGGGCTATATAGTGAGTTCCAGGCCAGCCTGGGCTACAGAATGAAATAAACAAGAAAGCAAAGTCGTGAGAGCTGCTGGGAGGACTTCGTTGGGGGTGTGAGGAGGCTGTCCCTTTGGTGACCCCTCGAGTTCTGAGAGACAGTTACAAAGGGAATATGACTGGGTGGGCTCTCTCATGCTGCCTGCCTCTGTCTCTGCCTCTGCCTCTGCCTCTGTCTCTCTGTGTGTGTATCTGTCTCTCTGATGTCTGTCTGTTTCTCTATGTATGACTCTGCCTCTCTGTGTATATCTGTTTGTGTGTCTCTGTATGTCTCTGTCTCTCTGTCTCTCCTTCTCTCTCTCTCTCTCTCTCTCTCTCTCTATATATATATATATATATATGTGTGTGTGTGTGTGTGTGTGTGTGTGTGTGTGTATTTATGACTGTCTCTCTCTGACTCTGCCCCCCCCTTCCACTTCCCTACCCCACATCTACAACATTGCCACCCATATCTGCTGTGGGTCCCTCACCATAACGAGACAACATAGCTGCCCTGAACAAGTGTCTCGACAGCTACGAGATGGGCAGCCCTCCTTTCTCCATCATGCCTGCATCATGCATTTCCTTACAGCGATGGAAAGCCGAGTGGGAACAGTTTCCTCAAGGTACACAAAGAGCATCAGCTCTGGCTCTCCCTGCAAACTCGTGCAAAGCACCCTTGGGGAGCAGGGAGGGAAACTGAGGCGCTAGACCTCCTGTGGAGGGAGCTTCCAAAGACTCAATCTTAAGCCTCAAGCTGTACCTCTTCTTCTTATAAATTGTATTTTTCACTCTCATACAGTTTACTGTATCACCTCATTTCATTCTCTCCCTCTTCTAACCCCACACGTGTCACCCCGCCCCCTCACTCTCAATTCCACAGCTTCCTTCCCCTCACTGCAACATGCATGTGTAAAAGCTAACAAACCTATGAACTCAGCCGGAGCCCAGGCAGTGTTGCTTATGTGTGATGTTTAGGGGCAAGTACTTTGGCAGTTAAGGGGCTCCAACCCTGGGAGATAAGGACTTTCTTGCAGCAGTCAGCAATTGCCTGGAGCACTTCACATAGCGGTGGGGCCTGCGAGATTGCCCCTATCTGTGTGTTAGCAAGTCAACTAGGACCATCACTGGGTGTTGTTTAGACAGCCAGTTGGTGTTGGAAGTTCATAGGGACAAAAAAGAGGCACTGTGTGGAAACCTCTGTTGCTGTCGGTTTCTTCCCTGTGCAGCCACTGGCGGAAGCAGCTGGTTTGTCTGCAGCAAATGATGCTGTTACAATAAGCTTAGGATTGGCTGGCTTCCAAGACCCCAGGGGACTGTAGAGTGGGATGCGGTGGATCTAACACCTGGGGTTAGTGGGAAGGAACAGGGTGTGGCTGCAGATTGCTAAGAACACCCCACTGTTCACTTCAAGTCTGACTCCACTGGAAGTCAAGTGTAGAATAGGGTGCTCGGTCATGAGCTGTGATGGAAAAAACCCCCCGTGCAGCACTGAGTGGGAGGAGATGGTGGTGATGCTGGTGTCTCATTACTGGTGCCTCATTACTGCTAGGAAGTTCAAATCTCTGGGGAAGACTGGAGGGAAAGAGACAAGAGATTGAGCGAGGCACATCTCCCGCCTTCTGTCCACAGAAATCTCAGGGTCAGGAACAATGCCGAGAGATGTAACTGCAGGTCTCAGGAGGGGTCACCTCATTCACTCGTGTAACAGCCCTGCAAGTTACGCTTCACACTGCAAAGTTCGTAGGAACAGAAGATTTGCAGTGTGACATACACACACACACACACACACACACACACACACACACACAGTATGGTGGCTCACACAGGAAATCCCAGCAGGCAGGAAGATTGCCACCAGTTCAAAGTCAACTTTAGCTAAATGTGAGTTCCAGGCCAGCCTGGGCTAAATAGTTAGAGCATATCTCAGTAGCCCCTTTCCCTTTTCAAGTATGAACTTATGTTTAATGCACTGGTATTCCAGTTGTGCAAACATTCCCAGGCCAACGGCATCGTAGATGTGCCTGGGGTCAGCACATCTCATTTCCTGAGAGTCCGGGGCCACTGTAAGTGCTCTGTGTCGACATGCATAGAGAGCTGCAATGGGTTTGTAAGAGTACAGACTGGGGCTATGAGTTTGTAAAAGCAAAGTTGTTTTAATATGAATAGATCCATGGAAACAATAAAGATTTTTATATTGGAGATCTGTGTGCTGGAGAGATAGTCTGTGTGTAGAGTGCTTGCCTAGAGTGCATGAAGCCCAGGGTTCGAATCCCCAGCGTCCTGTGAGCCTGGGGTGGTCGCACAGGCCTGTAAGGCCAGCTCTGGGGAGGAGAGGGCAGGAGAATGGGAGGCCCAAGGTTGACCTCGCCCCACATAGTGAGTGTGAGGCTAGACTGGGACATGAAAGCAGAAACAAGAGAAATGAGATTAAGAGACCAGATGGGGCAAAGAAGAGACGGCAACGCAGTGATTTCACAGGGGTGTCACAGGGGCGTGTCACCACAGGGAGAGTCCTGTCGTCCTTAAGAAATGGAAGGAATACACAGAGTAGAACCAGCCAGCAAAGGCTAATGAATCCTGTAACTGAATCCTGTAACTGCAGACACCAGGAATCAGCAGGAATCATTCCGGATCCGGGGTAGGGCTAGGAAGTGACGAGTGGAACGGAGGGTTTGGATTTGCTGAGTGGCCAATAGTCTCATAAATTGTACTAGAAAATATAACTTGAAGAAAAGGAAAGACTGAGCCTTTCTGTTCTTCTTTCCTACCTTCGTTCCTTCCTCCCTGCCCCCACCTTTTTTTTTTTTTTTTTTTTTTTTTTTGGTCAGAGGTGGCACCCACGGGTCTCACCCTCAAATCCAGAATCCACCTCGTGGGTCTCAGTTCTGGCTAGCTAGTTCCTATTTGGTAAAACAGTCCAGCATTTTCTGCACTGACGCATTAAAAAAAAAAAAAAAAAAATCTTTGGAAATCCCCGTCGGACATCGGCCTTTTTTTTTTTTTATTCTGACCAATAAGAATAGAGAGCAAGGTAGCGTCACTTGTTTCCAGCAGATGTGACTGCTAAGAAGGGCTGTTTTGAGCTGAGCCTTCGGGATGAAGTGTGTAAGGAGGAGCAGACACTGATAGGCGAGGGGGAATCGCTGACAAGCTGGATTAGTGGGAAAGCGGAAGTTCTGCGGTGGCGAGAGACCACATCTTGGGTCTCGAAGCCGAGTAGAGGGAGGATTTCGTATGTGAAATTCTCTGGGTTGGAACACGGGCATCAGCCATTCTTCCTGCATCGGTGGGAAGTCCCTGCTTCACGGAAGGGGAAGGAAGTGACTGTATGCCCCCTCCCCACCCCCGCCCACTGCTAATGATGCGTTGTGCCTGGGTGGATGAGGTGGGACCTGGATGCGTCTATGGTCTATGGTCACACCTGTCATGGGACAGGGTGGAGGAGTCGAGTCGGCACGTGCCCTAGCAAGGCAGCCCAGCCTGCGCTCCCATCCCGGCTAATCACAAAAAAAAAAAAAAAACAAAACAAAAACCTCTACTGTGTTTTTTTCATCTGTTGGATCTTTAGCATCTAATACATTTCCTATTACTGGATAAGTATTTTAAATTAATTAACTGGATGAGATACTAAGAATTAATCCTCTTTAGTGATCCAAGGATTTTTTTTATATATATATAGTTCAAACCAATTCTTCCTAAGCCCAAATTCTAGGAATTTTAAAAAAAAACTATATTAGTTTGGGTGCTGGAGAGATGGCCTAGTGGTTCACACGACTGATGCTCCTCCAGAGGTCCTGGGTTGTTTCCAGGAATCCACGTGGCAGCTCACAGCCAGTGTAACTCCAGTGCCAGGAGAGTCAACCCTCTGGTCTGGCCTCCTTGGGCTCTACGTGCATGTGGTATACAAGTATGCATGCAGGCCAAACACTCATATATATAAAATGAAAGTATTTTTTATAATTAGCTTGTCAGAGTATCTGGATAAAGTCCTGCACACCTTCATTCTGACCAGCAAGCATCCTGCTTAAAAACAAAATTATATCATCGCACTGTTGTTACCTTCGGAGCAATCACAGCTTTGGACTACGCTCTCTAAATGATTTTATTTAAGAATAGTTTTGTTCTCATGTCTTTCATGTCTTCTGTGAAGATTGTTGGGTGAACAAAAGACATATAGCTGTCTAAACTTCTCATTGAGAACCTCAGGAAATAAATAATATGTTTGAAGCTTGCAAGAAGGGGCTGCCCAGCTGGGGGAGCGGCTGTCTCGCTAAGGCTGTGGTTGATGAGGAAGAATAATACCATAAAGCTTCGCATGAACCACATCCACATGCAAACACGGCAGCTTCTCAATTACTTTTCTCTCCAGCTAATAGGCAAGGCGGAGAGGAGGGCACATCAGCTGTCCCTGGCAGACTCCCCAGCCAAGAGCAGACAGCCAAAGCTGTAGGGAAGGGAGAGGTGCCATTGTCACCTGGGAGCAAGGGATAATTTTCATAGGAAAACCAGACAATCAAGATCAAATAAGAAATGACCTTTTACCGAAAAGAAAACAACAAATTATAAATAAGTGGGAAGAGATCAAGGACCTGGGTGAAGAGATAATCCATAAAGCCAAAATAATAGCGTTTACATTTATTTATCCTGTGTGTGTGTGTGTGTGTGTGTGTGTGTGTGTGTGTAGGTCAGAGGACAGCTTACAGAAGCCACTCTCCCTCCATTGCGTGAATCCCAGAGAAGGAACTCAGGCTTAGGAGCAGGCAACTTCACCTACTGGGGCACTGCCCAGGCTGTATTCTGAATCCCAGTTGGGCCCCAAGGACATAAAACGACTTGAGAAAACTCACTTCAGGGCAGTGTCGTTGGGAGCAGAATTCCTGCCACCACCTGCTGGAACCACCCCAGCTGCCAGTGTCAACTCTCCACCTCTTTCTCTGCTGCAGGACTGCCGGGTTCCCTGAGTTAAACACTCAAATCCGTTGTCCAGTTCCTTTACAATTCTTTGGCCATCTTTACGTCGCATTTCCCATTATCGTGTTATATGTTATCTAACTGTTCTTGGAACTAAAAATAGCATCCCCATGATACCACCCAGATTTCATATTGCTGTAATTCTTCACAGAAGACATGGACATCACACGGACATCCCCGGTGTGAGAAGCATTAACTCACTGTCCACAAGGAGACACATGTGAGCCCTGATGGGGTTTTATTCTTTCCTCTCCAAATAAGGAAACTTTCAGGAGGAAAGTTCCAGGCTCAGGCCAAGTGCAGAAACTCCTGTTTGGACCCCAGGTTAAGTGCAAACCCCCAACCCTGCCTCTTGGGGTCTGTGCTCAAGAACGTTTGTTTGGGTTTTGATGAAACTAAAGGGTGTTTCTAGCCTCAATGTTCCTAATAGTTCCAAGCAAATCTGGCTGGATCTCCATTCCGATTCATTGCGTCCTTGTGAGAGAGAACTCCATACTGCCTGCAGCTCAGTGATGCTGCTGGATGCACCAGGCACCTCCAGCCACGCACCTGACACTGTGTCAGAGGTGGGAGGGACAGCCCTTTGCTGCACGTGAGAAGCCCACAGAAAGGGGAAGTCGGCCAAGGGTGTAGGTGGCAGGTTCCTGTGGGTCACTTCTCTGGAGGAATCGACTGGATGCTTTGACATGCGTGGGGTCCACATGAGGAAGTGCGGTGGAAAGTCCCTCAGGACCAGGGTACATCACAGCTGCCAGTCTGGAGTGCGGAACTTAAGCTACCTGGGTGAGACGGAAAAGGGATGTAACAGAAAGTTTCTACTTCACACACGTGCCTTCAAAGAAGAGAGTCACCCCTGACAACACTATCATCATCATCAACATCACCATCATCACCATCATCACCATCACCACCATCCCCATCATGTACTTATCATTAACTGTTGTGTCATTGGTCACTGTGATCATTGTGGCTGCTGGGTAACCTCACAGTGTCTTTCTTTTCTCACCCATCTTGGCAGATGAAAACCTGCTGTCTCTGCAAAGAAAGTCTCAGGGGTCACTAGCCACTGGAAGACTAGACTTCTCCATACTGAATGGGAATAGGGGTTGTGTGTTTGTGCTTTGATTCCCCATGGCCATGGTCACTTTCAGAATAAGCTCCAGTACGGGCCTGGGTGCATTCCCCTGACCCCGCCATTAACACAGCCCGAACCATGAGGATCTGACTCAGACCAATGCAGTTGATTTGGGGAACATATTGGTAATTTAAAATTATTTATTTGTATGAGAATAGGTGTTTTGCTTCTCTCTCTCTCTCTCTCTCTCTCTCTCTCTCTCTCTGTGTGTGTGTGTGTGTGTGTGTGTGTGTGTGTGTATTGTGTACCATATGCGTGCAGTGCCTGAGGATGCCAGCAGAGGGGGTCAGATGTCCTGGAACTGGAGTTGCAGATCACTGTGAGTCACCCTGTGGGTGCTGGGAACGGAACTAGGGTCCTCTGCCCGAGCAGCCAGCGCGCTAACCACAGAGCCACCTCTCCAGCTCCTCGCCGGCAGTTTAGTAAGCAGAGCAGAGCTAACCTGGGGGATCCGGCACTCACTGGGACTGAACAGACACATAACTAGTGCCCTCTCATCGCCATGATGGAAGAGGTGGTCACATGAAGCCTTTAAGCTGTTCTTGTTTACAGCCTCACTTTTGATTCAGATCTGAGGGTGTGTCCCAGCCAGACCCCAAACTGTAGGGCACAGGTCATGGGGAAAAGGGGAGTGTGTGTGGGGGGGGGACCTGCGTCCCGCCAGAGCTCGCCGGCTCTGGCTTGGCAGACACAGGAGATTGCTGCGTGACCCCACAGGCCTCTGCGGGATGGGCATCCGGGTCGGGTGAGGCCACCTGTCCCCGCTCCAGAGGGTGAGGAAAGTTCGCAGTCTCAAGGGTTTTCAGCCTCTCGAGGGTTCTCAGCCTGGGCATCGCAGGACGCCACCCCACCCCCCAATCCCCCCACCCCACCCCACCCATACCGCGGAAGAGCTAAGAACGAAGTGGGGGCCCTGGGGCAGTCCTGGGGAAGAAAGGGAAAGGGGCAGGGGTGGGTGAAGGGAACTGGTTAGTTCCCGAGCGGGGGAGTCCTTGGTCCAGTCTGGTGGCTGGAAACACTGGGAGACCTTTCGTGGTTTTACAACTTCATTGTAGAAAAGTAGAGGCCGGCCATGGCCATGTGGAGAGAGGGGGGGAAGAAAGGGAGAAAGAGAAGAGCCCAAGAGGGAGGGAGGGAGGGAGAGAGAGAGAGAGAGAGAGAGAGAGAGAGAAGAGCAAGAAGAGAAGAGCAAGAAGAAGGGTGAGAGAGAAGAAGAGAAGAGAAGAGAAGAGAAGAGAAGAGAAGAGAAGAGAAGAGAAGAGAAGAGAAGAGAAGAGAAGAGAAGAGGGCCAAGAATCCCCTTTATAGTGGTCCAGGCCTACCTGGCTGTAACCAGGTAACTATGGGGATGGAGTCCAGTCAGAATACCAGGGGCTTGGGGTGTTGCCCTATGATGGCCACAGGATTAAAGAGTTGCGGGCCTCGTGGTGTCAGGAGCCTGGCGTCTGGGAGCGTGGGCAAACAGACCTTCCATCCCTCGCAGAAATCTCTACTGGGTCGCCGGGGTTTAGACCTGGCTCAACCAGATCACAGACTGCCTTTCGTGGTCCGACACCAAACCTTGGCTGTGACCCAGAGCTCAAAGTCCACACCTATCTGCACACCCTCCTACTGACCCTCACCTCACATAAGCCTCTCCCAGACAACGCCCTCAGAAAGACACGCCCACAGCTGAGTTCCGTCCATATCTCCTACCGCCAAACTCGGCCACCCCACTTCTGTCAAGATATGCTTCCACAACAAGAAAACAGTGCAGAAACCGGATCCAAACAACGCTAGAATCAGACAGGATAAGGAACTATAGAAGGAATAGCTAGTTATTGGGAGGAGGATATCGATAAAATACATAGTGATATCTGAATTTATGTGTTTAATAAGAAATAAAATGAATTATTAAAATATTAAAATTATTGAGGCTGAGAGAGATTTCTATGTTCTCAAAGATAAAATATAATGTATATATTTAAAGCAGTTTCATTCAACATCTACATATAGTTTTATAAAGTTGAGGCTGTTTTGCTAGAAATCAGTATGAAAAGTGACCACACACACACACACACACACACACACACACACACGAGCACGCAAGTCTAAGGCCAGAGTGATTTTGTAAAATAATTAGCTTTCCCATTAACACTTGCTTAATTTTTCCAGAGTTCTGCTTATTTTTATTGTTCTTATACGGAGACGATGTTTTCATTTATTTTATAACATCTATAATGACAATGATAACAATTATAGCCCTGTAATAAAGAGTTAGTTCTAAAGATACGCCGGGCGGTGGTGGCGCACGCCTTTAATCCCAGCACTTGGGAGGCAGAGGCAGGCGGATTTCTAAGTTCGAGGCCAGCCTGGTCTACAGAGTGAGTTCCAGGACAGCCGGAGCTACACAGAGAAACCCTGTCTCAAAAAAACAAAAAACAAAAAAAAAAAAAGAAAAAGATAGGATCTGGACAATAGCGTGTCTTTGCAGTGTAGGTGGGCCCTCTGCTCTCTGCCCCTCACTCCCCGGCTGGTGTATCACCCCCCTCAGGGAAGCGGAAGCTGACCTCAGAAGCTACACCGGAGCTCACTGCCCCAGCCTCAGCCTAAGCAGCGCGCATTGAGCTCATTGTCTCTTCAGCCAATGAGGAGCCGGTGTGGGCAGCGTCACTTGTCTCCGGAAGAACACGCTGTTGGAACTCACAGGAACAGAGCCACGGTACAGACACAAGCATTTCATGTCACAAAGTCCACAAAAGCCGGCGTAAAGGAGACTTGCATGACAAAACTTTCTGACACATTCAGTGAGACATGGAAAGCTGAAGAACTGGACGAGGGTCCTGGAGAGAAATATGATAATTAAATTCCAAACCTAGCAGCAAAAATCTGAAAACCAGTAGGAATGATAAGGAGAGAGAGAGAGAGAGAGAGAGAGAGAGAGAGAGAGAGAGAGAGAGAGAGAGAGAGAGAGAGAGAGAGAGAGAGAAACCAACTAATTATATTAACCCCCACAGTCCTGCCTCCCTTCTACAAGCAGTCAAGGGCTAACCCTGGCCTCAGCCACTGTAACCTTCTCTTCAGAGCCAGACACGGTGGCTCTGGGTCAGCATTCTCAACCCAAGCCTTTCACAGAGGTCACATATCAGATATCCTGCGTCTCAGATATTTACGTTATGATTTGTAACAGTAGCGAAACGACAGTTATGAAGCAACAACTAAATAATTTTATGGTTGGGGTCAGCACAACGTGAGCAATATTAAAGGGTCACGGCATTGGGAACTATGGACGGCTGAGAACCACTGCTCTAGGGGGCGCTGTATTCCACACTTCCGAGACTGAAGCAGGAGGATTTCAAGGTTGAGGCCAGCCTGCGGAGGTCAATGCTTTTGTTTTGGTTTTGCTCTGTCGTCAGATCCCCTAAATACATCAAACACAGGAATCCTAACCTCGACCGCTTGGCTGAAGGCTCTGGAGTTACAGAAGGCTGTGTGTGAGCCGCCGTCTGGGTGCTGTTCCCTCAGAGGTCAGAAGAGGGCGTCAGATCCCCTGCAGCTGGAGTTACAGAAGGCTGTGATCTGCCCTGGGTGCTGGGATCTGAACATGTATCCTCAGCAAGAGCAGCCGGTTCGCTTCTCTGCTGAGCCGGCTCTCCGCCCCTCACCTCTGCTTTGATTTCTGTCTGTAGCCTTCCTTTCTGTTCCTGAGTAGAGGTCTGCTGTCAGAACCGACCACAGATTCTCCACAGTATGCTCTCCTACAGAGCTGCCTGCAAGTGCAGGGGCCTTCAGGGATGCAGCTTTTGTGAGTCATTGCCTATGCGGGGTGGGCTCTGTGTGTGTGACTGCCTCTGGGTCACCGTGTGCCTGTACATAACTCCTCTCTCGTTATCCTGCTCACCAGAGAAAGGAAAAGAGAAACCTCTCCAGCCAAGTCCCTGGGCCTCCCAGTAAAGGCCTGTTGGAGCTACGGATGTAAAGCTGGTGGGAAGACATACTAATTAAGGAACCTGTTGTTTCTGCTTATGCAGCTGTGGGGTGAACATGCAGCCCAGGGTCCCAGGGGCAGATGGGAACTCTGTGCAGGCAGAGGACGCAGTGACTCCCCTTCCTCAGACAAGCCTCTGCTTGCTCTTAAGGCTTCCCAGCAGTGGCTGACTCAGCCTGATTGTCCAGGATCATCTCTCTTTCTTAACATCATCTGGTTACAGAATTAATCACCTACAAAATACCTCCACAGAACCCTGAGTACTTGGTTGAATAAGAAGAGGCTATAGCCTAGACCTTCAAATTCAGTCAATACGTGATTTAAAGAGAATTTTTCCTTATTCCACCACCAAGTGGGGGCAAGTAGACAAACTCTGTGATTACCTAATACATTTGCTTAGAAGGAGGCAAGCCCACAGTGAGGCTAAAGCCAGAGCCGGCACCTACTTCATCGTGTCCAGGAGGTGCTGGGGTGTCTCACCGCACCCCTCCACAGTCTCCACCTCTATGAAGGGTGAGGGCTTACACTCTCAGGACAGAAGAGCTGGTCCCAGGTGTCCAGGAGCTTTGTGGCCTCCACAGAGTGGGAAAAACTCAGACTTCGATGAGCAGTAGAACCCGCAATGGCTGCCGAGACTTAATCCTCAGACTCCCACACTTGTCTGAAATAGTCACATAAAAGGGCAACAAATTTGGAAAATCCAGTAGTTTTGGGAAGAAAGATACTTTTCTAAGTTACACTGAAATTCCTTTCAATATGACACTGAACAGTCTTACATTAAAGAGTATTTTAAGAATAAATGAGCTACCCAGAGTTTTCTTGTGTGTGTTCAGTGTCCCTACATTTCCTTTAGAATACAAAGGTTACACACAAGAAGAGGAGAAATCAGGATAAAACACCGTGCAGTCCTGTAGGTGCCCGGAGGGTCCTCACAGCTTTGTCTTCCTTCTGGTAACACCGGGGCTTCTGTCCAGAGCAAAGAACCTTGCCCACCGGGTTTACAAAGCAGAAAGAACAAAGACGTTGAGTGGCCACTGTCTGTGGGGACCCCCTTGGAGAGGTGGATCAGCTCACAATTTGGAGTACTCTATCCACACTATGGAAAGAAAAAGAAAAACAAAACAAACAAACAAAAAACCCAGCTAACTTGTGATGCATACAAGCCCGAGAAAGGAGCTGGGTGTCTGAGGCTGGAGAAGCACCAGGAAAGGAATACATTCAGGAGAGACTTTCTGGACAGTACAGCCCAAACAGTTATGAAGAACAGTGTTATTGAGGGTGAGTTCACCTGTCCGTGAAGATATTCAGAAGTCTCCTCCCCTCTCGCCATCTGCGCACATAAGCACAAGAGAAAGAGTCTGACCTGGAACCCCCTTCTTCCCAGCATTCCCTCAGGTCCTCTCTGAGCAGAGCCTGCAGCAGGTCCAGGGAGTTCCCCAACCTCTTCCAGGCCTCTCAATACAAAGTCTGCAGCTGGCAACTGTGACGTCATCACAACGGAATTTTCTGATTGGGTCTGGCTAGTTTGGTTTGGGTGTGAGTTCTCCTTGGCTGGATCCTCACAATCTCTTGAAGACTCAGGAGAGCAGCTGCAGAGACCACCCAGAGAACAGGATGCCGCGCAGCAGAGCTCTGATTCTGGGGGTCCTCGCCCTCACCGCCATGCTCAGCCGCTGTGGAGGTGAAGACGACATTCAGGGTGAGTTGTGAAGCTGAGGGGTGCCTGGAGCCAGGCAATGGGAAAGCCACGGAAGAGGGAGATGCAAATTCCCAATAGTAAGAGGTCTAACAGCTGTGTGATCCCTTCTTCAGGAGGCTCTGGTCGCGGGCACAGCTCATGGTCTACCAAACCACAGTTCTAACAGTGGACTCAGTGAGGGAAGGAAGAAATTGGGGGTGTTTCCACAAATGAATGATTTTCATTACTGAAAATCTAATTTGAGTAATTACTATTACTTTAAATTTCTGAAGCCTTTGTACCTGTAGTGTATTCTAAGGAAGGCATTTCCTTGTGAATCATGTACACAAATATATAGCAAATGCTTCCTTGTGTAGGGGTTTACACACACAGGTTTCAAGTTAGGAGCTGACTGTGGTGGGAACTGAGAGAAGGAGCTCACCATGTTACCAGACAATCTTGGGGGCTTTGGATTTCCTCCTGTGTCACCTCACAAGTGTCAAGTCAAATCAATATTTAAATGTGATTTAAAAATAGTGAAAACCAAGGTGTGCCTGGCAGTGAGTGCCAGGAAATACAGAGCTTAGGTGCTGAAGCAGGAGGAGTGTGAGTTCAAGGACAGCCTGAGGGCATAGTGAGATCACTTCTCAAAAAAGTATACACATTAGTAAATGCCTATAAATGCTATTGCCTTTTTGTTTCCATTATAGATACAATGGAATATTTTTGTAACAAAGTAAGGAATGTGAGCTGCTGAACTGTTCTACAGCCCATTTATACCCCATGAAATTCTGTGACAACAGCCCAGGCAAGCAGAAGCTACAGGAGCCTGTGGCCCTCCCTCCGCCTGTGTGCCCACCTCCCCCACACTCTGCCGACAGTCCCTGTCCTTTCTCAGATCCCTCCTAACTCCACGCTGTTTTACAGACGGGAACAGGAACCGTGTAAAACAGCAGCTGAAAAGTCAAATGTCCGAAACAGGAAGTGAAAGGGCGGAGCGCCTTGTGAAGCATGGCCAATCCCGTCCCGGCTTTGGTGGGAGGTGGAAGTCTCACCTGCTTCTCCTGGGGAGGTGGCTTCTATGTCCCATATTTCTTTCTTCAGTGTCATACTAGGGCGCCCCAATCCAGTGTGAGCAGGCACAGTGGGCACAGTTCTGAGGAACCACAGAACTGAAGGGCTGCATGAAAATATTCCCATTTCTTTTTAATTTAGAAAAAATGGAAATTTCAAGGTCTAAGAAAATGCTTTGATTTTAACTTAGCCTATATTACATTTTCTTATACATAGACTGTGACTCTTAACATTTTCATCAAGGGAGGGCCCAAAGCTAATGCAAGGGCACACGGGTCCTAACATAGCCCAGGTCATCCCCGACCCTGACTTCCACATGGTTCTGCCCCGTGTCCGTCATTCCCAGGGTCTCCACGGGCCTCAGAACCAGCAGTCATCACTCAGTGCTCGCTCTGCAAAGCATTTGCTCAGCTAAGAAGTTGGTGCTGACGTATATAAACCTGCCGCCTGCCCCTGGGGAGCGGGTGGACTCGTGAGGGAAGCAGATGAAGGTCAGGCAGCAGAAAGGCCACTGTGGGGAGTGGACCCAGCTGAGGGCAAAAGTGTCCCAGCAGGAGGCAGTGTGGAGTCCACAGCAACGCCTGAGGCCCAGGACAAGCACCCGCTGAAGTGAATTCTGGTACATCCACAGTCGGAAAAGACGTTGGGAGGGTTTATTAATAACAGATAAGGGGGCTTTGAGGGAGAGGTGTGGTGTGTTATTGGCTGATAATCCCAATCAAGATGGCCACACTGGGAAGGGAGGGGCCAGAGGAGCAGTGGAACATGGATAGACAGACAGGAATTGAACACTGATATTCAGACAGGAATAGATAGACAGGGGGACTGGGGGTATAGTGGAGTTGGAAGCCTAAACTAAGCAGAAACCTTCAAAGTAGAGGAGGGTTTCAGCAAACTGAAAAACAACAGCATTCATTTCTGTGAGAAAAAGAGACCCCTGCCATCAGCAAGACCATGAGAGGATGGGGTAGCTAGTTTTGACTCACAGTCACTGCACAGAACGCCAGACTGTAAACGCCCACAGCCATTCAGAGCACCTTATATACACTCTGCTGAACCCGCTCTCCTGCGCTCTCCTGACATTCATTCCAGTAACTGAAGAGCCCAGGCCTGGTGCCCAGTCACCCCTTGAACAGCACTGTGTCTGACATTTGCTGGAACTCAACAAATGAAGAAGGAAGAAAAGATTAAAAAAAAAAAAAAAAAAAGCTATTGCTTCTTGGCCTTTTGGCTAAGATCAAGTGTAAAAAAAACCAAACTAACTAAATACTAGAATCCATGCCTTGACAATAATGTTTACTTGGCATGGTTTGGGTGGAATCGTCTGCACTGGCGGGCATTCTCCGTGACAGCTCACACATGCTCACTGTCAGAGGACAAAGCTTTAATTCACAGTAAATCTACAAGTGAACATCAGTATTGATTTAGAAAAAAATAAGGGGTGAGCATTGATAAAAGCATAGACTCTGGCCGGGCGATGGTGGCGCACGCCTTTGATTCCAGCACTTGGGAGGTAGAGGTAGGCAGATTTCTGAGTTCAAGGCCAGCCTGGTCTACAGAGTAAGTTCCAGGACAGCCAGGGCTACACAGAGAAACCCTGTCCCCCAAAAAACAAAAACAAAACAAAAACAAAAACAAACAAACAAACAAAAAACATAGACTCCAATAAAGTCCCTATTTCTTTTATTCCAGAAGAAATCAGAACACTGTCCTGTGGGTCCCCAGTTACTTTAGACGGAACAGTTTCCACATACTTTGTCATGGTGTCACTGTTCTCTTATATAAGATTCTATATGCTTTTCCTGTGTTAAAATAAAAGTCCCTTGTATAAAAAAATGCTCCTTTTTGAAGGAAAAGAAAATGTAATAGGTTATTAACTGATTTAAGATCAATGAGATACAAAACCTGGTAAGAGAAGGAAATGCACTGACTGGATTTTGAAAAGAAAGCTTCCTCCCTCCAGTCAGCTGTAAGCTACTTGGCTTGAGCTGTCTGTGTGTCAGACAGTGGACGAGGCAGTCGGGATGGCAGAAATCAAACATAGCATTCCACTATTATGTACCATGTGTCATCGAGGGAAAGACTGGATTGTAAGGCCACACTGAGAGTGCGGGGGAGGAGTGGGTGGTGGAAATGTACCAAAAAAAAAAAAAAAAAAAAAAAAAAAGAAGTTCATGCTATTGTTTTAAAGCATTTTCTATCCATTTGTTTTAAAACATTTTTTTCTTCCGGTTTTCTATTTTTCCACTGTCTACCTAAACTCATCAGCCGACCACATAGGCAACTATGGTATAAATGTGTATCAGTCTTATGGACCCAACGGACAGTACACACATGAATTTGATGGTGATGAGGAGTTCTATGTGGACTTGGGTAAGAAGGAGACTGTCTGGAGGATTCCCGAGTTTGGCCAGCTAACAAGCTTTGACCCCCAAGGTGGACTGCAAGATATAGCTACGGCAAGACACAACTTGGACGTCCTACTTAAAGACTCCAATTCTACCGTAGCAACCAACAGTACGTACTCACCACCCTTCTCCTCCCTCCCTTCCCTGGGGCAGGGAGGGTGGTTGGATATAATCCGTAAATAAATGGTTCTATAAAATCCTCCTCTCTTTTCAAGGAGCACCCAGATCTCTTCATCACTGAATACTCATCCTCTCTCCTTAGAAATCAGGCATTTTATGTAATACACAGCTCACTGTTCCACAATGCACTCCTTGAATCTTTTGAAAAGGCCCCCAACAGACATCCTACCTAACACCCTAGAGAGAGGGGCACAGGGATAAAGTGGATGCAGTGCACATTGTCCCCAAGCAGAGGGGACAGTTGGGCTCTTTGACGATCAGATATGAAAGTCTTGACAAGAGGGCTCCCTCACTAGACAGTGCAGAACTTCACAGAAAGAAAGTCACATCCAGACCATCTCCTTTGCAGAGGTTCCTGAGGCGACCGTGTTCTCCAAGTCCCCTGTGCTGCTGGGTCAGCCCAATATCCTCATCTGCTTTGTGGACAACATCTTCCCTCCTGTGATCAACATTACATGGTTGAAAAACAGCAAGTCAGTCACAGAAGGCGTTTATGAGACCAGCTTCCTCTCCAACCGTGACCATTCCTTCCACAAGATGTCTTACCTCACCTTCATCCCTTCTGACGATGACATTTATGACTGCAAGGTGGAACACTGGGGCCTGGACGAGCCTGTTCTGAAACACTGGGGTGTGTATGAGCTCTGCCCACCTCTGGCAATTTCTAGTTCATTCTCATCTCTAGACCAGCATGTCTTCTGGCTTCTAGTGACCAAAACTCACTTTCCACTCTTTTTTGTTTTGTTTTGTTTTGTTTTTTGTTTTTTGTTTGTTTGTTTGAGACAGGGTTTCTCTGTGTAGCCCTGGCTGTCCTGGAACTCACTCAGTAGACCAGCTGGCCTCGAACTCAGAAATCCACCTGCCTCTGCCTTCCAAGTGCTGGGATTACAGGCGTGCGCCACCACCACCCAGCTTCCACTCTTAAAATAATTTCCATTATACATAGTGGTTCATGTTCTTCTATAGGTCCAGCCCCCAAAATCTCTGTAGATGAACTTCCCCCTCCCCCTGGCCCTATCTTACACATACATGAACATACTCCCTTCTGACTCCAAAACTTGTCTTTCTCAGAACCTGAAATTCCAGCCCCCATGTCAGAGCTGACAGAGACTGTGGTCTGTGCCCTGGGGTTGTCTGTGGGCCTCGTGGGCATCGTGGTGGGCACCATCTTCCTCATTAAAGGCCTGCGGTCAGGTGGCTCCTCCAGACGCCCAGGGCCCTTATGAGTCACACCCTGTAAAGGAAGGTAAGGGTTTATGTTTGTGGGAGCTGAAGCCACCCCACAGGGGAAAGCAAGGGAAGGGGAGACTAATAAAAATGTGGTTGGAACATTGTTGGAGAATTATGCTATGACATCATCACAGCTCTGCCTCTGGAACCCATCTGTCTCCTGTCTGTTTTGTGGCAGGCATGTGGCTCTCTCCAGGGAAGGTGTAGTGTGCTCAGTGACCTGGTACATTGTGTCTTCCAGCCTGATTCATCATGTTCTTTCCCTTCTTCAAGTGTCCCCCATCTGTCTTTTCCCTTGGCCCTGAGGCTGTCCCCTCTCACAGCTCACATACCCTTGGAATTCTTCCTTGATCTGAGTTTCGTTTTTTGGCATCTTCCAAGTCGTACCTACTGTAGACTTTCTCAGAGACTCCGATTCAGTAGCTCCACAAAACCAATAAATCTCCTCTTATAAGTTGTTTTCTGGTTTTGTTTTGTTTTTCCTACCTTCCATTGTAGAGCTTACTAGAACCAGGCCCATGTACTCCCATGTCCAGTGTCACAGGAACAACCAAATGCAGTCCAGAATGTTTGGGTATCTTAGCCAAGGTCGAACTTTCAATTATTCTTGTTCCCAGCCCTGATGTCTCCAGTCAGGATCAGGGAGGTAGGATGTGAAATCTGCATCAGTGTAGACTTTCTGCATGAAGGCACAGGGTGCATACCAGTAATTCCAGCACTCCAGAGACAAAGCAGGAGAGTCCTCACAAGTTTAAGGCCAACCTGGTCTGCACAAGGCAAGCTGGAGCTATAGAGGAAGATCCTGTCTAAAAATTCAGAGACAGAAAAGAAAAAAGAACTACATTTATTTTACATAAGCTCTAGTGAAAAGAATTTTGAATCTCAAAAGTAATAAAAGTTTTTAAAATGGCCAGGTGGTGGCGCACGCCTGTAATCCCAGCACTTGGGAGGCAGAGGCAGGAGGATTTCTGAGTTCGAGGCCAGCCTGGACTACAGAGTGAGTTCCAGGACAGCCGGGGCTATACAGAGAAACCCTGTCTCGGGGGAGGGGGGGTAGTTTTAAAATATTATCAAAAGTCAAAATTGTTCTTAAAACTTTTTGTTTTCATCAAGGTGATAGACCTCTTGATGTGTCTCTGAGGTCATTTCCAGAAACATTTATGTGAGGTGGCCAGAGCCAACCTGAATAGAGGCAGCAGTGCCCTGTGGATTGGCCCAAGTGATCCAGCCTTTACCTCTGTCTGCACCCTGACTGTGGATGCAATGTGACCAGACACCTCATGTTCCCCTTGTCTACCCCATCATGATAGACTGTGTCCCTCCAAACCTGTGGGCCAAAGCAAGCCCTTCTCCCTCCCTCCTTCCCTCCCTCCCCCTCTCTCACCTCTTCCCTGCCTGTCTCTCTTCTTCCCTCTCTTACTCCTTCCTTTCCTCCTTCCCTCCTTCCCTCCCCAACTCCCTCCCCATAAGATGCTACTTTCACTTATCTGTCACAGTACCAAGAGAAGTAACTCCTACAGTGACAGAGTTCACTCTCCAAGCTGAGATGACAGGATCCTACGGGGCCACAGCTGGATATGTGGCCCTTTGTTAACCAAAACTTTGTCATGTGGTGCACGGCTGGACTGTATTTTAGATGGTCATAAAATACACAAATAATGTGTGGTATTGAGTTTGTGACAGTGACAGGGTATATTTCCTTTGTTTTCACAAAAATAAGAGAACCCTCAAGGCAGGAAAGGAAATGGAGGCCAGACACAAGCTCATCAGGAAAGAGCAACATTCCTGGAGTATAATGTGTGGTACAAGAAAGGGAACAGAAACCACAGGCTTTCAGGGGACAGACAGAGGTGTGGGTGCCTCACCTCCTGAATGAACCTGGGATAGATGTTACATAGATTTCCCTGCACCACAAGAGAATGCTGGAGGCTGTGTGGTGAATGTGGCTTCAGAATGTCTCTAGGCAGAATAGGCCAAATGGGGCTCATGGAATCCCCTGCAGATACCCTATGTCCTGGGAGCAGCAGTACCCCACCCCAAGCCTGCGCCCTCATTCCTCTTAGTGTTGAGGCATGGCCCTGTGCGATCAAACTCCCAGACAGACAGCTCGGTTTACAGTGTACAGCAGCAGTGGTGGGCACCCCGTCCTCCAACATCCCGACCATCCTCACCATATGCACTGCCCCCACTGTCCACACAGTCCACATCATGTCCACAGTCCACACATTCCACACTGTCCCAACTCTCCATGCTGTCCACTCTGTCCACACTGTGCACTCTGTCCACACTGTTCCCACTGTCCACTCTGTCCACACTGTTTACATTGTCCCACTGCCCACACTGTACACACTGTACACTGTGGTCCAAACTATCCACTCTGTCCCCACAGTCCCCACTGTCTACACTCTTCACACTGTCCCCACTCTCCCTGCTGTCCATGCTGCCCACAATGTCTTTACTGTCCACACTGTTTACACTGTCTACACTCTCTTTACAGTCTTCACTGTCCACACTGTCCTCCCTGTCCACACTGTCCCCACCGTCCCCACTGATCACATTGTCTGCACTGTCCCACCATCCTCCAGGGAAAATACCTCTAGAAAAAGTGGGTTGACAGATAGGTGTCCCTGACTGTCCTGGGTTTGTCCAAGACTCACGCTTGAGGTTTATGCCACCTTCCATGAGATTTTGTCAAGCCTTTTCTTATTTTTTCTTTACCTACTTTTTGCGGGTTCTTCTCCTAAGTGTTTCCTAGCAATGTCTTTGTTCTGCTTCAATTGTTTTAAGACTCTTACTCCAATCTTTCCTCTCTGCTACTGCTGGCTGCGTGGTTAGCACTAGGAAGACACTGAGGGTTCTCATAGAAGCTGAAGGCACTTCTGCCCATGCCAGCTGCATCCGTGAGTGTAGGATGCAATGGAGAAAACACAAAACATCAGCACAGTAGATACTCAGCACAGCTCAGTGCAAGGAAGCCTGTACCAAAGACGGAGCTCAGCACATTATAGCTAATACATTACACTTCATATCATTGAGTAAATTATTTAGTATGTCTTGTCCCATCTACAGTTTGGAAATTATTATAGATTCTTTGCAGTTATTGATAAAAATCTCAATTATCCATATTTATACCCATTATTGCATTGTTTGAAGGAATGGGCTGTGTTATAAAATGAAATCAGAGGGATTATCTGGTGGGGAAAATTTAGGGAGGGGATTAAGAGGGTGGTGCAAAGAAGAAACAAAAATAAGGTCCACCAGATATGTATATGAGGGACTGCCATGATGTCATTATTTTACATGCTGAAGTTAATTAGAACCTTCAGACCTTTGTGTTTCATTTAGAATATGCACAGAGGCCAGGAACTTTCTATGTGACCAGGGAAGAGGATGGGAATGGAGGAAGAAAGTGGAAAGGAGAGATGTCAGAGGTTGCAAAGTTCGGTTAGATTGAAAGGGTAATTTCTAGAATCTATTATACATCCTGCTGTCTGTCTATGCACTAATAATAGTGCATTGTGTATTTGAAAATTATAAGAGCATATTTCAAATGTTCTCACAACACATGCAAACACACACACACACACACACACACACACACACACACATGATGTAATGTGTAGCATCTCTTAACATTCATTAACTCCAGTTGACTCCACTATTAACTCTCCTCCTTAAGCGAAATATTCCATGATAATCTGGAGGGACATCATTCTGCAATAATTCTTAACACACAGTAGTGATTAAATCTCCGTGGCTTAATTCAGTGAAGAGTAATTGCATCATTTAAGAGCCTTAGGCTGGCCGGGCGGTGGTGGCGCACACCTGTAATCCCAGCACTCTGGGAGGCAGAGGCAGGCGGATTTCTGAGTTCAAGGCCAGCCCGGTCTACAGAGTGAGTTCCAGGACAGCCAGGGCTACACAGAGAAACCCTGTCTCAAAAAACGAGAGAGAGAGAGAGAGAGAGAGAGAGAGAGAGAGAGAGAGAGAGAGAGCCTTAGGCTGTGGAGCTTGTAAGTTTCCACACACCATCACTACAGTGATGACTGACAGAAGCCATCTAGAAAGGCTATGACAAGCACCTGAGTTTTGTGGACCTGGCCCTCCACTTCATCTGCCTACAGTGGGTACACTCTGAAGAGGCACAGCCACAGAGACTTCATCCCATGTGGATTGCTGTCCATATGCAGGTAAGGGCAAGTGAAATATAAGGCCTGTGATTGGGCAGTTGAAAAGGAAGGCGGGCTGAGAGTTTCAGAGAGAGAGAGGGGACAGAGGACAGACAGGAGGACAGAGAAACATGGAGGAAGAGGACAAACCAGATCCACATAGCTTGAAATAGCCACAGGTGGCTATGAATATCATAGAAGAACAATAGAGTAATGTAGGGCAATTTGTGCAATCTAGGTGGGCAGCTTCTATCAGTATCAGTTGCCTCTGAGTTCATTGTGTGGGCATTTTGTGGGTTGAGAATTTATGTATAAATCTGGCTGATAATTTACAAGCATCTGGAGTTTTGATTTTACTGGGTTACAGGGATTTGTGACAGCTAGCCACAGGGGTGGATAGCAGGGAAGATATAAGCAGTTCAGAAGCAGGTGAACCAAAACAGGGAAGACCAAGGCTTACAGCTCCCAGTGGAGGAGGGGAGACTATGTTGCTAGAGTGTAGCCAGCCATAATGTGGACTGATGCTTTTATAATATTACACACAACAATCCCAGGATTACTTCTTGCTGCTGATATGCCTTACCTGCTATTATTACATAGCCTAATGTTTCCTGGGCATCAGCCCACCCTATTGGGAAAATTTCCTGAAGATCAACATGAAGATGAACTTTCTTGAATTAATGCTGTTTAGATGAATTAATGACTTTTTGGCAGTTCTGATTTGGCTCAGATAATTTTAAGAAAAAAGTTTAAGGAGATGGTTTTAGTTGTTTTGCCAGAAAGATATAATAAAGTTAGAATCAAGAATAGAATGTGCCCCTTCCTCATATAATATTAAGTAAAGGCTGCATAATAAGGAATACAATGAGCTTTTACAATCACATTAAAAAGTGAAATAGGCTTGGGACAGATTGTGATCAGGGAAAAACATTCATTCTAGGTCAGATCCAAGGATGAAGCCACAGGTGTGCACCATGATAAAGCAAGGCCATGTGAAACTGTTCCTCTGAACTCATGATGAGCTTATAGAATGAAACACTGCTTTGTAATTACTATTGACATCCTTCTGTAACTCCCCTTTTATCTATGAGGTAATTTTATAAAGAATTTTTTCTAAGAAGGTATTAATCGTCATAGAGAAGAAATAAAGTGTAGACTTGGGTGCTGTGCCAGATGTATATATGTTTATGTCTCTCTGACTATATGTATGTTCATACATAAATATATTTGCATGTATATGAGTATACATGAACACTTGTGGAATTGAAGAAACAGGCGGTCAGGCCCTGCCAAAGTTTGTGTGTGTGTGTGTATGTGTGTGTGTGTGTGTGTGTGTGTGTGTGTGTCTGTGTGTATACTGTAGTAAGTCTCCAACCCCAATAAGTTCATACAAAAACCACACAACTCAGTTACAATATTTACAAGCTGCATGCCTACATTGGGCAGATATAGCACTATACTAATCTATTCCCCAGCGATGAGATCCCTTGCTACTTGCGTTTCTTCAAGCCATGTGGTTCTGCTCCATCTTCCTTCCACCTCTTCTTCCCCCATCTCCTTCCTCCCCATTCCCTACCTTTCCTCTACTCTCTCAAACCTCTAGCGACCCTTGATCCAGAGAGAAAAGGCTCAGATATCTAAGCTGTTTGTCTTAATACCCTTGTTCTATCAGCAGAAGTTAAATTGCCAGGAACCAGTGACTTTTGGCCACAGAATAGCAAAGAGTTTAAAGAAGGTGGAGATTGCAAAAAGTAAGCAGCTGAACTGGCAGTTGTTCTGTAACAGTCTGCTAACCGAGGCTTAATCCTGGAAGATTCTAGTCTCTCTACAGTCTAATCTAGGCCTAGAATGTCTTCAGCCTCTGAGACTTGCTGTTGAGTAAGCTCACCCTTTCCTCTTCTTTCTGAGCTCTAGCTGGCTGGTTCAACTCAGCTGTTCTGGCTCAAACTCCTCTCCAGCAGATTTATTCAATCTGGCATTTTTTCTGGCCTCCATCCAAATTGCTTTCTACAAACTCTACTGTATTCCTGTACTGTACTCTCTTCATACTGTCTGTCTCTCCCTTAAGTAGCTCCCTTTCTTTTTTCATGAGAGTTATGCATATCCTCTTCTGTCAAATCTTTCTCTATTTTGACATTTTTTTCTACCACCCAATTAGGCATCACTTTGAAACATGGTACATTCCTTCTACAGATAACTTTACCTTCTGTGGTAGTTTGAATATACTTGGCCCAGGGGATGGCATTATTAGAAGATGTGACCTTGTTAGAGTAAGCATGGCCTTGTTGAGGAATTGTGTCACTTGGGTATGGGCCTTGAGACCCTTCTCCTAGCTGCCTAGAAGTCAGTCTCTCATGGTTGCCTTTGGATCAAGACTCTAGCTTCTTTCTCCAGTACCATGTCTGCCTAGACACTGCCGTGCTCCCTGCCATGATGATAGTGGACAGAGTTCTGAAACTCTAAGCCAGTCCCAATGAAATGCTGTCCCCTGAAAGTGGTGCCTTGATCATGGTGTCTCTTCACAACAATGGAAACCCAAACTGAAACACCTTCATTGTAGGGGATTAAAGGTAAGGGCTGGGTGGCGGGCGGGCAGCGGCACACGCCTTTAATCCCAGCACTTGGGAGGCAGAGGCAGATTTCTGAGTTCTGAACAGATTCTGAGTTCAAGGCCAGCCTGGTCTACAGAGTGAGTTCCAGGACAGCCAGGGCTACACAGAGAAACCCTGTCTGGGTGGGGGTGGGGAGAAGTAAGTGCTAAAGTCTGTATTCAAGCCAGAGGGATAAAAACTGTGTGGTAAGGGCTAAGATACATGGTAACTAGAAACTGATTCAAATATCTTGTAACATTATTCCAGTAGAAGAATGAGTGGAGAACAGAATAATTAAAATAGAGTCAAGTTTAGGATCTAATCTGTCCACTTAGGCACCTTGTAATCTCCTTTCTACCTGGGCCAATTCCTTTTCTGCTTCAGCTATTGATTTTCATGAACTGTTTAAATCTGAATCACCTTGCAAGGTTTGAAACAAATTCCTTAACACTTGAGTGGTTAATCCAATAGTAGAGCATAACCAGTTAATATCCCCCAATAAGTTTTTAAAATGTTAAGAATTTTTAATTTATCTCTTCTAATCTGAACCTTTTGTAGTTGAATTTTTTGTTGACTCAGTTTAAATCCAAAATAATTTATAGAATTTCCTTCCTGTATTTTTTTAGGTGTAATCTGTAGTCCCTAGTAAAGTAAAATCTTTCATGTTTCAGTAAACATTTTCTCCTAAGGTATCAGAACCAGTCAATAAAATATCATCAATGTACATTGTAGTAAATATTATTTGGAGGTTTCTACCCCACCTTAGATCATTTAGTTCTTAAATAAAAGACACAAAACCTTTATGTTTATAATAAGCCTTAAGGCAGTAGAGCTGGGCAGGTATCAACCCTCTGTGCTGTTTTGTCTGCCTCCCTGTCAAAATCCAAGATGTCACTGGCCATGTTCCACCTGGGCTACTCCTACTCCAACTGGCTGACTCTCATGGCCAACACTCACGATCCTCCTACCCCCTGGTGCCTTCTTTCCCCACACCCTTTCTTCTCTCCTGGTGGTTCCTGTCTCAGACGCCAAGCCTGAGAACCTTTTGCTCTGCCCCCTCTCTTTTGCTCAGTCCAGGCTGTGGGCATCTTTATTAACCGATCAGAGATAACATAGAGGACAAGATTTACACAATAGTAATTTCAAATCCTCCTGTCCTAATTATTAGAGCTGCTTTGCCTTTATGATATGGGAGTAAGAGTAATCGAGCAATCCTATCACCTGGCCCTAATTGTATGGTTTTCTTAACATAAGCCATGATTTTGATTTCACCTTGATAATCTTCATCTATTAGTCCTGGGTTTATAATAAACCCTTGAGCTGTGAAACTACTTCTTCCAAAAATTATTTCTACTATTCCTGTATAAGTAAGATCATATGCACCAGTGGCTATTTTATAACAAGGAATTTGTGGAGACCATGTAAGATATTTACCTACTGCCAAGTCAAGAGCAGCCCACCTAACAATGGTGTGCATTAACTCTCCAATACTGAGTTCACATTCCCCTGATTGCCTTGTTGGCAAAATATTCCATTGCTGACAGGATATTGTTGATTTGTGTTCTTTGTTCTTGGACCCCCAAGCTAGGCCCCTTTTCTGGTTTCCTTACAGTAAAAAAATTGCCTAGGCCATCTCCTGCTGATCAGTATTCATTAACCCAAACGCTGCCCTTTACACATTTATTACATATTATGGTGGTATATCTTATTTTAAAATGAGACATTTCCTTAGTAAGCAACCGTCTACATTCTTTTTTAAATCTCCAAGCCTCCCACAGTTAAAGCATCATGTTCTCTGAGCATTAAATAAAACATTTAGCTCGAGCTTGCCCAGTTAAAGCTGCATTGTATACAGCAGATGAATGTCAGCAGTAGCTTTTATCCATCCAAACAGCAAAGCACCTTGAGCTTTTAATGGTCTTATCCCTTTTTGGCATTCTTTCTTTGCATTTTCTAAAGCCAAACATTCAAGTATCACATTTCTTACATCTGGATCTACTATTGATCTTAGCACTGCTGAAGTTCCTCTTTGCAAAAAGTCAGAGTAAGCCTCCTCAGGACTTTGAGTAATTTTAGCAAAAGATACAGTCCTTTCTCCTGGTTCTTCAACTCTGCCCCTAGACCTTAAAGACACTAAACACTTTAATGTCTTTAATGAAAAGGGCTCTGCTTGGTTTAATTCTTATGTGAACACCTGTTGTTGTTTTTAATTGTTCTTTTTTTTTTTTGTTTTCATATTCTTTCTCATCTTTTGGGAAGTAACCTTTTTGTCTCAAGGGCTTTTCTACTTGTTTACTTAATATTTGAGGTGGGGCAGTAAGGTCACCCAACATCTTCCTTTTCTAGGTCTAAGTTTATCTCATCTGACGAAGGGAGGAAATTCCTCTCCTTCCTCCTGATCTGTCTCACTTCCAGTTTCTTCTGAGGTAACTTTTTCACTTATTGACAGATTATCTTGATAACCCTACACTGATATACATTAGATCATATGTTTCTGACTGTTCACTCTGTAATGGTTCTAAGGCAATTGAAATAAAAGTACAAAGAGACCAAATCCTTATAGGTATTTCCTGTCCACTCTGGTGGGCCCATCTTAAAGTCCTTAGCACTTGTTTCTATACCAACTATTTTAATTGAACATTTGGAGTTGATTGAAATCATATACACTGCTTTTTAATTAATTCAAAGAGCTCAATAATCTTTATTTCATTTTCACTCTGCTAAGTTCCAATATACATTGAATTAACTGCACATCTGCTCTTGAGATGAGAAATTACTCAGATCAGCTGGTAAATTTCCCATGGTCTCTGTCCAAATCCTGGAGACACACTTGTCTCCTTGTAAGCACAACTTCTTTCATCTCCAGTCCCAGTGAGTCCAGACTGGTTATGGATGCCAAAGTAGAGAGAGAAGCTCACAAAGATGATAAGCCTTCATTTCCCCAAAGAATAGAGGAGTCCAGCCTTTTAAAGAAAGAATGACATCCAGCTAGCTCACTCCAGTTACCTTATTCAAACATTATATAAGGTTAATTGGGGCTGGGGAAGGGTCAAGCTACCAAAGTTATCTTGCCTTTGCTGCCTGTGAGAGCAGTCAACCCACAAAAATCGCACTCCCTTTTGACCATGGCTAGCTGTAATCAAAAGTAAGAACTCGGGGCTGGAGGGATGGCTCAGCGGTTCAGAGCACTGGCTGCTCTTCCAAAGGCCCTGAGTTCAAATCCCAGCTCCCACATGGTGGCTCACAACCATCTGTAATGGGATTCGATGCCTTCTTCTGGTGTGTCTGAAAACAGTTACAGAACTCATTTACATAAAATAAATAAATCTTTTTTAAAAAAAAGTAAGAACTCCAAGATTTCCAGGAGTGTCTTAGGACCAAGGTTGCTATAGCTGCAAGTCTTCATGTAGCACCAAGTGCAGATTCTCTAGAGAAACATTTCTTCAAGGTATAAATGAACTCAAAAATTATTTCCCAGTCTCTACTGATTGACCCAAACATAAAAAAGGCTTTCACTCAAAGGCAGACACAAAGGTTTTACTACAGCGATCACTACTCACAGATGCTCACATGGCCGCTCTTGCAGGGAGCATGAGTTAGGTTTCCAGCACCCACCTGTGGCTCATAATCGAAATGGAAACTTCTAGTTTCTTTGGAAGGTCAGTTATGCCAAATGATGTTTTGCTGGAGCACAAAGAAAACACATGAAAGACTGTTTTCCTGAAGCACACACAGGTTTAAGGATGTTTTGCCATGCCGGGCGTGGTGGCACACACCTGTAATCCCAGCACTTGGGAGGCAGAGGCAAGCAGATTTCTGAGTTTGAGGCCAGCCTGGTCTACAGAGTGAGTTCCAGGACAGCCAGGGCTACACAGAGAAACCCTGTCTCGGAAAAACAACAACAACAACAACAACAACAACAACGTTTTGCTATAGCAGACTCATGAAAGGGCGTGAGATGAAGGGTATAAATATGGCCCTACAGACAGTTGGCAGAGAGCATTAGTTTGGTTTGCTCCACCTCACTATTCTGTGAAGACACACATGTATTGGTTCAGCTTACATGGTGCTGTTGAACTCTGCTTGTGGTAATGCTGCCATTGAGAGAAACTTGCCAAAGAACTGCTGGAGAAGATCCTGTGGCTTCTTCACACTTCAGTGGCCTCAGGCTGGTTGGTGAGTGTAGTGGCTCTTCCTGGTTGTCAACTTGGCTATATCTGGAATGAACTACAATCCAGAATTGGAAGGCTCACCTATGATCCTAATCTGGAGGCTCAGAGATATAAGTTTCTGACCTGGATCTTGGCCTGGAGATCTTGAAGCATAGTGGCTATGAATTCCAGAAGACCAAGACAAAGAGATCTCTAAGTTCAAGGTCATCTGGGATTAAAGGTGCCATGGCACAAGCCTTTAATCTTGGCCACACCCTCTACTGGAGCCCTACATAAGGACATTGGAAGAAGGACGACTCACTCACTCTTCCTTCCCTGCTTGCCTGGTAGGACTGAGCAACTGCTAGATCCTTGGACTGCCGTCCACAGCTGCTGCTGACCATTGTTGGGGGGTTGGACTACAGGCTATAAGTCATCCACAAATTCCCTAGCTATATGGAGACTACCCATAGGTTCTGTAACTCTAGAAAACCCTGACTAATACAGTGAGTCTTGCGTTTTCTTCAGGATTGAATATGGCTGCTGGTTCAGTGTGGTATCTGCCTGTATTGGTCTGCAACTGCTGGGCTGTCTTTGGTGTTTGCTGTGGGACTGGCTGCTGCCAAAGAAAATTGAGCTCACCTCCAAAGAACTATTGCTAAACGGGTCCATCTCCCACATATCCTAATAATGTTTTTCTTCACTTCCTCTGCCGGGTGGCAGACTAGATGAGAGGTTGAACATTTATTAAAAGTAGGTTGCAAAAAATTAATGCCTATACATAACCATCTGTAACTACAGTTCTGGAGAATCTGGAACCCTCTTCCAGCCTCTGTGGACAGTGTGTGTGTGTGTGTGTGTGTGTGTGTGTGTGTGTGTACACGTACATATATTGTTCTGGAAAAACTCAGACTATAACCTTAGGGAGCTTGTGCAGTCTGTACACTTCATAGTATCCCAGGTTGACAACTTACATTGCAGCTTGAGCCACATAAGATAAAAAGAGAAACTTCCTCATTCTGACCCTGTCCACAAATGGAAATCCTGCTTAAGTCATCTCTATAGACCAAGTGTATAGGTTCACCTGTGTTAATGAAAGAAAGAAAAAACTGTAGATGTGCTCCAACCCTCAGGGATGAAACCACATCAAAATGACCACTGTGTGGTGACATCCCTAGGAACAGGTAGAGAATGGCACTAAGATCCAGAGGTCTCCATGTTCACAGGTGACAGGGACTCCATCCCCTAAGATTTTCAACTCAGCAATGACATCATGTGACTCTGTAATGATGGTGTGTATGTGACCTAGAGCCTCCAATGAGGGGACAAAGAGCCACAGATGGCTGTGACACTTATGTTGGGTTTCAAATTAGTTACATTTCCCATTGCTCTGCCAAAACACCTGACATGAGCAATAGGTATCGAGGGCTGTTCTGACTTAAGAAGATACAGCTCAGTGCTGGAGAGATGGCTCAGTGGTTAGGAGCACTGACTGCTCTTCCAGAGCTCCTGAGTTCAATTCCTAGCAACCACATGGTGGCTCACAGCCATCTGTAATGGGGTCTGGTGCCCTCTTCTGGTGTGTCTGAAGACAGCTACAGCGTACTCATATACATAAAATAAATAAATCCTGGGAGAAAAAAAAGTACAGCTTGTATGACAGAATGTTTGTAGCAGGATGGGTGGTCACAGCAGTCCACCATCAGGAAGCAGAGACACAAATATCCAAGCCCCTCTTGCTTTTACTTTATTTTTTCCCCTTCTGGGACCTCAACCTATTTAAGGTGGGTTTTCCCACCTCAATTGAATCTAGAAAACCTTCATAGATATACCCAGAGATGGATCTCCAAACTGACAATCAACACAAACTATGTGAGGTCTACCAAAACCAAACTGCAACCACTACTTGACACACCCTGCCCCCCCTACACACACACACACACACACACACACACACACACACACTGTGAGGAAATCCGGAGACCCAGGGGCTCCTTGAGGCTGATGTAACTATCTCCATGACAAGGCTCTGAAAATTCATTTTCTTAATAGGAGAGATGAACACAGTGGTAGCTGTTTGTATCCGTGTATACATGATAATGTTTTCCAACGTTGTGTGTGTTATGCAGGATTCATCATGAAGGATTTCCCTAAAATTGTCAAAACACTGGTAGACATACAACAGAGTCAGAAATACACATAGAGATGAGATTTGAGGTAATGGTAGAGATACAAAAAACAGATGCAAAAGAAACACAGAGGACAGAGCAAGTGACAGAGGAGTAGACAGAGGAAAATGCAGAGAAAAGGCTCAGGGCGCTGAATCAGACACAAGGAGAGCACACACAGGGTGCACATGGGAGGTGCAGAGAAGGGAGACAGGGCAGATGGAGGAATAGCTGAGAGGAGGCGACTGTCTCATCAGTCATGTGTCTAGTCACGTCTGAAACCAAACAGCTTCCTTATAACAAAAGAAGATTAAATTGGAATTTTATCCCTTGCCACCACAAAAGTGCTTTTATTGTTGACTATGTACGGTGCTGCTGGACACAGATGGAGCCTCTGGAATCACCCAGCGGCAGAGCTACAGACGGAGACTGGAGGACTGAAGATCACAAGAGCTGAGGTGGTGGATACACTAGCACCATGCTAGACTCTGAATCACAGAGTGGCAGGCTGGCAGACAGGAAGCTGGAACAGGGACATGCAGGCCTTACAGTGTGAGACAATCAACTCAGTCAAAACAGTGACTCAGGGCTCTGAGTCACTGTAGGAGCCCTGTGGGAGAGAGGGAGTGGTCACAGGAGGGAGATGGGGAGTGGTCACCAGAGTGCCCTGAAGAAGCCTGACTCTTCTGAATCTGAGTTAGATACAGACAGCTGGTGTCCCAGCCGTGCCACCACCTCCCCACCACCTGTGTAAAGGTCAAAGCAGCTAAAAGGGGACAGAGCCTCACAGGACACAAACGTGTGGGAGGCAGAAAAGAAGCCACCACCCTCCCAGAGAATATGGAGGATCTGATCTTTGGATAAGTTGGAGGGATCTATCTCCTCTGCTGGACCATCAGCCTCTTTCCAACACTGTCAAAGTCCACCATCACAGTCTCCAGTGTGGGGTGCAGAGCAGGCAACTTCTCGGTGTCTACACCCATGGCTCAGGCTCCACTCAAGACACCACTCAAGCGATGGTGGCAACCTCCTGCTGGGGACAACCCCTGGAGCTTTCTATGGACAGTGGCTGTGGCACCGGCTGTGACCCTCTCAACCCCACAGCACAGACAGACTGTGAACCAGGACTGTGCCAGGCACAGCTGCCTCACCCCTTCCCTCACAGCCTCACCCCTGCACCACTCCCAGATAAGAACTGAAGTATTACCTGCTGGAGGAGGCCCCTGAGGTCCTGCAAATGGAAACCACATGGAGAAAGACATTGTTACAAACACAGGGCTCTCTCACACAGCCCAAGGGGAGACGGGTCCTGCAGCTTAACTGGAGTTGATCTCTCACTGTCTGTATTCACTAAGACCCTGAGCAGCCCCCCAAATGGATGAAACTGCCAGAAGGAGGGAAAGCAAGACCTGTGCATTCTCATTGGTAGAAACTTCTGGAAAGGAGCCAGTGAGAGTGGTAGACAGGGACAGAAGTCACAGAATGAGCCCCGGGTCCTCCCACCCGCAGCCCCGCTCCTCCCTGCAGCGCAGCCCACCACCCCAGTTCCCCAGAGCTCCTCACCTTTCTGACTCCTGCGATGGACAAAAAGGCCGAGCCCGAGGAAGATGACCCCGAGCACGCAGCCCCCGACGCCGCTCAGCATCTTGCTCCGGGCAGACTCAGACTGTGCCCCTGGGGAGCAGAGCCCAGGGTCAGCCTTTGTCCCCACAGGGCACCACGGCCCTGAGTGAGGACCCCACAGGGCCCCACGGCCCTGCATGAGGGCCCCACAGGGAACCACGGCCCTGAGTGAGGGCCCACGGTCCAGCCTGAGCCAGATGAGGTGGGGGAGCTGGGAGGACCCAGCTCTGTGTTCTGACCCAGGGCCAGGAAGGGTCAGGAGCTCTGAGCACAGCGGTGGGGGAGGGGACATGTGGGTGTTTGCACCCCACAGACTTATCTATAATCTTGAGCTAAAATACTCAGTCACTAGCCATCACTGACAATTCCTCTGGATATTAGGGAGGAGTTCCAGGGCCCCAGTGTGTGTAGTGATCTCTGGGCAGACAGTGAGGTCAGGGCTCTCCTGATGCCCTGACTGTGAGGGAGAGAGATCTAGTGTCCTGCAGTTCTCAGCTCAGTAGTGGAAGCAGACCATGCAGGACAAGTGATGGGGTGGGTGACCTCAGAGGGATGGGGTGGGGGACATCTGAGGGATACAGTGGGGGACATCAGAGGGATGGGGTGGGGGACATCAGAGGGATGGGGTGGGGGACATCTGAGGGATGGGGTGGGTGACATCAGAGGGATGGGGTGGGGGACATCAGAGGGATAGGGTGGGGGACATCTGAGGGATGGGGTGGGTGGCCTTGGAGGGATGAGGTAATAACAGTGAAAATCCCAAGTCATGTGGGGCCCACAGTGAAAGGAAAAAGTTTCCCTTACTCCACTCCACAGTGACGGGGTTCTCCAGGCTGGGGTGCTCCACGTGGCAGGTGTAGACCTCTCCCCGCTGAGGAGTCATCTCCAGCATGACCAGGACCTGAAAGGTCCAGTCCCCGTTCTTAATAAGCTTTGTGGACACAACTCCCTCCGTCTCCTCCTGGCCATTCCGGAACCAGCGCACTTTGACCTGGGCTGGGTAGAAATCTGTCACCGAGCAGACCAGCAAGTTGTGGTGGTTGAGGGCCTCCGTCCTGGACAGGGAGATGGCGACACTGGGCTGCTCTGGGTGACAGAAAAGACAGTGAGTGAGATGTGAGGCCACGTGGAGACTCCCTCGGGGGAGAGACAGGGTGGGAATGAACGCCTGGGTTCTAACAGAGAGTGAAGATCAGTTCCACAAAGACAAATTCAACTCACTAGGAAAATAAGTCAGCGGCCCTGTTCCTATAGAATGTGAAATGTAGTAAAAGAAGTCGGAGGTGGTGGTGCGCTCAGGAGGGAGAGCTGAGGATCTCTATTCATGGGAGCCCAGCCTGGCCTAGAACAAGTTCTAGGACAGCCAGGACTTTACACAGAAACCCTCTTTGTAAGCCCTCTGTGTATTTAATTTATGTGTAAATAAAATATTTTTATTTAAACAAAAATATAAAAATAAACTTACTTCGCCGGGCGTGGTGGCGCATGCCTGTAATCCCAGCATTTGGGAGGCAGAGGCAGGCGGATTTCTGAGTTCGAGGCCAACCTGGTCTACAGAGTGAGTTCCAGGACAGCCAGGACTACACAGAGAAACCCTGTCTCAAAAAACCAAAAAATAAAAATAAAAAAATAAAAAAAATAAAAAACTTTCTTTATAAATCAAACAAACAGAAAAACCTGACAGTCAGACAGACGTGTTTCCTGACTGACTTGGATATATTGCACCCACTACCTCAGAAGCCTTCTCGAAGAGTTCTGTTATCCCTTCAAATTGAAAACAGCTTACATACTTGTTTACTGAACTGAGAATACACTATGTTCTCTCATTTTCTTTTTTCTTTCTTTCTTTTCTTTTCTTTTTTTTTTTGGATTTTTTTTTGTTTGTTTGTTTGTTTTTCGAGACAGGGTCTCTCTGTGTAGCCCTGGCTGTCCTGGAACTCACTCTGTAGACCAGGCTGGCCTTGAACTCAGAAATTCACCTGCCTCTGCCTCTCAGAGTGCTGGGATTAAAGGCGTGCGCCACCACCGCCCGGCTGTTCTCTCATTTTCTACTGTCTACGACCCCTCCACACACACACACACACACACACACACACACACACACACACAGTCAAGAGCATTAATTCCTGGCGCCATCACTGCATCTCCTTGCTGTGAGGAATCAGTTGCCAACAGCTGAGTAGCAAGGCCACCCGGAAAGCAAGAGGGGAAAGCTTAACCTTTCGAGTTAACCCTTAGTCCTAAGGTGGGAGATTAAATCTGAACGCGATGGCTGACGTGACGCTTTGGTGGCATCACGTGTGGGAGGCTCTGGGCGTGTCAGGGAGTGTGATGGAAGCAAGCGAGTCCCTCAGACTTTATCAGAAACATTTCGTGTGACCCAAGTCAGCACAGTCTACTTCAGAGGACGAGGAGAATGACAGTGACCCTTCAGGTGGGCGCCAGGCAGCGGACGGTCCTCAGGAGACGACCTCCGCCCTCTAAGGGACACGCGGAGTCAGGGATCAGAGGGGCGGGAATGAGCCCGGGACGCCAGAGCTCACCGCTCACCGAGCGCCTCGCCCCGGCCTAGCGTCCCTGGGGTGGAGCCAGCAGGTGACTGAGGTCGCTGCAGAGGTCAGAGGGGAGCTGGGCCGCACGGGGCACAGGTGAGACAGGAGGGCGAGCCCGAGGAGGCGCCGGGCGGTGCGGGGCGGACAGGGGGGGGGGGGGAGGCCATGGAGCTCCTGTCGCGGGGAACCCTGGCTCAGCCCCGCCGCGGCCGCCGCGCTCACCAAGCCGCCGCAGGGAGGTGCGGACCTCCGACCCCTCGTAGTTGTGTCTGCACACCGTGTCCACTGCGGCCCGCAGACCCTCCATGTAGTCCTTCTGGCTGTTGAAGTGCTCGGCCCACGACCGCCCCCTCTCGGTCAGCGCGCGGTGCTCGCCCACGTCGCTGTCGTAGCGCACGAACTCCTCCAGGTTGAAGAAGCGTCTGGTCACAGCCCGGATGCGCTGCGTCCCGTTGGTGTAGTAGCACTGGCCCCTGAACTGGTACACGAAATCCCCTGCGGACGGACGCGGTCAGCCCGGGGACAGCGGGGACCACGGCGCCCCGCGACCCCACCCGCGCCGGCGCGTCCCGCGTGGGGCGACCGCTCTCCGGGGGCCTCGGGCTCGGGCCGGGCAGTCGCTGCGCCGCCGCCGCCCGCGCTCGGACCGGACGGACTCGCCAGCGTGGACCCCGCTTCCCCGGAGCACCGCGCGGCTCGAGACCGTTCCACCGGGGAGAGGGAGGGAGGGAGGGAGGGAGGGAGGGAGGGAGGGAGGGAGGGAGGGGCGACCGAGCGCGTCCTCAGACGAACGCTCCTCGGGAAGCACAAACTGAACTCGGTAGGTTTGAAAAAAAAAAAAAGAAGAAGAAGAAGAAGAAGAAGAAGAAGAAGAAGAAGAAGAAGAAGAAGAAGAAGGAACACCAAAAGTGGGTAGAGACGGGGTGGGTCTCGGTGGAGCTGGAAGAGCCGGGGTGATTGTGACCAAAATTGTACGAAATTCTCAGCGAACTAATAAAACTAGGATGGAAAGAAAAACAGAATATGGGGCTGTTTCTGCGACCCCAGCCCCACCCCGTGAGAGTCTCTCCTGTGAGCACAAGGCCCTGACCTCCCGCCCACGGGGGCACCCGTTCTCAGGAGAGCCTGACTGCAAAGATGGGAATCAGGGGGACCTCTGGGAACTGCCCGCTCCCGCGGTCACTCCGGACATCATAAGTGTGACTGCAAGACAGGTGGACACCTCTGTGCACCGGCTTAGGGGACTGGGGCTTTCTATAAAGTACTCTCCGGTCTCCGAACTAGGACCTTCCCCAGCCCCCACCCCGGTTATGTATCACATATTTCCCTTGGAGGTCTAGTCAGGGTCTGAGTCCTTGTTTCCATTTAACCAAAAACTTTACATTCCATGCCGCCGCCAGCCCGCCAGCCCCCCCCCCCCCAGGTTTCTCTCAGAGTGAGACGCCTAGCCTTCGCTCTCTAAAACCTCCACTCCACATGAGGAATCTTCCTCAAAACCCAGGACCACAGACCACCTTGGCCTGTTTCCCCATTCCAGAATCTGGCATTTCCTCCAGACAAGGTGCTGGAGCGGGCTGGGGTGGGGTGGAGGTTGGAAGTGGAGAGTATTGTAGACCCTGTTGTCTCCTCACACACAACCCCGCGCTCTGTCAAGCTTTGGTGGTCGGTTTAAACTCTTTCTTCTGCTTTTCTATGCCAGGCTCGCCCTGTGCGGCGGGCACCATCCTAACTTCAATATTAGAACACAGAAGTGAGAACGGAGTCTCACCCTTTCTTCAGATGGAAAAGACTGCTCTAAAGTCAGGATTTTGCCATTCCACACCCCCACATCCCAGGGCCCCCAGGGCCCCTCAGAACGGGTCCCCCAGAGAGCTGGCCCTGGACAGCCTCACCCCGCACTTACTTGGGGAGTCTCCGCCCTCAGTCCCTGGGCTGCTCAGGACCATCAGCACCACCACAGCTGCTGAGAGGAGGAGGCTGGGGATCCGCAGAGCCATCTCTAAGGCACAGGGAATGGCAGTCACCAGCACACACGCCTGCTGTGTCCCCTTCAGGAAGAAAAGTTCTGTAGCCTAGGGAGATCTGAACCCCCAGAGGATGGGGTTGGTCCCAAGTGAGGAACCAATCAGCACAGGAGCTGAAGCCTGTCATCTGTCTCTGGGCAGACTTTGTTTACAAAGGCTCTCTAGCAGGGCAAGGTCTGTTTCCTCATGAGCCCCACTGGATGAACATCTGGGGTGACTGCTCCCCTCAGTTACACAGTAAACCTTCCAGACTGCAGACTGCCTGTGTTTGGGGTTTAAAGACCAGAAGAGAATAGTGAGGCAAGTACAGGCAACTTTGGGATAATGAGTTCAAACCGACTGTTCTCACACTCGAGGTTGCAGTGGGAGAAATTATTTTTGTTGTATCTGACCCTCCGAGGCGCCCCAGGTGAGAAAGCAGAGTTCTTAGGGAGCCGCTGAGCCTCTTCCTAATCCTGGACTTCTCTTTGCAAAATGCAAACCCACGTTCCCTGCACTGTACACTGGGTTTTGATGAGCTCACAGGAAAGAGCAGTGTGATGTGGTGGATAATGAAAAGCATTGAGCTGCCGTGTGGACGTGTGGGAAATGGCAGGTTAATGTGTGTCCCAGCCCTGCTGGCTCACGCACCGTCCCCATGCAGGAATCCCCTGCATCCATGATATTCCAATGAAAATACACAAGTTACATAACCCAACTTTTCTCTTGTGAATTCTTCTGCTGTTTAAATCCTCCATGACCATGTCAGCACAGTAAAACTCCATAACCTTCCAGGGCTTCAGGATGCCACTGCCTGGAATTTCAGGACAAAGGCTAACGGTGTGAATGAGCGGCTTCAGGAAGGGACGTCCACAGGTGTGTCAAACTGCCAGCCTGAACCACAGAGTCACCAACGTGTGCTTCCAACACGTCTCTCCTCGGGTCTACACTCCTGAGTCTAATTATCCATCAGCTGGAGCAGTGCCCGCCAAACACCAAGGACTAAACAATAAGTCTCTTTCCCTCGAACCACACCGCTGTCTCTATCATTTTAGATCCTGGTTAAACAGGGACAGGGTCTGAGAGCAGAGTTGACCAGGGGAAAGAAAGGGGCAGAGATGGGCAGCAAGACTGTCCCGTGAGGGCTCCGGCGGCACGGGTGAACAGCAGCATTTCAGGGTCCACACTGGAGCCCTGGTGTAGGGAGCCAGAGAGGGACAGCCTGGGCTCCCACCAGCAGCTGTGCTCAGGCAGACACAGGTCTCCTCAGCCTACACGGAGCATGAAGGAGAAACATCAACTCAGATGTGGAATGAGTTAGCAGACAAACATGGCCGTCCAGGGACCATGGCGTGGATGTTCTCAGTGTCCGCAGCCCCCACCTCAGACCCCCACACAATCTGCAGCCTCTGCCTCTTCTACACCTTCCCTAAGAGGAAACCTCCTAGGCTTTGTCCTGGGCTGTGGAGGGAAGCCTGTGCCTCACAGGGGATTTCCAGCTCTCCCAGGCCTCTTCACACAGGCCTTTCACCTACCAACAGAAGCGTCATCAGGAGTCCTTTTGCTGATTGGCTAATGTCACATTAGCCAACCAGTGCCTTGGGCCTCTGCCAGCTCCTGCCCTGCCCAGCCTTCTGTGGAGTCCTCAGTGGGGTTCCTGCCCCTCCTGTCTCACACAAGACTGTCACCCACTTCTGCCCTGGCTTGAAAGGAAGGGAATCCCAAAACCTCATCCCACGGGGCCTTCCCTGCTCACACTGTGGTTCTGTGTGGAGACAGGACACTGTGACTGAGGGCAGTGTAGACTCCGTCTGGCTGCAGAGGACAAACTGCCCTTCATACTGGACAAATTGTACAGGGACCATCGTCAGTTCATACGAGTAGGAGAAAAGGGCTGTGGACCCCTTCCAGGGAACTCAAGAAGAAACCCTCTCCTCAGCCAGCACCCCTTGAAATCGGTGCTTGGTCAGTGGGTGAAGTGTGAAACTAGTCAATATAATGCAAAGAATGATGTTGAGTTTTCCTTTAATAAAAATATATCAAGCAACTACCCCCAAGTCAGACACCATCTGACCCTCAGAAGATTCAACTTCACTTACAGAAGAAATGCACACCACGGGCAGTGGCTTGAGCAGATGTAACTTGTCAACATCTGTGCAATCTGTGGTGACCTGAACACACACCACTCTCTGCCTTACAGCCTCTGTCTTGAATGGCTACCGAGAATCCACCTGTCAAAGGTGTGGCTGCTGCCCCGGACATTACGGAGAAGGCAGAAGCTTTAGGAGGCAGAGCCTAGAAGGGAACCGGCCATTGGGTGTGTTGGGGATGCAGAGGCTCTGGCCCCTTCCCCTTCCTTCCTTCCAGGCTGTCCTAAGATGAGCAGGCTTTCCCTCTGTGTCCCTCCATGATGATCTGCCTCACTGCAACCCAAAGGAAATGGAGCCAAGCACTAAGCCTGTGAACTGGGAGCCAGAGCAGACTTCACACCTCATAGACTGGTTCTCAAAACCAGCACAGTGCTGCTGGGAGGGCTTCAAGAAGCTGAAGATGTAAATAGGTTAATGTTGTTCCCGGGGTTTCGGCACCAAATGTTGGGTTTATAAAAGGAAAGAAAGGGGATTAGAGAGTGTGACATGACGGTGTGGGGGGAGGAGGAGTGCCTAGTCGGGCCCATGCTCAGGCACCTCTTTCCCCTGAGGGACCACACACACACAGACATGGTATAGAATAGAGTTTATTCAGGGAAGAGGATGGGAGTTTGTTGTGTTGTTGTAGCTGTCTGCAAGACAACTTCATCACTATCATCATCATCGTCGTCATTATTTATTTATTGGTCCTGCAATGTGTGTCAAGCTGACAAAAATCTAACCAGCACAGAAAACTGTGATTTCAATTTTCAAATTCATCAGTCCCTAGATATCCCTCCTGCCCCACAAAAATCAAACAAAAACAAAAACAAACAAACTTGACATAATTCAGGTTCCATTCATGTTTAAATTACCCAATAAAACATGAGTGTAGACATATTTTCTTAACACTAAATGTAGGAAGGGCTCTTGCTTTCCTTAAATCATGTCTCTATTGTTTCATTTTTAAGCTTTATACAATTTTATGACAATTTTAAAATATGATAAAATATCAGGTTTGCTAAAATATCAAGAATGTATTTGACAAAGAACTATAAAAACCTTATGTGGAAAGAGAGTCACTGAGTGACAGCCCGGAAGTGTTTATTTTTATAGAGTTGTTCGTGTGTTTGCTTCTTTAGAATTATTATCTCACATGTATGACTGTTTGGCTGCATGTATGTTTGCGCACTGTGTGTGTATGTGTGTGTGTGTGTGTGTGTGTGTGTGTGTGTGGTGTGATTGTGGGGGTGTATGTGTGTGTGTGGTGTGGGTGTGTGGGTGTGTGTGTATTATGTGTATGTGTGTTGTATGTGTGTGGTGTGTGTGTGTGTGGTGTGATTGTGGGGGTGTATGTGTGTGTGTGTGGTGTGTGGGTGTGGGTGTGTGTGTATTATGTGTATGTGTGTTGTATGTGTGTGTGTTTATGTATGGGTGTGTGGGTATGCCTGCACATGCATGTGTGTGTGTGTGTGTGTGTGTGTGTGTGTAGTGCCTGGGGAGCCCAGAAGATCTCCTGGGACTGGAGTTACAGGATTGTGGGCCATCGCATGGAGCTGGGAAGTGAACCCAGGTTCTCAGCAAGCTCAAGAGTCTTGGCCTCTTCAGCACTTTCTCGGGCTTCAGTTTGAAGCATGTAACTTTACTCAGCACCGTCACGCTAAAGCTGACTCAAGCTCCTCCGTCTCACGCTTCTTTGCTTCTCTGACATCCAAACCTCCTCTCAGGTAGGAAGCATCCCCACTCGAACCCTGAGGAAGCACTCGGTGAGATGAGAGTCACCTGGCCACCAGCCTCTGGACAGGACCCCAACCCTCCCCTGACTGTAGGAAGTTCACTGTGGCCACCTGCTGGCCTCTGACCCACACTACACTCAAAGCTGTACTGTCCTGAGACTGTCATGGGGCAATGCATTTTGTCACAGTCTGACATGAAAACAAAGATCTTGTGTCTCTGACCCTGCGACACTCAGGATTCTGGAGGATAAGAAAGTGTCTCTTTAGTGGCTCTGTCCTCCCTGCCTGCCTTCCACAGTGTCTGTTCAGGGCGTTCTGTCTGTCTCATCCCATCTGTCTCCGCATGAAAATATAACATCTACTAAACACCCACAATATTGTTTTCTTTTTCTCCACCCCCCACCTTGGAACCTGATTTCTCTGTGAAGCCTTGACTGTCCTGGAATTTGCTCTGTAGACCAGACTGGTTCCAGACTTGTTCCAGACTTATAGATATGCCTGGTTCTGCCTCTGCCTCTGCCTCTGCCTCTGCCTCTGCCTCTGCCTCTGCCTCTGCCCCTGCCTCTGCCTCTGCCTCTGCCTCTGCCTCTGCCTCTGCCTCTGCCTCTGCCTCTGCCTCTGCCCCTGGCCCTGACCCTGACCCTGACCCTGACCTTCCTTCTGACCCTGACCCTGACCCTGACCCTGACCCTGACCCTGCCTCTGCTGGGCAAGGGTTAAAGCCAAGCTCCACCAAGGCCTGCTAGTATTTGCTGCTCTGTCTTTCTTTACCCGCCCGTCCCCCAGCTGTGAATGTGGCCCAGCAGGAGAGAGCTTGCCTAGGTGGAGCACAGGCCCAAGGCCTGGAGCTTGGTTCCTGTGCTGGTTAATTCTGTGTTAACTTGACCCGGCTGAAGTCATCCGAGAGGAGGGAACCTCACGTTGGGAAATGCTTCCATAAGACCCAGCTGTAAGGCATTTCCTTACTCAGTGATTGATGGGAAATGACCCAGATCATTGTGGGCGGGGCCACCCCTGGCTGGTGGTCCTGGGTTCTACAAGAAAGCAGTCTGAGCAAGCCATGAGGAGCAAGCCGGTAGGCAGCACCCCTCCAGGGCTGCCTCGGCTCCTTCTTCCAGGTCCCTGCACTGTTTGGATTCCTGTCCTGCCTTCCTTTGATGAACAGTGATGTAGGAGCACAGGCTAAATAGACCCTTTTCTCCCAAACTGCCTGGCCATGGTGTTTCACCACAGCAGTAGTAACCCTAACTTAGACAGTGCCCAACACTGGGGGGCGGGGGTGGTGGTGGACACAGTATTTCTAAAGAAAGCAAACTTTCTAGCAGTAACTGAGGAAAGGAAACAACAGGAGGCCCTCGCCCTCTCAGATCCCAGGGAGGGGAAGAAACCAGATGAGGCTCCCGTCTACAGACAGGCCGGCTTCCTCACGTGAGAAGGGCAGGTCAGAAGCAGACCTGAGACTCTCCAGAGCAGAACCAAGCCCACCCAGGAGTAGAAGGACGAGACCAGGCTGGTGGGAGCGCTGGGCTCTGCCTTTGACCATGAGAGTGTGCCGTGTCTCCACTTCTTGAAACCCAGTGAGGGATATGTTGTCCCACAGTCACTGTCTTGACTCTAGGGTGCCATTTTGCAATGCCCTTTAATATGTAAATACATTTTGGCTCATCACCATTTGCATCTTAGTTTTTATTTACAGTTTTGTCGTTTCATTCTCCTCTGACTTCAGTTACCTCTCATCTGGAGTCTTCTTGTTTCCCATCCACTTAATTGCGGAGTTTCTAGGTCCTAACCTGGATTTTCCTTCCTGTCTCCACATGAATTATGATTCACTCCGTCCTCACTGCTGTTGACTGTGGCTCCTGTTCTGCTCCTTAGTCTGGAGACAATATGCACGAGTGAATATCAGCTTTGAGGGATCACATCTATAGCTTTGTGTTCGATTTGTTTCTGTTTTCTGTTACTACCAAGAAAAGGTGAGCTTTCAGGACAAGAACCTTGAAGGCTTTCTGGATTTCTCAGCTCAAGGTCGCCCTCTAGTGTTAACACATCGCAGTGCCATTTCATTAACAATGTGGGGGAAGTTGATGTCTGATTTTATGACTCCTGTTTATGGAAATAATTAATTTTCCACACTTCCTTTTTCTCTTTAAAACCATGATATTCGGAGTTTCCACCACTGAAGCCACTGCTTCACTCCCTAGATTAATGCTTCCCCAAGACCTTCCCCTCCTGTTTCCCTGCCCAGTTTCCCTCATCAGACCCCTCAGCAACAGTGGAACACAGTGCCCCTGTGTGGAAGGCCTCAGACTTCCAAATAATCCCCGCTCAAGACAGAATGTACATATGTATATGTATATGTAAATGTATATGTATATGTATTGATGTATATGTGTATATGCATATGTGTATGAATTGATGTATATGTATATTTATTGTTATATATGCATATGTATGTGTATATGTATCATATGTATATGCATATACATACATATATGTGAGTGTGTATGTGTATAATATATATGTATAGCTATATACATATATATCATATATATATACATATATATATACTGTGTGTGTATGTGTGTGTGTGTGTGTGTGTGTGTATAATTTAAAACTTTCTGAGACAGCTCTGGCTGTCCTGGAAATCACCATGTAGACCAGGCTGTCCTCAGACTTACAGATCCATCCACCTGTCTTTGTCTCCCAATTTCTGGAATTAAAGTTATGCAGAACACAACAAGCTGGATGATTATTTCACAAAGATGATTTTCTCTGCCCATTGATCCCAGGACACACCAGTCTCTTCTCCAGGCCAATTCTATCATAGACCTGTGTGGCTTTGCTGGGGTTAAGTATCTGTCGTCTTGTGGGTGTGTTGTCAGACATCATCGTATTCGTCCACCTACACTGTCCCTAGCAGTCTGCATGTGCTGTCTGCCTCAGAACAGAAGCCCTGAGAGTGCAGAGGAACTGATGACAAGGTTAGGTGAACAAGTCGAAATGATCAGAATCTGGTTAGAGTAGTGCTTAGTGAGAAGTTAGTTCCTACGAATGTATACATTGTTACAGGAGAGGCAATCGGAATTAGTAATATGCCCTTTTACTGTGAGAGCACTAATAAAGGAAGTAAATTAAATATAAAGAAGGCACAGGAAGACAAAAAGAATTATTAAAGATTAGAGAAAACATCATTATAAAGGAAAACTGACAAATAGAAAAGAATTTAAATTAGAGATGGGTCTTTAGAGAGGCTAATAAACGCTATAAACTCCTGTGACACAGAAGCAAATGCTGCCGTGAGAAGGTGGAAGGTGTCGGCCACCACGGTCGTTCAGACACCAGGCGGCTGAGATGGGTTACAGCACCTCCATGCCAACCACTCAGCAGGGGATGGAGACAGATGGAGACCTGGACAGCTGTGGGCAAGTGAGGCCTTGACTGTTCCCAAAGCCACACGAGACTGTGTGGGAAATAGCATGCATCCTCTGTGACACTGAAGATTTCCTTCTTAGACAGTACGATCTCTGTGAGCTCCAGGATAGCCAGGGCTACATGGTAAGACCCCGTTTCAGAAAGAGAGAAAGAAACAAGGGAAGGGGGAGGGGAAGAGACAGACAGATGAGAGACAGACAGACAGACACAGAGAGGTAGAGACAGAGAGGAGTGTAAGAATATTGAGGTATGGTTTCAGTAGCTCAGTCCAGATAATTCACATTTCTTGTGAATTTCACATTAACTAAAAGGACAGGATGGTTGGATCTATGTATTTGCTTGTCTGTGGTTGTGGATTGACATTTCCAGAAGGATCTTACAGACTGACTTCGGGGATAAGATCGTCTTCACTGTCTTTACTCTCCTAGTAAGGATCTTATACCTCTGCTTCTGACTGGATTTGTTAATTTTCCTGTTGCTGTGATAAAACTCCTGACCAAAAACCAGACAGACATAAACTTGGGGAAGGGAGGTGTTAATTTGGTTCACAGTTGGAAGGAATGTCATGACATCAGGACCTCGAGGTAGCTGGGAGGAAGCAGGAGGGGTGAATGTGTCTGCTTGGGTAGTTTTCTCCTCTTGGTGTAGTCATGGCCCCCGATCCATGGAAGGGTGCTACCCCCATTTAAGGGTGGGGCTTCAACCCTCTCCTAACTGGATCTACACACTCCCTCAGAGATACATCCAGAGGTGATTTTCCTAGGTGCCCCCACTGTAGATGTCCCTGACACGTCTGTGTCTCCTGAATTCTGGTGACCCTGGCACCCTATGATGTTCCTCTGCCTGTCCCCCTGACAATCAATCAACTTGGTTTACAATGGGCAGTTTCCTAACCTGGGTTCCACTCCATGCTAAACTGAAAGACTCCTCACTATCTGTTCTGTGGGTGAGGTGTGTATGGTGTGAAAATAATACTTGTGTGCAATGTGCAATGGTCAATCAGGGTAATCACATTTTATTCCAAAACCCTTTGCAATAAAATGGGCCTCTAACCTAAAAAGAATAGAATGAATTATAGTTAGTGCTAACTTTTTTAAGTCAACTTCAATTCTATGCATTATACTCCAGGTAAATAAAAGACTTCAATAATTTACAATAAATATCACACTGTGGTGTGCATATGTGTATAAACATCCAGATAAATTTTAAAAGCTAACAAAGGGGCAATATGCATATAGAATGCTGCAGCAGTGGCATGGTGCAGGCTGGAATCACTTCAAGACGCCAACAGTGTTACCATCATCGACTTTGAACTTCTAGTGCAGGTAACAGCAGTAGAGCCAACATGAAATAAATAAACAAAGAATCCTAGAATTAGACTGCTACAATGTAGCAATGCCCAGTAAATTAGCAGGTCTGGGCAATTAGTATCAATGGTTGCTGTAACATTGTGAAAAGAGAAACAAGGAGATACACTGTGACTCCAGAAAACCTTATGTCCTCCTCCAGACCCAAAAGAATCAAAGCAGAGTCCCACCCCTGCATCTGCATCTGATGCTAACTCACAGAAAACATAAAGGCCTTAAAAATGTGTCAGGTGGCATCATGTGTGTGCAGAGGGTGGGAACTCTTCGCCTTGGTGGCTGAGGCTTCTCAACCTCTCTATTTTTTTTTTGTTTGTTTGTTTTTGTTTTTCGAGACAGGGTTTCTCAGTATAGTCCTGGCTGTCCTGGAACTCACTCTGTAGACCAGGCTGGCCTCGAACTCAGAAATCTGCCTGCCTCTGCCTCCCAAGTGCTAGGATTAAAGGTGTGCGCCACCACCGCCCCGCCTAACCTCTCTATTCCTAACAGAAAGAAAAGATAAGGTAGAACATCTGAAAGTCTGGGAGACAAGAAAGACGATGGACTATTGCATACAGAAATATACAGCTGGCCCACATCTGTGGAGTGGCCACACATGGATGGTGTGTGCTGTGGGTGTGCATTTTCTGAGGCGCCTGAGGAATTCCACAGAGAACAACACTGTCCATGTTTTAACCTGAGCAGGTAACTACATGGGTTTTGCCTTGAACATGTCATTGAATTATACATTCACTGTGGTTACCTGTGACTGTTTTATTTTTACAATAAGGAGTTTTAAGGTGATTGTATGGAAAACTAGAAACTGTGGTTGGAAGACAGAAAGGTTTGGGGGTTCCTCAGTCACAGGGTTAGCATTGGGCCACAGAGACCAAAGCAACTTGGGTCTGGAATGAATTAGGTCCTATGGAAGTTTCTGGGCCATGTCCTGGAAACGAGGGACCACTGAGGTACAGGATGGAAGGGGAAGATCCGAGGCCACATCTCACATGCTGCAGAGAAGCATCCTTTATCCAACCCTGGTCCCCAGCCTTGTCACACTTCTTCAGGCTCTGGGGGAGGAGCTTCCTTTAGGATCTCACTAGGGGTGAGGTGGGAGAAGTGCTCTTGAGGCCTGCAGGAAGAGTGGGAGGGTCTCAGGAGGCTTCACACCCTCCAAGGCCAGACACTCAGGAGACAATCCCCCAGCCAGAGGCACCTCTGCCTCCCCTACTCCATGATGCTTGCTCTGGCTGAAGAACAAGGCCACGACCTGACAAAGACAAGAACCAGAGTGCTTACCTCATTGCCAGGCTGAGTCCCCACAGACGCTGAAAGAGAGAGAATGGGGTCCCCAGTCAGGGTCAAATGTGGTTTTCCTGGGGAGGTTGTGGCCCCCAGTGTCAGCACTTGTCTTTGCTTACCCCTGCACTCCCCTGGCTTTAGTGAACCCCCTGTCTCAGGGCTGCCCGAGCACAGCCAGCCTTCTCCCCTCCCTCCCTCCCTCCCTCCCTCCCTCTCTCCCTCCCTCCCCAGATCTTTACAGTAAATGAAGCTGGAAGTGGAGAAGCACAGGACGGGTGCGAAGGTTCTCTCCAGAGGTCTGCTACCTTTCTGAGCCTTGAGATGAACAACAGACCCCGCCAGGAAGACCATTAACCCAAGCAGGAACGCTGCAGCTCCACTCAGGATCTTTATCCAGGAATATTCAGACTGAGCCACTGTGGGAAAGTGAGACTTCAAGTCCATGTGATGCTCTCAGTGCTGGATCCGAGTAAGACCTCAAAGCCCAGTACTGCCCATGGAAGGGTTAAGTCAGGAAATGGAGTTACCTCCCATCTGTCACTGGTGTGTGTGTGTGTGTGTGTGTGTGTGTGTGTGTGTGTGTCTATGTATACATGTGTATGGGTGTGTGTGTATGTGTATGTGTGTGTGTGTATGAGTGTGTATATGTCTATGTATACATGTGTATGGGTGTGTGTGTGTGTATGTCTATGTATACATGTGTATGGGTATGTGTGTATGTATGTCTATGTATACATGTGTATGGGTGTGTGTGTGTGTGTGCACACAGTCCCATAAACCAGGGGTCAACTTCTAGCGTCATCTCCTTTGCTGTTTTTGCTGTGGTTCAGTGTCCCTCATTGACCTTGAACTCACTAAGTTCACTAGGCTGGATAGCCTGTGAGTCCTGGGATCTGCCTGTCCCCATCTTCCAGGCCCTGGAACTACAAGCATGGACCAGAACACCTGTAATTTTTACATAGACTATGGAGAATCAAACTCAGATCCTCTCCATTACATGACAAGCCATGTCTCCAGGCCTATCCCCCATGTATAGCCCCTGACAGTGTCCCTAAAGATTAAAGTGCTAAGAGAACACTCGGTCCCGGGGTTAGAGGCATGCTATGGGCTAACAGCCTCCTTATCTGTCTCCTGGACATTCTGAGCGTGGATTTCTGTTCTGTTTTCTCCTGCCCTGCTGCTTAGATCAGGGGAACTTGTCATCAAGATGAACACAGAAGTGACATCCCATCCAGGCCAAGGCCCAGAAATACAGAAAACTAAACAAAGCTCACTCCATGCCACAGAAACGGGTCTCGGGAGGCTGGGGTGCTCCACGAGGCAGCTGTAGACGTCTCCAAGCTCTGGGATCATTTCCAGCATTACTGTCGTCTGGAAGGTCCAGTCTCCATTCCTAACAAGGCCAGTGGACATGACTCCAGACCTCTCCTCCTGTCCATTCCGGAACCACCTGACACTTATGTCCCCGGGGTAGAAGCCTGTCACAGAGCAGAGCAGCAGGTTGTGCTGCCGCAGCAACGGGGTCCTCTCTGGGTGCACTGTCACCTCCGGAGCCACTGGCAAGAGAAGAAACAAAAGGCACAGCAAAAATAGGGGCGTCTATGGGGACTGTGGCCACCCCGGGCACCTACGGGGACTGTGGCCACCCCGGGCGCCTATGGGGACTGTGGCCACCCCGGCCGTCTATGGGGACTGTGGCCACCACGGGCGTCTATGGGGACTGTGGCCACCCCGGGCGTCTATGGGGACTGTGGCCACCCCGGTCCATCCCCCAGACCAGCCGAGTAGAAGCTGGGAATGTGGGGTGCCTAACACCATAGACTGAGAAGCATCTGAGGATGCCCACAAGCAGGAGTTAGACTCTTCCAGGTCACCCCCACAGTCACCCACTGTATTCAAGGGTACACCAGTTCTCAAAGACCCTGAGAACTCTGAGGTTCTACAAGGAAGAGAAATTTCTGGTTTCTTTGGAAACTCGGTTATGTCAGATGATGCTTTTCCAGGGCAGACAGATGAAAGGATGTTGACTTGAAGCTGACAAGTGGGAGAATGCATGATTTTTGGAAAGAATATAAATATGTCCCCACAGAGAGTGGGAGGAGGCTCTGGCATTGGTTCGCCTTGCTGTGCCTCACTAGTCTTTGCTGACGACACCCTAGTATTGTTTTGCCTTGTGTGATGATGGTTCATATATGATTGGCCCAGGGAGTAACCCTATTAGGAGGTGTGGCCTTGTTGGAGTAGGTGTGTCACTGTGGGTGTGGGCTTTAAGATCCTCACCCTAGCTGCCTGGAAGCCAGTCTTCTGCTAGCAGCCTTCAGATGAAGATGCAGAACTCTCAGCTCCTCCTGCACCATATCTGCCTGGATGCTGCCATTTTTCTGCCTTAATAACAATGGACTGAACCTCTGAGCCTGTAAGCCAGCTCCAATTAAATGTCTTTTCTAAAACTTGCATTGGTCATGGTGTCTGTTCACAGCAGTGAAACCCTAACTAAGACACCTTGCATCGCATGGCTTGTCTTCGCTTGTCATGACTTCATAGGGAGCAACTTGAAAAAGAACTTCTCATGATATTCCGGCAGCTTCTTCCTGTTTCCACAGACTCCAGAGGGTTTCTTCTGGATTAAACTGCCATTGCTGATTCATGAGTGGTGATTGCCAAGTGGACGGGACTGTGGCTGCTGATTCCTGTTGGTGCTTGCTAGAGGGCTGGACTACTAACAATGAAGATTGGAATCACCCCGAAGAACTATTTCTAAGCATGTCCACAACCCCTGTTTCCTATTAACCTTTCCTTTCCACGACCTCTGGTGGGTGGTGGGCTAGAGGAGGGGCTGAAGCATTTAAGATTCCTTATTAAAGTAGGTTTTGAAAAGTCTACGCCAACAATTCACAGCCGAAGACAGGGTAGAGTCACAGGCCCCCAAGCATGATGACTTGAATTCATTCTCTAGAACCCTCATGATTTAAGGAGAGAACCAACTGCCTCAAATTGTCCTCTGACCTCCATATGTGCACTGTAGCATGCATGGAACACACACAGATAAATAATAGACAGACAGACAGACAGACAGACAGACAGACAGACAGATGATAGCTGTGATTTAAAACCTTTTAAGTGCCTATTACAAGGTTCTCATGGAGCACCCCTGGACCTCACCGTCACCCACCATTTCTCTCCACGGTGAAGGGGGCCCCCAGCTTGTAATTCTGCCTGCAGACCATGTTCACAGCGGCTCTGCTCGCCTCCAGGAGATCCGGGCGCTTGTTCCACTGATCAGCATCAGGCTCCCCCAGCTCCGTCAGCGCCACAAACAACCCCAGGTCACTGTCGAAATGCAAATACTCCTCCAGGTTGAAGATGAACCTGACCAGGAAGCGCACCTTTTCTGTACCATTGGTGAAGTGACAGTCCGCCTTTGCCTGGATCACAAAATCCTCTGGAAACCATAAAAGGATTAGGAACCAGCTGCACCTCTGGGAACGCCTGCACCTGGTGTGATAGCAACGTGCTCAAACACACAACATTAAGAGGCAAAGTCACAGAATGTCATTTAATGCTTATTGGCATTTATTTAAAATGTGAACAGGGACAACAGTATTCAGGAATGAGTCTGTCCTGTTCCATCCTGTTCCCCCATCCAACAGCCCAGTCCCCATGTCACCCCACCCCCATTTCCCCAACCCCAGTGTCCCCATCCCTCACCCCCTTGTCCTTCCTCCCCATTGTTCCCACACTGTCTCCCCATCCTCACCCCCTGTCTGCCCTCCATCCCTGGTTCCCCTTATCCCTGTCCCTGTCTCCCCACAGTCCCTGTGTCTTCCTTTCTCCCCGATCCCCATCCTCCCTGCCCTCCCTTTCCCCCTCCCCTGTTATTCACACACACACACACACACACACACACACACACACCTAATGCAACATGTGGCTCCTGGGGATTGAACTCAGGTCATCAGGGTTGACAGCAAGTGGCTTTAACCACTGAGCCATCTTGCAGCCCATTCTGTTTCTGAACACTACACTCATGTTGAAGGCAAACTCGGAATGGTGTTGATGGGGAGGAAGGAGGAGAAAGGAGACAGGACAGGAGGAGAAGGACTTCTTGTGATGATGGCGTGCTGTGACTCAGTTCCGTGCGCCTGAGAATGATAAAGCAGGCAGCTCACCATGAAGCGGCTAAGCCTCGACTTGAAGGATAATGCTTTCGCTTGAGCTATGGGTCTCTTCCGGGGTGGCTCAGCCTCCCCCTGAGCATGACTTCCATGACCAGACCCCTCTGAGGGCCGCTGAGTTCAGGTGAGGTGCCAACCTCCAGTCCCCCAGCATGTCTACCCTTCTCTGTTCCCTCTTTACAAGCTAAGGAGAAAGCATGTGGAATTTTCATCATCATTTAAAACTCCGTGCTGGTTTTCTTCCCATTTGTCAAATGGACCTGATAAACTCAGAGGGTTTTTGTTCTCAGGGGAGAATGTTGCCCCTCCCAGACTTGTTCCTCTTCTGTATTTAACGAGACTCTGACATTAGAGGGAAGGCTTTTCTTAGCACATCACATCCTGTTTTCTGCTCACAGCCCTGCATTTTCATGGTCTAATAACACCGGCATCTGCATAGCCCGTCTCCCCGGCGAGAAAACAAGTTGCACACAGCAACCTGAGGCCAAAGATAATAATATACTCAACTTGTCTGGTTCTTAACTCCCCTTACACCCCAAAACTTCTCAGTACGATGCTGAATGCTAACCAGGAGCTTAATAGTGGACAGGAGATGTTGTTTCTAATTTCACCAGAAAGCCATAACAGGAGCAGATGCTCGTAGAGGAGGCTCAGCTGCTCTCTGACTCCATCTTTCAAGGTTCTAGCATCTGCCAGCACTTGGGAGGCAGAGGCAGGCGGATTTCTGAGTTCGAGGCCAGCCTGGTCTACAGAGTGAGTTCCAGGACAGCCAGAGCTACACAGAGAAAGAGCTACACAGAGAAACCCTGCCTCGGAAAAAAAAAAAAAAAGTAAGGTCCTAGCATCTGATGTTGGTGCACAAGGAACCCAACAGGGGAAAATGTCTCCTCCCTCCCTCCCTCCCTCCCTCCCCTGGCATCTGTGTCTCGGGTATGGGAAGACCTTCCCAGGCAGTTCATCACGGGTGCTGAGGGGGACATGAGGGGGACATGAGAGCTTCCTGGTCAGCGGGGCGGCTCTTTAAATCCAGAGCCACTCTAGTCTGAGACTTGGTCCACAGGGAGTGGAGAGTTAGCCCCTTGCCAATTCCAGAAAACACACCCAGAATCAAACCCCTCACCTCTTACCTGGGGAGTCTCTGCCTTCAATCATGAAGGAATCCAGCCTCACGAGGTTCACCAGAAGAGCCACCACCCAGGGGGCCCTCCCAGCACCCATTCTGGAGGGGACAAAGGGGCAGTGAAGAGACTGATACACCTCTTTAGAATGGAACTGTCTTCTATACAACTGGAAAAAAAAAAAGCATCCTCCCTGAGATTGGGACTGTCTTCAGACCGCTAACCAATCAAGAGTGAAGAGTTTGCATCATTTGTTGCTAGGCAGAACACCTTGATAACACTGTGTTATAAAAGCCAAGAACTAAGCCGGGCGTGGTGGCGCACACCTGTAATCCCAGCACTTGGGAGGCAGAGGCAGGCGAATTTCTGAGTTCGAGGCCAGCCTGGTCTACAGAGTGAGTTCCAGGACAGCCAGGGCTACACAGAGAAACTCTGTCTCGAAAAAAAACCAAAAAACCAAAAAATTAAAAAAGACAAGAACTGGTTACCTGGAGAATCAGTGTTGGTTGTTAAGTGTGGGGAAATGGACCGGAATGGGGAGAGAAAAGTCTACAGAGTACGAAGTCCTAGAACAAAGTAGGTTGTTTATTGTGTATTAGGCTGCCCTCACTTAGTAGGGCCCCTGATTTATTCTGACCGACAGGTCTTCCTTCCTAGGGAGAGACTGACACTGACTGCAGAGGGTGTTGAACAAAGCAGACAGTTTTGTGGATTGTAGCTTAAAGGGGGTCGACAGCAGACTCGCCAGCCAAAGCAGAAGACAGGCTGTGCTGTGTCTCCTATGCCAAGCAAGGAGAGGAGGGAGGAGGAAAACTAAGACAGAAAGACAGACAGGGAGACAGAATTCCCAAAAGAGTAAAATCATGCAAATATATCCATAAGGACAGACCAGAAGGGAGCACTGGGGGCCAAGATGGCGGTCTACAGGGCACATGAGCCGGCAGGACCGCAAGTCCATGAGTGCAGCCTGAGCTACAGAGTGAGACCCTGGCTCAAAACAATATAATAATAATAATAATAATAATAATAATAATAATAATAACAACAACAACAACAACAACAACAATACTTGACAATGTGCTGAAAATACATGGGGAAAGAAGTGTAAATTAATCAATTAACCGACTTCTGCTGCCTCGGTTAGGTCTCTGTGGCTGTGATGAACACCACAGCCAAAGCTACCTGTGAAGGAACGGGCTTATTTCACCCTCCAGCTTGCTCAGGGAGGAACCTCGAGCGAGGCAGGAAGTGAAGCAGAGGGAGCTGCTTACTGGCTTGCCTCACGTGGCTTGCTCAGCCTGCTTTCTTAAACTGCCCAAGGCTATACCCAGGACACCGCAGTGGGCCAGGCCAGTCCACATCAGTGGTCGGTTAAAAGAGAATGTCCTCTAGGCTTGCCTCAGAAACTCTGATGGGGCATCTTCTCAATTGAGGCTCTCTCTTCCCAAATGACCCAGCTTAGGTCAAGTTGACAAGCACACACACACACACACACACACACACACACACACACACACATGAACACCCAAAGCAAAATTAGCCTGTATACCTACCAAGGTAATTTAACGGTTTGTATATTATGTGTTGATTTTTTCCTATTGCTATGTTTGTATACATGAGTTTTAGCATCTAAACAAGGCATTGTGAGAACTGGCCAAGGATTCGGAATAACATCATCCAGCCACCTGTGTGTTCTGTATGGCCCAGAAGACGATCTACGAAAGCTGTGCTTTTCATTTCAAAATGAATGTGTTTATTAAATATATAGCAAGCAAAATAAATAGAATAAATAAATAGCCAGTAGCAGACAGAGAGAAGCAGCAGGTGATTGCAACTTTAATTTTTTCAAATCCTACTTATTTATTTATTTATATGAATACACTGTAGCTGTTTTCAGACACACCAGAAGGGGGCATCAGATATCATTACAGATGGTTGTGAGCCACCATGTGGTTTCTGGGATTTGAACTCAGGACCTCTGGAAGAGCACTGACTGCTCTTAACCACTGAGCCATCTCTCCAGCCCCCCCTCAAGTCCTTTTTTTTTTTTTTTTTTTTTTTTTAATCTTCGTTAGGACTTTATTTCTATAAAGAGACACCATGAGCAAGGCAACTCTTTTTTTTTTAAGATTTATTTATTTATTATATATAAGTACACTGTAGCTGTCTTCAGACACTCCAGAAGAGGGCATCAGATCTCATTATGGATGGTTGTGAGCCACCATGTGGTTGCTGGGAATTGAACTCAGGACCTTCGGAAGAGCAGTCAGTACTCTTAACCACTGAGCCACCTCTCCAGCCCCCCCTCAAGTCCTATTTTTAATGATGGTTCTTAAATGCTTTACCATCCCGTGTAGCCCACCCCCTCCAGAGGCCGTGGGAAAGAAAGGACACAGGGGAAGTGGATCTGTTTGGAAAAGTTTCTTGGAGCAACTCACATCTGTGTTGTCTGGAAATGGGCAGTTCAAGTCACAGGTCAGCAGCAGCAGCTCGATCCACCCACAAGCACTTCATGGATACACCAGCAGTCTGCTTGAGTCAGGTTAACAACAGTGGTGACATGGCTTAGCAGAGACAGCCAGGCCTCAGCCTCGGCTTTTGAGTCAGCAGAAGGGACCAGGGGGGACACTAGGATTTCTTGGCTGTTGTTCTCTCAGGGAAGCAAAGATCAGCAAAGGCTCAAAGTCAATAAGAACTGCACAGCTAGCTCTGTAAGCAAGCCAGGCTCAGCCCCGGTCGCTGTGTGTGAGTCCTTTTTATACTCTCTCCGATCGTCAGGCGCCCTCCACAGGCCTTGCCTTAGTCGGTGCGTCTGTCTCAGCTGGCGGACTGCCAATCAGCCCAAGTCCTTGGAAGCAACAAGAACCTGCAGCTCCTGTGCGGTGGTTATTATTAAAAGATGCCCCAACACACTCCCCTGCCCACCATAACTGCAGGACCGCCAACCAGTGGCCTGTGGAGCTCAGTCCAGACCTGCAGGTCTCCTGTGGCCACCGGCCTAGTGCAGTCTCACTCGGTGGTCTCTCTGACCGCCATCTCTCTGGCTGGGGACCCTGAGTTTCTCTCGCTTCCACCCAGTGCCCACACTACCCAGGAGCCACCATCTCTTAAAGTTCCCCAAATGACCCAGTAGAACAGACTCTTAACACTCAATTGCTTTGCCAATTAGATTTATGAATATGTAAAACACAAATTCAAGATGTCCATCTCTAACCTTTAGGTAAATTTACGTCTGATTCCATCTGGACGCGCGCCTCTCTCCCCTCCTGCGTCTCCTCTCACCTCCCCACCCTTACCTCCCCCTATTCCTTCCTATGCAATCCCTGGCCTCTCACTGCCTCAGTGTCGCTGGATAGGAAATAACTTGTAACACTCCTGCTTCCTGACCCACTCGAGTTCCAGTCCTGACTTCCTCTGGTGATGAACAGCTGTGTGGAAGTGTAAGCTGAATAAACCCTTTCCTCCCCAACTTGCTTCTTGGTCATGATGTTTTGTGCAGGGATAGAAACCCTGACTAAGACAGTAAGTTTCAGAGGAGGTGATTTAGAGAGCTGTTATCTGGGAAAATGTGAAGCAGAAATCTCTCCACTTACTTATCACAGCTTTCTATTGCTGCAGTAAACAGCGGGCAGGGTTAAAAGCAAGTTGGGGAGGAAGGCGTTATTTGGTGTACAGATCTCTGTTAAATTCCCATCTCTTAGGGAAGCCAGGGCAGGAACTCAAAGCAGGAATCTGGACACAGGGACGGAAGCAGAGGCTGTGGAGGGATGCTGCTTGCTGTCTTGCTCACCATGGATTGCTCTGCCTGATTGCTTCTATCTTACAGAACCCTGGACCACCTGCCCCGTGACACCTCCCACAGTGAGCTGGGCCCTCTCACGTCAATCGTGAATTAAGAAGATACACCGCAGGCCTGCTCAAGGCCAGTCTGGTGAAGACATTTTCTCAACCGAGGTTCCATCTTCCCAGGCAACCCTCGCTGTGTCAACAAAATCTAACCAGGGCCACATATTCACTTAAATGTAGATTAAATCTCTCCAAATGACGAGCCGAAAGCTCAGAACCGGATCTTCTGGCCAGCCAGGGGGTGGTGGAGTGAGCCCCTCTCCTTGCCTTTTGAGTTTCCAACTACTTGAAATGTTGCAACATTTTAAAGGAGTAAGAGAGTAAATGTTTACAGGTGTTTGAAGACTTTTGTTCCTGTGTCAAAGTCCACCTTGTCCACGTGTGAGGCGCTGTCAGGTTAGTGACTGTTTTTGAACTTGTGTTCTCATGTTCAAGGGGGCAGTAACACCTGTCACAGGAGGTTATCGTGAATAAAGTAAGACGATGTATGTCCAGCCTGGACGCAGCCATAGCCTTCAGGAAGCACTGGGGTATTTAGTCTTGGGTTTATTTAGTACCGCTCGCTCGTGAGTCCCCAAAATGACCCAGTGCTTTACACAGCCACCAGATGGCGCCAGACTCACACTGCGCGGCCCTGCCTCACTCAGCATCAGAATAAGGACCAGTCCAGGCCCCCAAATCTGACTACTCCACATGCGCTCCTGGGGATCCGTGAAGGCACCTCGAGGCGCAAGGTCACCCCACCGTGCAAAGCACTGAGGACTTGAGGCTCGATGCTGTTCTCACGGAGAGTGGGAGAGACTGGAGAGCTGTCTAGATGTCCCAGAGGAATCTACAGAGCTTTGCTAAGACAGCCTAATTGTCATCCACACCAAAACCTCAACTCTGAATCCATCAGAGACTTGGATGCAGCCACAGGAAATGCCGCAAGCCCTAGATCGTGAGCGGCAACTGGAAAGGCTACTGTAGCCCTGGGAACAAAAGTAAGAATTAAGACGTGGGATTGCTGCAGATTAAAGTTTCTGACGAGTCAAAGAAACAGACAGAAGGGGAGAGACGGAACGGGAGAGAAAGCTTTGACAGCTGTCTGCCTGTCGGGAGACTAACACCCAGAACACACAACAATGTCAGAACATCAGACACTAAAAAACAAATAACCCAGCCGGTAAATGGAGTCACATCTAGGTGAAACTTGTTGCGGTGCTGGGGCCTCCCCCAGCCGGGCTAATGCTGTTCCCGCCCCCCGCAGCCCAGAAAAGACCCTGAAGAGGCTCAGGTTGCCAACGAGCACGCGGGGAAAGCTCGTGAAGGAGGGTGGGAGTTAACGGAGACCGTGGCCGTAAAGCCGAACGGAAGGGTTGTATAAACCCGGATGCGGGCTAGTCAGCGAAAACTAGCACGTTTGAATGCGCCACAAGGAAGCCTGGGACTTCAGGTGCTAGCTTTAAAGTTGTTTTTTGTCTGTTTGTTTTCGTTTCGTTTGGTTTGGTTTTTAATTTAAGTTCAAGATTTTTAGCCCTAGGGAAGTTGCGACCAAAGCTACAAAGAGGGGAGTAGAGGTGGCTAAGTGGGTAAAGGCATTTGCCTCGGGACCCACACGGAGAAAGACAGAATCAATTCCATAATACTGTCCTCGCCTCCACACACATGCTGTGATGGGAGCGCGTGTGCACACATCATCACCATCATCATCATCATCACCATCAATAAAATATGATAAAGAGAACATTTTAGCTATACTGACTTCATCTCACCTCAGTCTGACTACCAAGAAAAAAGTAGGCAGGGCTGGAGAGAGGAGGCAGGGATTAACAGGATTTACTGCTCTCCTAGAGGACCAGGGTTCAGTTCCCAGAACCCACACGGCGGCTCACACCCCTCTGTTATTCTATGTTCAGGGAATCCGAAGCGCTCTTCAGGCCTCCATGGGCACCAGGCACACACAGTTCACAGACATGCCCATTGAATAAAAACTAACAGATCTTTTTTTTAAAAGAAATAAAAATAATGCAGCTCTTGGGAGAAGGAGGCAGGGGTGGGGGTTCTCTGTGAGTCTGAGGCCAGCATGCGCTACATGGTTGAGACTTTGTCTCAAAAACCAAAAAGATGGCTGGAGAGATGGCTCAGTGGTTAAGAGCACTGACTGCTCTTCCAGAGGTTCTGAGTTCAATTCCCAGCAACCACGTGGTGGTTCACAACCATCTGTAATGGGATCTGATGCCCTCTTCTGGTGTGTCTGAAGACAGCTATAGTGTACTTAAATAAAATAAATAAGATCTTTAAAAGAAAGAGAGAGAGAGAGAGAGAGAGAGAGAGAGAGAGGAAGGAAGGAAGGAAGGAAGGAAGGAAGGAAGGGAAAGGAAAGGAAAGGAAAGGAAAGAAAGAAAGAAAAGTGTTGAGGCAGCAGGTGCCCCTACACTGCTGGTGGGAATGCGAGCTGGTCCGGCCACTGTGCATATGGAGTATGGAGTAAGTATGGAGACCTTTAAAAGGCCAAAATTAGAACTATAACACGGGCCAGCTGTGCACACCAGAGCACACGCCGGACGGTATCGAGGGCGGCGCACAGCAGACACCTGCAAACCACTCATAGTGGCACAGCAGGCAGGTAACAGAACAACCCACGCGTCCGTCAACTGGCAAAGAAAGCGGGCGGGGTGCGTAATACACAGTGCAGCCCTATCCATGCGTGAGGGACAGAGTGGTGACAGGTGCAGGAACATGGGAGGGATTAGAGGTGTCGCCCAGAGGAACACGACAGTTTTGTAAACAACCCCCCCCACCAAATGTTTTCTCTCTGTGCAATTAGAGCAAACATAGAAATGAAGGGGGGGCGACTCTGAGCGATGCAGGGGTGGAGGTGGGGGGTAGGGAGTGGGGAGGACACGTGTGGGTGGCAGGGGGCTTGTAGGCATAAATGTTTTGCAACCTACTTTTAATAAGGGTTTGACCTCTCCTCTAGCCCACCACCCAGCAGAGGTAGGGGAACAGGAGAGTCATCAGGATGTGGAGGAGTGGACCTGTTCAGCAGTAGTTCTTTGGGGCGAGCTCGATCTTTGTGGGCGTCTGTTCAGTCCCATAGCAAACACCAAATACGACTCAGCAGCTGCAGGCCGGTCCTTTAAGCAGGCAGACCCCAGGCACGGACCGGCAGCTGAACTTCAATCCTGAAGAAGCCGCCAGGCTCGCCTGAGACACAGCCGCTGAAGCTCAGACAAGCTGTCTCCTGAACCTGGCGAGCAGTTCTTGGGTGAGTTTCTCTCAAGGGCAGCATCATCACAAGATGAGCTCAGCAACATTGTGTAAGGCGAACTGATACATGTGTGTCTTTACCAAAGAACATCAAGGTGGAGCAAAGCCACCAACGCTCAGCACTCATCCTCTCCCTCGGTCCATTGGGGTCAGTCATACTCCTCCCTCCTGGGTCCTGTCACGCGTCTGCTGTAACCAAACATCCTCTCACCTGTGTCGGCTTCAGGACAACAGTCTCTCACATTTGCTTTAGCAAGACAGCCTTTCACCTGTGTGCCTGTCTCAGTCAGGGTTTCTATTCCTGCACAAAACATCATGATCAAGAAGCAAGTTGGGGAGGAAAGGGTTTACTCAGCTCACACTTCCACACTGCTGTTTATCACCAAAGGAAGTCAGGACAGGAACTCAAGCAGGTCAGGAAGCAGGAGCTGATGCAGAGGCCATGGAGGGATGTTTCTTGCTGGCTTGCTTCCCCTGGCTTGCTCAGCTTGCTCTCTTATAGAACCCAAGAATACCAGCCCAGGGATGGTACCACCCACAAGGGACACTCCCCCCTTGATCCCTAATTGAGAAAATGCCCCACAGCTATGTCTCATGGAGGCACTTCCTCAAGGGAGGCTCCTTTCTCTGTGATAACTCCAGCCTGTGTCAAGTTGACACACAAAACCAGCCAGTACACTGCCCCAGCAAAACATCATTTGGCATAACTTTCCCAAGAAACTAGAAGTTTCTGCTTCAGGGGCTGAATATGATCAAAGTGTGTTATATGTGTGGATGAAAATGTCTAGTGAGGGCTGGCAAGACCGCGCCGTGGGTAAAGGCCCTTCCTGCCGAACTCGATGGCTGGAGATCAATCCCTGAGACCTGTAGGGAGGAGAAAGCTGGCCAACTGAAGCAAGTTGTTATCTGTTCACACACACACACACACACACACACACACCCTAAATAAATGTAATAAAATGTAAAAAGGAAATGTCACAATAATAATAATAATAATAATAATAAAATTTACCTGCCTATGGTAAGTTTAGTTTATAGTAATGCTCTAGAATAAAGCTGGAGGTAACTAGAGCGGAAATTACAGGCTGGGGAAAGCAGGAGGCACAGGAGAAGATGCCTGTGACTGGTTGACAGGCCACACTGGAAGGTTTGGTCTCTGTGTTTGGGGAGCAGCTTTGTGTCCCCTGTGCCTCAGTCTCCCAACACCAACATTCGTTGTTCATGAAACCTGGGATATCGTCTTTAAAATAATATAGCAGGGGCTGGGGAGGTGGGTCAGTGGTTAGGGGCACCACTGAACCAGAGGACCGGGTTCAACACACACCCTACACCCCACCCACTCCACTGCCCCGGGCTCCTGTTTGTCCCAGCTGTATCACCAGAGGGAATGACTTCCGGGTGTTTCTATATCTATGAAGACTTGACCATTATTTTGTTTCTTCTTATTTTAGTTAATGTAACAGAGGGGAAAGAGAGACAGAGACACTTGTGGCTCAGCTTGCGTATCTGAAGGTCAGGGACAGCTCGTGGGAGTCGGTCCTCTCCTCCCATTATGTGGGTCCCCGGGAGTGAGCTCGGGTCACCAGAGTTTGCAGAAAACACCATTACCCCGCACTGCCACATATTTTTTTATCTTATGTCTGTGGGTGGTTTGGCCTGGGTGTATGTCTGTGTGCCCTGTGAGCGCAGTGCCTAAGTGGGCCAGAAGAGGGCGCCAGATCCCCTGGAACTGTAGTTAGAGTTGTGACCGACCATACAGGAACAGGGCGTTAAACCTGGGGTCTGTGCAAGAGCAGCCAGTGCCCTTAACCCCTGAGTCACCGCTCCAGCCCCGGCTATATTATTTTTAAGATGCTCTCCTAGGTCTCAAGAAAAAAATACCAGAGACTCCTCACTACCTATCTCCCATGATAGGCTACCCCTTACCTAAGGAGAGAGACAAAAGAATTCTTCCCGCTTATGGAAAGGGATATCTGTGGGGGAAGGAGGGACTCTGGCTAAGGCTTCTCTCTGTCCTAGAGGTGGATGGCGCGAGGCTGTCGTGAATTCTCGCTCTGCTGCTGTGCGCCCAGCCAGGCTGGGAGCTGACAGCTGTGCTGGCGGGCTCCGCGAGCGCTGGAAAGTACCTGCTGTTTCCAGGAACATCTAAGTTTCTGTTTCCTAGAACGGGACCGGTCCAAGCCCAAAGCTCTGTGGCAGGAGCTCCGTTCTCCAACAGACTCCCTATTCATGGTCTGTGAGCCCGGGCTCTGCGCCAGGTCAAAGACACAAACCCTAAAGAGAGACGGAGCTTTCCCGGGGAACTCCTGGTCTAGAGGACAAGAAGTGGGCGGCAGAGCAGGAAGGCGGAGCTTGGCCTCCCCGCTGAGGGGTGCCTGGAAACTCCTCCGTCAACTCCTGAAGTGCCAGTGGGAACGCAGGGGGGGAGGGGGCAGGGAGCTCGCTGTAGCCCGGGCTACAGGACCGAGAAAGGGAGGTCGGGGCCCCTGTGTGCTCCGCAAAGGCTCCAGGCTGAGAAGCAGGTCATGGAAGTAGCACCCTCCGGAAAGAAACCCTGCCTCCCTCAACAGTGGGGGTGGGGGAACTCCCCCAGAAACCTCTCTCTGAGGCTGGGACTGGCCGCTGTCATGGGGGGCAGAGAATACACTAGATTTGGAGTTTCCAAAAGCCAGTGGCTTCACGCTGTCAGATTTGAGTTAGAGATTCTGGACAGGAGATATAATTGTGTTCAGAATTCAGACTCTGGGCCTAAACCCAAACACCAACCCCAACACTGTATAACCCTGTGCGGTGGTTACTTTCACATGTCAGCCTGCAGGCTGGAGAAATAGCTTGAGGTTTAAAAACACTTGCTGCTCTTGCAGAGGACCTGAGCTGGATTCGAACCCAGCACCCGTGTGCCACCTCACAGTCACTTTTAACTCCAAGTCAGGGGATCCAGTGCCCTTTTTTGACCTCCACAGGCACCAGGCCCATGTGTGGAGCACCAGGCCCACGTGTGGAGCACATATAAACATGCAGACAAAACATTCATAGGCAGATAATAAAATAAATAAATCTTTTTTTAAATGATTTTAAAGCCCACTTGCCACTACCTAAAACTTCCAGGCGAGGTGCTTTAAATGAGAAACATCACCTGGGGCCCAAGAATTTGGGTATTTGGTCCCCGGCTGATGACTCTATTTGGGGAAGTGGTACAGCCTCTCTGGAGGGAGTACGTCGTCGCTGAGGGTGGGCGCGGGTGTTTGGAGATCGCTCCACTTCCGGTATGCTCTCTGCTCCCTTTAGGGACAGAGATGTGAGTTCCTGCTCTAACAACCTGCTGCTGACCCTCACCCTCCATTGCAGACTCTCCCGCAGAGCCACAAGCCAGACAAACCCTCCCCTCCTCTAAGGTGCTTCTGGTTGTGGTGTGTTATCACCGCAACAGCTAAGACACCAGGGAAGAGAGTTACATCAGGCTGCCCTGTGGGCATGTCTGGGGGACAGTGGGGGTGGGGGGGATAGCCTTGACTGTGGCTAATTTACATCAGGTGCCCTGTGGGCATGTCTGGGGGGAGGGGATCACTGGACTCCTGATGTAAGATAGTCCAGCCCGGAGGGCAGCACCAGCCCTTGGGCAGGCGGTCTAGAATGCTGTGGGAGCTGAGCAGAAGCCTGCCTGGCACCCATGGGCAGCGACCCTCTGGCTTCCGGCTGTCCTTCCTGGCTGTGAAGAGCTCCTTGGTTAGAGATGACCTCCCTCACCACAGGGCTATGATTGGGAATTCTGAGCTAAGTAAACCCTTTCTTTGGGTCAGGGTGTTCGTCACAGCAACCAAATGAAGCTGAGAGCCTTGGGAAAGAACTCTATTCTCTTTGATCCCCGGTTTCCTCATTCATAAGATGGAAATGTAGGCAAAGAGGAAACAGTGAAGAGACGGTTGGGAGCTCAGAATAGGGACTAGAGATGACAGGAGGGAACCCTGTCAAGGGTTCCTGCTCACACTCAAACTCTACAAGTGCAGCTCTTACACACACAATTGTAGGAGCTGAGCTTTGCCCAGCCATCCCTTAGTGCCCCCTCCCCCACCAACACACACACACACACACACACACACACACACACATACGCACACACACGCACGCCTGCACTCATCAGATACTGATATGAACAAAAAAAAAAGGAAACAGAAAGGCAGCTTTACCCACGTGTTGTTGGCGATTTGCATATCAAAAGACGGGAAGTGTTTAATTTGGCTCATGGTTTAAGGGTGTACCTCGTCTGTCAGAGCAGGGAAGGCAGGAATGAGAGGCAGTCAGGGAGCAGAGAGAGAGATGCATGCTGGTCCCTTTTATGCAGTGTGGAACCCCAGCCCTCCAGACGGTTCCACACACAGTGAGGAGGAATCTTCCCACTACACTTGACCTAACCTAGAACTCCCTCACCCACAGCCATGCCCAGATGTTTGCCCAGATGTTGGTTGTGATTCTAGATGCTGTTATGATGTCAGTCAATATTAACTACAACACACATTAAGGAAAAGCATTTTATATACATTTATTATTTTTATATTCAGCAAAAAATAATGTTTCTAGACCCACAAACCACCCACTCCACCCAGTGACCACCCCATCCCCCGACCCTCACCCATTAAGGCCACCAAAACACACAAAGTCCAAAACGGTCCCAATCTTTATCCTGGCTCTAGTGTCCCCGTGGGTCTGACCCCGGCCACAGTCCGGAGCAGGGCTCGGTGTCCGGAGGCCTCACGCCTCCAGCCGCTGCTGTACCAGGTGAGCGTAGACATCCTGGTCGCCCCTGAGCTGGTCATGCTCCACCAGCTGCCCCTGCTTCAGCACCAGAACTTGGTCAGCGTTCTGAACCGTGTGCAGCCTGTGGGCGATCACCAGCATCGTCCTGTCCCCCTGCAACCTCCAGGCCTGCAGCTGCAGAGGACAGATCACAAGACTCAGAGAGGCAAAGAACAGAACCGGACACAGCAACTGGGCCATCCCTGTGACTCAGGCTAAAGGGCTGGGCTGGGCAGGGGGCCTCAAAGGGCAGGCAATAGGGGTCCGCCCTTCTCCATGGCTGTACTGCTGTCACGGGGAAAGGCAGCTATGGAGGACCAGACACACCACCACCACCACCACCATTCTCCATCCTGGAGATAGTTCATCTCCACTGCCAACAACCTGAGAAAGCCCAGGACACAGGCGAGGCACAATCTGTGAGGATTTGGTCCAGCCGCCATTACAATCCACAGCCCTGCCAAGGTGCGGCCCTTCCGCCCATCAGTGGGACATCAGCCCTGCTCAGCTCTGCCTGACCCTGCAAACACATCCCTTAGATCCCGCTGCCCCCTGCCGGTCCACGCTGGTACTCACGGCCTGCTCACACTGGGCGTCCAGGGCACTGGTTGCCTCATCCAGGATGAGGACCCGGGGGTTCCGCACGAGGGCCCGCGCAATAGCCAGACGTTGTTTCTGTCCCACCGCTAACTGGCCCCCTTTCTCCCCGATTTCTGAGGAAACCAGAGAAAAATCCCCTCATGAGACACACGTGATCAGAAAACACCCCACCTCCTCGCAGCAAAGGACGGTGTGACCCCCCACCCCCGCGCTTCTGTCAGCCAATCAGGAGGTAGGAAAGCCTGGCAGGAGGGGAAGAGCTAGAGGCGGAGAAGAATGAAAAGTGGGAGCGGAGGGAGCAGCGATGGGGATACAAGCGTCACCCCAAGAATAAATTCCACTATCTGGTGTGTGCGTGCATGTGTGTGAGCCTATGTGTGTGCACGTGGGTGTGGGCATGTGTGCGGGGCAGAGATTATTCCTAGTCTGGTTTTTGTTTTGTTTTTGTTTTTTCTTTAAAAAAAAAAAAAACAAAACAAAAAGATTCCAGAGATCAAACCCAGGTCCTCGCGCTCGCAACGATGCCCGTTATCAAATGAGCTCTCCTCCTGCCCCTTTTTCTCCCGCCCCTGCCAGGGTGGGCTGGGGACCTGTAAGCACCTGTGTTTATTCCATTGGCCATTTCCCCTATGAAGTCGTCCGCACAGGCCGCCTCGGCAGCTGCCATCACTTGAGCGTCGGAACAGTCCCTCAGGCCATAGGCAATGTTGTCCTTGACGGAACCGGAGAACAGGACGGGCTCCTGCCCCACCAGAACCACCTGTGCAGAGCGGACAGAACAGAGAACTGGTACCTCCCGCCCGGGCCCTCCGCGTCTTTCCTCGGGATGGACCCCCGCCTTCCTTCCTGGGGGCTGCCCCATCTCCCCTCCTTGCTTGCTCCTCTCTCCTGCCCCGCCCTCTCTGGCGCCCCGCCCTCTCTGGCGCCCCGCCCTCTCTGGCGCCCCGCCCACCTGGCGGTGCAGGTAGTGGTGATCGTACTCCGCCAGGGGCTGGCCGTCCAGCAGCAGCCGGCCCCCGGTGGGCTGGTACAGGTTCTGCAGCAGCGCGGCCACGGTGCTCTTCCCTGACCCATTGGGTCCCACCAACGCTGTCACCCTTCCAGGGTGCAGGGTGAACGTCAGGCCCTAGGAAAGCAGGGAGGAGTTCAGGGAGGCTTCCTAGAGAAAGTGACGTTCAGGCTGCGGCGCCTGTGGAGAGAGCGCTCCAGACCCCACGGGGTCTCCTCAGATACCTGGAGCACAGGCTTCTCGGGGCGACTGGGGTACGAAAAGAAGACGTCTTGGAATTCCACGCGCCCCTCCAGCCTGGGAGGGGCCAGGGTGCCTGTCGGCGGCAGATTTGGCCTTCGGTCCAGGTAGGAAAAAACCTTTTCAGCGGCACCCACGTTGCTCAGCATGTCCCCATACATGTACACCAGGTTCTGGAAAACAGGACAGGCCATCAGAAAACCAGGTCCCCTGCTCGGCTCTTCACTCTACCCACACCCTGACCTCAGCTCGGCTGTCTCTCCTCTCCTGCTCCTTACCCAAAAAGGAACCTCTACCTTTTAATGATTTGGATGAAACTCAGAGCGGGAACTTTGGAGAGACTGTTTTAGTTAGGAGCAGAGGACGGCTCCCTCTCTGTTCATTTGAAACAGTGTTGGCTACTTAGCCCAGGCTGACCTTGAATGTCACAGGGTTACAGTGTCACAGGATTACAGATATGTGCCACTGTCCCCAGAAGTGTAGATTTTTAAAGGATGCAGAAATCCTTCAGTGTTCTGATTTGCAACTGAAAAGCTGTGAGGTCCGCACGGCATGTGAATCCACAGCTTTTGCTCACTGCTCTGCACTCTGCGTGCCCGGAGTCATTTTTCACCACACAGAATCCTTTATAAAGCAGTCGCGTGCCAGCCCAGCACACGCCTTTAATCCCAGCACTTGGGAGGCAGAGGCAGGTGGATTTCTGAGTTCGAGGCCAGCCTGGTCTACAGAGTGAGTTCCAGGACAGCCAGGGCTACACAGAGAAACCCTGTCTCAAAAAGCCCAAAAAAAAAAAAAAAACAAAAAAAACAAAAAAACAAAAAAAAAAAAAAACAGGGAAAATTATGGTGAATGCCCAAAGCAAAATAACTTTTTTTTTAAAGTGATCAAATAGAAATAGTTGAATACTATTCTAATCCACATATAGTACTGGGTACCCTCCCTGACATGGACGAGATTGAGCCTCTCAGCTGACGCTCTATTCTTGCAACCCTGTTCATTTAACAAATGTAGGCACTGAGTGTCAGAGGCAGACACCGACACCGAGAGAGCCAGACATGCTGTGTCCCAGACAGAGAACACAGCCAGAGAGAGGGGCACACTGGGTCTTAAAGTCTCCAGATTTATCTACCAGAGCACAGGAAACAGAGTCAGAAGAGCACACCGGAACAATACTGCAGAATAATCCTACAAATTAGAATACACAGAACCCAGGTCATAGGGAACAGCACAGGACAGAACTATCCATTCCTTCAACTAATAGCAAGGTGGGAATTTTAAATCGGTCGACACAGAGACCGGAAGGGCATCGACCAGTCACAGCGCGTGTACCTGTGGAGCGATGGTACTGGGCGAACTTAAGGAACCGCTGTTTTTAGGTGTGATAATGGCACTTGGTCGGAATACTTGAGATATCTATATTCCAGAGATGCACACTGAAATATCTACAGATGAGAGTGTGGTATCTTGAACTTGTTTTATAATAATATGTGGGAACTGAAGGCAGATCAAACCCTGCGGGCTGCGGGGGTAGGTTAGGATAAGGTTAGATAAGGCGTGGGGTAGGGTTCAGTTTGAGATTGCAGTTGGGGTTAAGATTAGTCAGGGTGGGGGTAAGATATCATTACGGCTATTTAGAGTTGCGTTGTTTAGATGAGGTTATGGTTAGTGTTAATTTAGGATGGAGTGAGGCTGGGGTTAGAGTTGATTGTGACTGGGGTTAGGGGTGGGGTTTGGGTTAAGGTTAAGGTTATGATCATTGTTAAAGTTGATCAAAGTTTTCTGAAGATTTATTATAACGGCTTTTTAAAGGCATGTTTAAAATTATCCATAAGAAAATTAACTAGGTTGTTGTTGTTGTTGTTGTTGTTGTTGTTATTGTTAAACAAATAAAGCTCCTGGCCCAGAAGCCCACATGGACACAGTGCATCTTGTGGGCTCGCCTCACTCACCCGGACATGGTGCCCCACTTCCTCCTGATACAGCAGGAAGGAGAGCAGGCCGCCCCGGGTGACCTCCCCAGCCAGGATCTGCTGCACGCCACAGTTCAGAATCAGCACCTGCATGCCCAAGGCCATCACCTGGACAGAAGGAGAGAGCTGAGCGAGTCCCCAGTCCCTGCGCAGCACTGGTCCCCAAAGCCTCAGTGGTCGGACTCCTCATCCCTCCCCGCCCCTCCCTCCCTCCCTCCCTCTCTCCACGGGCGTCTCCCTGCACCCTGCACCCCGCACAGGCCACCTCACCCTCCGTATGACTAAATACAAGTCTTTTTCCAGGTCTCGGCGCCACCACAGCCGTCGGCATCGCTCCAGGGCCTCCTTGTAGCGGCCGACTTCCTGCTCCTCGGCCCCAAAGCTTCTCACCGTCTGCAGCCCCCCCACCGCCTCGCGCACCACCTGCCCTGCCTTGGCCACTTCGTCCTGGATCTCCTTGAGCACCGCCTGGAAACGGGGCAGCGGATAAACCAGAATGAGGCAGGGCGCAGGGGCTCCCTCCATCTGTCTTCACTGTCCCGTGCCTTTCTTTCCAGAAGGAATATTTTCGGGGGGGGGAGGGGAGAGGAAGAAGAGGTGTTGGGGAGATGGCTCTGTGGGCAAAGTGCTTGGCCCAGTGTATCTCACACACACTCACAGGGTACGTGTGCACCGCTCACACACTCTTGCCCCCAGTGTGTCTCACACACGGGCACAGGAAGTAGGGAACGCGCGTGAATTTCTGAGCTCTGGCTGTTAAGCACTGTGGGATACGGTGCTATTCTGTTTAGCTTCCATTTGAGGTGAGTTCTTGCACCTGATGTCAGATTAGGAGCGAGACTGAGTGGTTAAGATGGAGACCTGGCTGCCAGGGTGGCTCTTCCAGAGGACCAGGGTGCGATCCCCAGCACGCAAACCCTGCCGCACAAACAGCTGAACCTGCAGCTCCGGAGAATCAGGGGCTGGCGGCTGGCCTCTGTGGGCGTGTGGGCGCGCGCGCGCGCGCGCGCGCACACACACACACACACACACAAAAATAAATGTGTAAATAAAATAAATCTTTGTGGTTTAAAATGATGGAGAAGCAGTTCAAAATGGATCAAAGACCTAAATGTAAAATGTAAAACTGTCAAAACTTTTTATAAGGATTTATTTATTTTATTTTAATTTGTGTGTGTGTGTGTGTGTGTGTGTGTGTGTACACATAAGTGCAGGGACCTCTGAGTCCAGAAAAGGCCACTGGATAGCTGGCAGATGGGTGCTGAGAGCCAAGCCCCAGTCCTCAGGAAGAGCAGTAAGGGCTCTGAGCCTCTGAGCCATCGCTCCAGCCCCAATTAACTAGTTTAAACAATGAGTTCTTTGATTGGACACTAAAGTGCAGGCAACAGAGACAGACAGGGCCCTGTCCACACACAGCGCAGGACCTGTCCACAGTGAAAAGGCCACCAAGGTCACGGCCATCTTTGTAATCACACGTCGGGTAATCAGCTAAAGCAGCTGCTGTTCGGGGTGGCAGCTGCCCTGAGTCACCCCAGCTCCACACAAGACCGTTCGCCTCAGGAAGGCCGGGCTCGGCCGATCCGTTGCCTCTGAGCACACCCATTATCTGCTCAGAGCTAACCACAGGGCCCAGCTGCAAAGTGTGGGTGCCATCTTAAGACCCGCGTTCTGGGTTGAGCCGTTTCTGACTTGTGGTGTGTCTGCCAGCGCCTCGAGGCCAAGAAAACCACAAACTAACTGCTCTAGGACACAGGGGCCCTGAACACAGCCTGACTAACTGCTCTAGGACACAGGGGCCCTGAACACAGCCTGACTAACTGCTCTAGGACACAGGGGCCCTGAACACAGCCTGACTAACTGCTCTAGGACACAGGGGCCCTGAACACAGCCTGACTAACTGCTCTAGGACACAGGGGCCCTGAACACAGCCTGACTAACTGCTCTAGGACACAGGGGCCCTGAACACAGCCTGACTAACTGCTCTAGGACACAGGGGCCCTGAACACAGCCTGACTAACTGCTCTAGGACACAGGGGCCCTGAACACAGCCTGACTAACTGCTCTAGGACACAGGGGCCCTGAACACAGCCTGACTAACTGCTCTAAGACACAGGGGCCCTGAACACAGCCTGACTGTGCGTGCAGACACACCCCCCACAGCAGCAGCCCCTCAGAACTCCCCGTGTCAGCTTCCCTGCCGTCTCTGTCGCTAATCAGCCCTCTCCTGATGCCCTTTCCTGTCTGGGTGAATTCCATGAGAGGCGTGTGTCACTAGCCTACCCACACTGTCCCCAGCATGTCAACTAACATCCGGAATATACACGGAATACATTTTAAAATACAGTTTTAAAAATATAAAGAATGCCTTTTAAAAACGCATTTTAAAAAATGGAAAAATGGGCAAAGGGACTTCTCATAGGCAAAGGGCCAAAGAGCAGCCAAAGGCACTGGACGGACACCCTCCGAAGAATGTGTCAAATGTCCCATCAGCACATAAAAATATCATTGATGGTTAGACCGGGCGTGGTGGCGCACGCCTGTAATCCCAGTACTTGGGAGGCAGAGGCAGGAGGATTTCTGAGTTGGAGGCCAGCCTGGTCTACAGAGTGAGTTCCGGGACAGCCAAGGCTACACAGAGAAACCCTGTCTCAAAAAAAACCAAAAAAAAAAAAAAAAAAAAAAAAAAAAAGCATATCAAAGCCACAATGAGCCACTGCACCACACCGCGTGGCAGGGGATAATGGCTTTTATTCAAATTAAAAAAAATAAAATGACAGTTGCGGGGAGTAGAATGTGGAGAAACCAGAAGGCTCGTGCTCAGAACTGTGGCCTGGTGAACAATGTGGTGAGTTTCACATCTGTGTTTTACTACAAGAGAAGGCCAGAAGGTGGAACTGACGTTCAGGCTCAGGTCTCTCTCTCTCTCTCTCTCTCTCTCTCTCTCTCTCTCTCACACACACACACACACACACACACACACACACACACACAGTTATATCTGCTGAGGGGAAAGGGGAAACTTTCTAGGGTGGAGAGATGCCTCAGTGGGTAAGAACATTGGCTGCTCTTCCCGAGGACCTGGGTTCCATTCCCAGCACCCACGTGGTGGCTCACAACTGTCCAGTTCCATGGGATCTGGCGCCCTCTTCTGGCATCCTCGGGCACTGCACACAGATGATGTATATGCATGCGAAACACCCAAACACATAAAATAAAAGCAAATGAGTGTAACCCTCCTAAGATGTTCCTCACTCTGATTCACAATCAGTTGTGGGAAGGGCATAAGCAGGCTCTGAGAAGCTCACCGGAAGGCAGAAAGACGCCCTGCTCACCGCCCTCTCCACCACAGCTAACACATGAACCTCTTCTGCTTATAGATCCGGTGGGCCACCAATCTCCTCAACTCAAATGTCTATCAATGAATGAATGAATTAGGAAAATGTGGTACAAGCATACGATAAACTGTAGGGCCTGAAAAGAGGTTTTCTGTCTGTCTGTCTATTTATCTATCCATATATCTATCCATCTGTCTACCTACCTACCTACTTATCTACCTACCTACCTACTTGTCTGTCTGTCTGTCCATTCATCCATCCATCCATCCATCCATCCATCCATCCATCCATCCATCTACCTACTTGTCTGCCTGTCTGTCTGTCTATCTTCCTATCTATCTATCTATCTATCTATCTATCTATCTATCTCTCATCCTGGGATTTGCAGGTGGAAGCACATCTGTCCCCTTCAGCCTTCTCTCGGGCATGGTGACATGCGCACATACCTGATGGCGGGGGTTGTACACCTTCTCGGCTGCCATTGTGAGGGGCAGGTCCAGCAGGGAGAGGAAGGTAAGTCGGGGCGACACCTGGAGCATGAAGTAGTAGAGCCCCACCACCTTCACCAGGCTCCGCAACAGGATGTTGGCGTTGAAAGGAAGCCAGCGGCTCATCAGGGAGGTGTCGGAGCTCAGCCGCGAGTTCAGCTCCCCTGGGGAGGACAGAGAGGGTGATGGAAATCCACACACCGGAGACCCCGAAAACTCCCTCTCGGTCCTCTGGCTGACTCATCCTCTCAGCCTTTACAAAGAGACTGGGCTAGACCTCTACCCTGCCCTAAAAAACTGCCAGGCTCCAGCAGGGAGGCAGACAGGAGAGTAACTGAGACTCCAGGAAGGGCCAGAGCGCCCAAGACCCAGATGCCAGCTTCACCTGTCTTGGTCTCCTGGAAGAATCCAAGGTCTTGGCGCAACAAAGACGAGAAAAGCTGCTCTCGGATCCGCAGGTTGATCCTGGACATGGTGAAGGTGAAGGAGCCTCCTCGGCAGCCTGCGGAGAGGGAGCTGGGGGGCGGGGCAGAGGGGGCGGGGCAGGCAAGGGAAGAGCAGGTGGAGAGAAAGATGGAGAGAAGGGGGAGGGAAGAGAGCAGTGAGAACATACAAATAAACAATTAGGAAGGGCAGACACAGGAGCTAGAGGTGAGATCACTCTCACATGTACAGATCCCTGTGTGCCCAAGGCCCACTGGCCACATGGGCTTCCAGAGGAAGCATCGGTAAACCCCCGCCCCCCATCCTGTGGATAGCCCCAGTTACCATTCTCATCTTTAATCCTTGGAAGAGCCTCCTAAATCAGCCAAATTCTTAAAATAAAAACTAAAAGAAGAAGTATTTCCTAAATGCATAAAAGCAGGTGTTACATGAAACGATGGGCTTTGGGTGCACACAGTAAGAATAAAAAGAGCAGCGGATGGAAGAAATGTGTGTGTGTATGTGTGTGTGTGTGTGTGTGTGTGTGTGTGTGGTCTGCATGAGGGTGTACATGAACATCCAAGTGTACAGCTCTCTCTGCGCATGTGTGTACATGTGTGTATGCTGTATGTGCATGTGTACATATACATGTGTACAGTGTGTGCGTGTGCACATGTGTGTATGCATGTGTGTGCTTATATGTGTCCATATGCATATGTGTGTGTGTCTAAAGGTTGACACACCAGATGTCTTCCTAGATCACTTTCCACCTTATTTTTTGAAGACCGGGTTTCCCAGTGACCCTAGAGCCCCCATTTCTGCTAGACTGGCCATGCACCATCGCATGAGATCCACCCGTGTTCACCCCACACGCTGAGACTCACAGTGCCCGGGTGCTGGAGACTCAAACCCAGGTCCCCGTGTTTGCACAGTAAACACGGGATTCACTGAGCTGGCTCCCTAATCCGGGAGCGGCAGGTCTGAAAGCAAGAAACAGCAGGATGCTGTCTGGGCGTCAGGCTGAGGCCCCAGTGCAGGACTGAGGTTTGTGGGGTGGAGACAGCAAAGGGGGGCATCATTAGGAAGGACCAGGAGGGGGTGTGATGCACTGGGGTTCCCAGCACACGGTGTGGGAGGTGAGGGTCCCTAACCAGCAGCAGCGTCCCTGGAACAACCGGGTTTATAAAACAGAGCCAGGTGTGGAACAGCATCTGAGAGTGCCATGGTGACCTGAGATAGTGCAGAGGAAGGGCGGTTTTCCTTTTTGTTTTTTTTTTTTTTCCTGTTTGTTTTTTTTCTTTTTCTTTTCGTTTTTTTTATTGGATATTTTATTTATTTACTTTTCAAATGTTTCCCCTTTCCAGATCTCCCCATCAGAAACCCCCTATCCCATCCCCCCTCCCCTGCCTCTATGAGGGTGCTCCCCCACCCACCCACTCCTGTCTTCCCGCCCTGGCATTCCCCTACACTAGGGTATCGAACACCCTCAGGCCCAAGGGCCTCTCCTCCCACTGATGTCCAACAAGGCCATCCTCTGCCGCATGTGTGACCGGAACCATGGGTCCCTCCATGTGTACTCTTTGGTTGGTGGTCCAGTCCCCGGGAGCTCTGGGGGTTCTGGCCAGTTGACACTGTGGCTTCCACCACAGAAAGAAGAATATTTTTATGAAATCAAAAAGCGCTGTGTGGGCCATCTCAGGTGATAAAGGCACTTGCCACCATGCCTGGTGCGGACCTGAGTTCCGTCTCTGCACCCCACACGGAGGAAGGGCGGGGCTGACTCCAGCAAGCTGTCCTCAGACACTGGGGTGCATATGCCTACCCTTACCCACAAGAGAGAGACAGGGTGCGTAGTTCAGAATGGGACATACCCGAGAACAGGCCACACTTAAGGATCTACAACAGGAAAATCCTCCAAAGAAGACAGAGTGGATCCGAAGGTGGAAGGGAGGGTCACAGATGCTAATTGCAGAACGAGATCGGCATGAACCACAATAGCCAAAGCTACAGAGATACCAAAGCTACAGAGATACCAAAGAGAGACAAAGCCTGAGAGAGACAGGAGAGCGGGGAATAGACCCACAAGGAGCTCACAAGCACTTGGGAGGCAGAGGCAGGCGGACTTCTAAGTTCAAGGCCAGTCTGGTGTACAGAGTGAGTTCCAGGACAGCCAGGGCTACACAGAGAAACCCTGTCTCGGAAAACTAAAATAAAAAATAAATAAATAAAAAATAAAGGAGTTCACAAGAGAAAACAAGACAAAACAAAACCAGCAAAACTAAAATGGAGGGAGGCAGAGGCAGGCAGATTTCTGAGTTTGAGGCCAGCCTGGTCTGCAGAGTGAGTTCCAGGACAGCCAGGGCTACACAGAGAAACCGTCTCAAAAAAAAAAAGAAAAGAAAAGAAAAGAAAAAAAACTAAAGTGGAGGCCTAATGAAGGACTAGGGAGAGAGAAAAAGAAACACACACACACACACACACACACACACACAGTGAGAGAGAGAGAGAGAGAGAGAGAGAGAACCTGCTCCCTCTCTCTGTACCTGGGTCCTCTCATCCTAGTCAAAGCTCAGCCAATAGCCCCCTTTTTATTTGTTTGCTTAAGACTGCAGGCTTCTGGGTCTGTATAAAAAGAGTCAAAGGCAGGCTGGAGAGATGGCTCAGAGGTTAAGAGCGCTGGCTGCTCTCCCAGAGGTCCTGCGTTTAATTCCCAGCGACCCCCCTGGTGGCTCACTGCCATGTATGCTGGGATCTGGCGCCCTCTTCTGGCCGGCATCTGTACATGCAGGTAGAACTCTATATATAATTTGTGCCTTGTGCAAAACTAAGTCAGCCCCTGTCCAGTCGTACTCTACTACAGGGACCTGAAGTCAATCACCTCTCACCTCCCAACAGAGAACAGACACATGAAAAAGATGGCGCTCGCAAAGGCGTCGGGGTCGAAATCACCTCCCAGGATGTCAATCACACGACCCGAATAGTGAGGGATTAACGTCTCCCCTGTAAGAAGCAAGAAAGATAAGGAGGCTGCGCCCTGCCAAGGCCTCCCGGCTCCCTCGCACAGCGGTCTCCCCCTCTCACCCAGCACAGCCACCACCAGGAAGAAGAAGGCAGCTATGAGGAACGGCAGGTCCGGCCTGGACAGCTTCAGCAACCGCTTCATGAGCGCTCGGTTGCCCTCCTGGCCTGGTTCCTTCTCCTGGGCTGCAGCGGGGCTCAGCACCGCCCACACGGCCCGGCCCAGCGCGGCGGCCCCATAGCCAGCCAGCAGCCAGCCCCAAGAGGCAGAAGCCGCTCGGACTGCTGGGGTGCTCACCGCGCCTCCCGCCAGGGCTCTCAGCGAGAATAACAGGGGAGTGGCCAGGCAGAGCAAGGGCAGAAGGGCCCCCACAAGTCCCGGCAACCCCCCCACTTGTAGCAGTCCCCACAGCACTCCAAGTCGCAGGGTGCCCTCCAGCCAGAGTCCTGGCAGCCCCCGGGGAAGCAGATTTCCCAGAGACCCTTGTAGCAGCCCAAGAAAAGCCATGTCCGCCAGAAGCAGAGAGGCCCAGGGCCTCAGGTAGGACAGCGCCATGGTGGGGTCTGCGGAAAGAAAGGGAGAAATTAGGGGTGTGGAGTTCCAACCCTGGTCACGGGCCTCCTGCCCCAAATCCACACTGAGGCCTCTTGCTCGTCCGAAAGGTCCCCTCCTAGTCCAGTCTCTCCTAGGATTGATGGCACGCCGCGCTATTCTCACACACAGACACACAGACACACAGACACACTGACACACACCACGGGGTGGGGGTGGGGAGGTCTGCTGCCACCGCGTCTGTCTCCCTGAAGCTTGTTGGTGTTAGCCAAGAAGACTCAGTCCGCAGACACACCTCTCCCACTCCCGGGTCCTTGGGGCCAGGAGGCGCGGTGCAGGCAGGGGCGGGATGCGGGGTGGGGGTAGCGGTAGAGGGCTTGGGACAGGAGGTTCGGAGCAGGGGCGCTGGGCCGTCGGCGCGGCGCCCCACAGAAGACCCGGGACGCAGGGCAAGGGAGTGGGGCGGAGAACCTTGGGCAAGGGGTGAGGGACAGAGGACCTGGGACACTGGGTGGGGCAGGGCACGGAGCAGAGGACGTGGGGCAGGGCGTGAGAGGCAGAAGACCCTGGACAGGGGACGAGGAGTGGGGAGCGGGATGGGGACACCAGGGATTTGGGAATGGACCGCACCCCGGCTAACGCTCGGGTTCTATCCAGAGGAACTCACCTGCGGCTGCCCGGGGAGCTTCTGGAACTGCTTCTTCCCAAACTGGATCTCCAGGGTGCGCCGCGACGCCCTCGCAGTGAGCGCGCCCGGGACCCGCGGCTTTCGCTTTCACTTCGCGGCCGTGGTCGCGGCGCTGCGCTCAGTCGCCAGCAGGTGGCGCCTGTCAGTCTGCGGGTGCGGCGAGCGCCCCGGCACCAAGGAGGCTTACGGGAATACGGTTCAGAGGTGGAGAACAGTGGCCTGAGCCCCGGATTCGCTGTCCAGTAGGTTTGAGGAAGGGGAAAGAGGAGGAGGAGAAAGACGGAGGGAAGGGAATGGTCGTGAAGGGAGGAGGAGGGGAGGGAGGAAAATGGAGGAGGGAGTGGCTTTAGGTCCTCTCCCAGAGGACCACACAGGTCCCCACCTCGAATTGCTTTGGAAAAAAGGAGGGAGACGGAGGGGGGAAAAGAGAAGAGAGGCTTGAGGGTTTGTTTGTTTCCAGGCAAGCTAAAGAATTGGGGTCTGGCCGGGCGTGGTGGCGCACACCTGTAATCCCAGCACTTGGGAGGCAGAGGCAGGCGGATTTCTGAGTTCGAGGCCAGCCTGGTCTACAGAGTGAGTTCCAGGACAGCCAGGACTACACAGAGAAACCCTGTCTTGAAAAAACCAAAAAAAAAAAAAAAAAAGAATTGGGGTCTGGGGGAAAACCAGGCCTTGCAAGAAGGCCCCCCGCTCCTATCGCCAGGCCAAAGGTTCCCTTTCACAGATTTTGAACCCAGAAGGTTCTGGCCCTTTGTCCTCAAGACTTTCCTCGCAGCACACCGCACCTTCGTGAGGGCCTGGGTGAGTGCCAGGCCTGAACCTGCTGCTTGTGAGGCAGTCAGAGGCCGCTGTAGGCTAACACCGTCAAAGAGGGGTAGTCCTCTGGGCTCAAGGGAAGATCCTCACAGAGCCTGGTGAGGGGCCAGGTTCCATTCTCAGAGGTGAAAATAAAGTGTCTTGGCGGCTTACCACCATGCCCACCATGCCCCTGCACCAGAGAGCCACAAGCAGGAGTGACTGGACGGGCTGAAACTACCTATAAAGCAAAAATCCCCTTAGAAATGCTGGTGTGACTACCCAGGAGTCCCTTGACGTTCAAATGATGGGGGGGGGGCGTTAAAGCAGGTGCTGCTGTGTGGCTATGCCAGGGCTCAGGGCCTTAGGACCACCCCTGGTGGAGAAGGCTCCCCCTGGCTGTTCTGGCTCTCGGAGTCCTCTAACCCCTGACCTGGCTCCTGAGCACTCTGTCCTGAGCACTCTGCCCTGAGCACTGCCCTGAGCACTCTGCCCTGAGCACCCTGCCCTGAGCACCCTGCCCTGAGCACTCTGCCCTGAGCACTGCCCTAAGCACTCTGCCCTGAGCACTGCCCTGAGCACTCTGCCCTGAGCACTCTGCCCTGAGCACTCTGCACTGAGCACTCTGCCCTGAGCACTCTGTCCTGAGCACTCTCCCCTGAGCACTGCCCTGAGCACTCTGCCCTGAGCACTCTGCCCTGAGCACTCTGCACTGAGCACTCTGCCCTGAGCAGTCTGCCCTGAGCACTCTGCCCTGAGCACTCTGCCCTGAGCACTCTGCCCTGAGCACTGCCCTGAGCACTGCCCTGAGCACTCTGCCCTGAGCACTCTGCCCTGAGCACTGCCCTGAGCACTGTCCTGAGCACTCTGCCCTGAGCACTCTGCCCTGAGCACCTCTGCACTTAAGAGAAGGCCCAGGCCTTTGTTCTTTCACTTCTCCCCCTCCCCCACCCCACAGATTCCGGCTCTTCTCTTGTGCTCACACCTGGCAGCCAGGGGTGAGGCATCATGAAACTGAACCTCAGCACATCTTCACATTCAATATCCAGTGTCAACACGGTGCTGCTTGAGCGTCCCCGTGCTTATTGTCATCACAGAGTCCTCCCGGTCACCCCCAAAACATACACGAGGGGCCACAGTGGAGTCCCGAGACCACGACACTCCCGGAAGGGCTGTGAGCCCAAATGAAATTGAAAATGAGTCTCCAAAGAGAAAAGAGACGGTGACGGGTCGCCGAGGGGTGCGAGAAGCAGCTGAAGGTCCGGAAGATCCTGGTGCTTGGAGCCGCCTGGTTTCTGGTTCGCTCCCTAGCCCTCCCGCCTGGCCCCACTCAGCCACAGCCAGGGCCGTTTATAACCATCTTTTCTTTTATTGTACACAGAAGGTACCGTGAGCACGGTGCCGAATGAGAGGGTGAACAGGGCGTCTCCACAGCCTCAGAGCTGTCTCCAGCCCAGGCTGGGCCCTTCCTTCTGCTAAGACTGAAGCAGACCCTGAGTCTGCCAGCTCGCCAGGGCCGCGGTGCTGGGGGAGGCCCGCCCAGCGGCCATCACGGAGCGGCCTCTCGGTACTTGTACAGCAGATCACTGACGTCGGAACTCTCCACTTTCACCCAACCGTCTTCCTTCATGTGGTACACTGTGGGTGATTGAGGAAAGGACATGGCGTCAGGCCTTTCTTCAGTCAGTCTCTGCCACGGTGGTGTGGCGTAGGCAGCAGCAGCTTACACGAGCATTAGGCGCGCACACACACACACACACACACACACACAGTGTTCTCAGATCTGACAATCTCCACTCATCTCCCCCGAGTCTTCCAATCTAAGCTCCCCCCCCTTCTCCCAGGTGCTGAGGGAGCCCTGGTCTCCCAGGTGTTGTAGGGAGCACTACTCTTCCAGGTGTTGTGGGGAGCACTGGTCTCCCAGGTGTTGTGGGGAGCACTGGTCTCCCAGGTGTTGTGGGAGCACTGGTCTCCCAGGTGTTGTGGGGAGCACTGGTCTCCCCAGGTGTTGTGGGGAGCACTGGGCTCTTACTGTTGACGACTCCTCCAGAATAGTTGTCTCTGTGCGTAGCATAAGCAATAGCTCTCCGAGCAAGGTCGTAGGCCTCTTCAGGTCGGAGGTCCTGCCGGTAACCGCTGTCCATCACCCCGTAGGCATATGTGTTCCCGCTGCCGGTGGAAAACATCTGTCCCGAGAGCCGAGTCCCATTGTCATCTACGTAGTAAAGTCCCGGTCCCTAGAGGGTGGAGACCATTCGAAGTTGAACTTGGAAATGGTTCATTGATCATATAAAGACGAAAGTGTGACTTGTGGAGAGCGGGCAACCTAGTGACTCCATTGTAGAAACATTTGAGTTAAGACAGCATACTTTAAAGCCGGGTATGGTGGTGCACGCCTGTAATCCCAGCACTTGGGAGGCAGAGGCAGGCGGATTTCTGAGTTTGAGGCCAGCCTGGTCTACAGAGCAAGTTCCAGGACAGCCAGGACTACACAGAGAAACCCTGTCTCGAAAAACCAAAAAATAATAATAATAATAATAATAAAAAATAAATAAATAAAAAAAGACAGCACACTTTAGGGGACTGGAGAGGTGGCTCAGTGGTTAAGAACACTGACTGTTCTTCCAGAGGTCCTGAATTCAATTCCCAGCACCCACATGGTGGCTCACAACCATCTGTAATGGGATCTGATACCCTCTTCTGGTGTGTCTGAAGACAGCGATGGTGCACTCATATACATGAAATAAATAAATCTTTTTAAAAACAAAAAACAAAAAACTGTAACAATGTGTTTATAAAAAACAAGAGAGCACACTTTGGTAAACACAGAAACCTGGACCAAGCGCACGCGTGTGTGTGCGCGCGTGTGTGCGTGTGTGCGTGTGTGTGTGTGTGTGTGTGTGTGTGTGTGCGTGTGGGGGGTGATGGGTAGGAGACCTCTGGCCTCTCACAGGGGGGAGCACGGGCACAGGCTACCCACCTTCTTGTCCCAGCCACAGATCATGCTGCCCATGGAGAGGCCCAGCCCCCGGTACTGCAGCATCATGTTCGAGAGCAGCTTGGAGGCCGCAGACACGGAGATGCGTTCACCATTCCGCAGATAGTACAGCCTGTGCGGGAGGAGGGCGGCCTCAGGGGTGGCAGGCACTCTCGCATTCTCTCCCACAGTGAGGGAGAAGGGATTGTGGAGATGAGTGCTTGGAAGGTATGGACTGTGTGACATGAGAATAAAGGAGAGGCTGGGAATTTACAATCTCCGAACCACATTTTAAGAGCCCAGCCGATGGCACCATCCTGCAGGTTAAAGAACTGCCAGACTATGAGCAGGGACACGGGATAGGATTTGAGAGGTTTTTCATCTCACAAAGGCTTTTTTTTTCTTTTTAAATCCCTTATGGTTGCTAAAATGGATCACCGGGTGGGTGTAAGTGGCCTGGGACATGGTGGGGGCAGGGGGCGGAGCTGAACAAATGAGATGGTAAAATCCACCCACCTGCACTCCTTGGCCAACAGCCTCTCCCAGTACTGACAGTCGGCGGCACAACCGGACATGGTGCCAAGCAGGTAAGGGTTAATCTCGATCACCTTGTTCATCCTCTTGGAGGCTGGAAGAGTTTTGAGATCAAAGATATGAGCCCACGGCTTCCTCCTCCCAAGCGCCCCCGACCCCGACCCCGACCCCCGACCCCAGCCCCAGCCCCAGTCCCACCCCCACCCCACCTCCGCTCTAGCTCCATGCTCGCTCTATCTGAACTTCCGGTGCAGGCCTTCCGACCCCTGGAGCACACATACTCACAAATGTAACTCCCTGCCGTGGCCCTGGAGTCCACGGCCACGATGACTCCATGCTGGAACTTGAAGGCGAGTGTGGTTGTGCCGTGGGCCATCTCAATCTGAACATTTCTTTCCTGGTCGCCACCAAAGGACCTCAGGAATGCAGTGGGCTAAGAGAGGCAAGGGACAGGGGCACCTCAGTGCTAGGAGGCTCTGGCAGGGCGTCAGGGTGAGGAGGGGTCTGTGGAGGAGGGGTCTGCAGACTCTGGATGGCAACAGCTCCGAAGAAGGGCAACTGGGATTCAAGCCCACCAGCCTTCCCAGCACGTGGGAGCAAAGGTCGTGGTAGCCAACGGCAAGGTGTTTCCTGGTCCGTGGCTACTTCGGTTCCAGAAACGCACATTTTAATGACTTATTCTCATTTTACAGTAGAGGGGCTTGAGGCCGAGGCCAGCTAACGTGTCCTAGGACACACAGGGCGGGTTGCTGAGGCCAGGTTAGCCACCCAAGTTCATAGCTCTTCCAAGACAACTATGCAGCCCCTGTAGTAGTTAGCGGCGGGTCTGTGAAGGCGTGGTGATCTGTGCGCGGTGTCCTGGGATGGGCACCAACCATCTTCTCAGCCTCTTGCCTGACTCTCTCCTTCTGTCCCTCCCCCACACCTTTCTCTCAGCCCCCTTCCCCCACTCCTCCCCCCCCCCCATGCCTTAATCTCCACGTTGGTTCTTCAGGTTAGCCTGGATGATGCTCTCCTGGACAGCCCCTCCAGGCTTCCTCACCTCCTCAGACCCAGGCAGACACTCCTTCCTCTGTGCCCCACCACCACCCCCTCCCCCCACCACCCCCCACCCCCTACCTCCGGCATCTCTCAAGAACGCCCTACAGTCCTCACCTGCATTCCCCGGGGAAGCGCGAGCTCCGGAGCTTGCACGGAGAAACTGTAGTGTCCCGGGTCCGAGCGACACCCGCTTCCTGCATCCTGGGCAGCCCACTCGGGCCGCTGCCCGCGAGCTGCACCGCACAGATCCAGTAACGCCATGACCACTTAGCCCGGGAGATCCGTCGACTCTCCGACAAGGAAGTGAAAGCGAAAGCCACAGTACCAAGGGGAGGGAACCGGTCCCCACCCCCACCCCCTGCCCTTTCCGAGCAGAGCCCAGTCAATGAGTGTCTGAACTTAAAAATGTGTTGGGGACGAGTTTTCCTGCTGCCACGTCGGTGAAACCAGCTAGAGAACGGGCTGTGGAATGGAAGAAGAGGTGCGCCTTCGGAGGCCGCCTAGCAGTGGGGTGCATCAAGACCCACAGGCGGGGCGGGGGAGGGGGGGGGGGGGGGGGGGGCATCTTCCGGGAACAGCGGAGGACTGGATAGGGTCCTGTCGCCTAAAGAGGTGCTGTAGAAAGTTGGAACCTGAGAGGAGCATTGAGCAGATTCACCCAGGCGTGCGTCCCGGGGGTGGAGGCACACTCAAACCAGCATCATTTTATAGAAACTGGAAATGCGATAACTGGATGCACCGGGGGTCTTTAGGTCCTGGGGCGACCAGGAAAAAATAGGGAAGGACGAACCAAGAAGAGGGCGCAGTTCGGGTCTTTCCATGCCACTCTCGGTTCAACAGTCTCACCACCCTGAGGCCACCCACGAGGACGCGCCCTTCTGCCCAGGGCTGCTCAAGTCGCACAAGTCAGGGCTGAGCGCTCCTTCCTTGAATCCTAAACCCCACCTCTCTCTGCAACCTCTGCGGACCTTATCTGCCCAGCAACTGCTGACGTCACACACAGGGCTCTCCCTGAATGGAAGAGATTTACTGGTTAATCCTATGTTTCATTGAGATTATCCCGGCGTGTGCCGCTGAGATGAGCAGTCCAGAAAGAAATCTGAGCGGGCGAAGTTATCCGTCTGGTTTACTGGGTTCCCCACCCGCTGCGCTGCCGCGCTTCCTCTAGCCTCAGCGAGGAAGAGAAGGACTCCAAGATGCACTTGCTGATGTCTTGGGGTGTGGAGAGGGAGGGGCTGGCGCCCGGTCCTGCTCAGCACTAGGAGTCGGTGGGTGGTTAGGAAAGAGAAATGAGAGTCCCGGGAAATAAAAGATGACGGACCCAGCAATGAAACAGAATTCCAGAGGCTGGAGAGATGGCTCAGCGGTTAAGAGCACTGAGTGCTCTTCCAGAGGTCCTGAGTTCAATTCCCAGCAACCAACCACATGGTGGCTCACAACCATCTGTAATGGGATGATGCTTCTTTCTGGTGTGTCTGAAGACAGCGACAGTGTATTCATATAAAATAAAATAAAATAAAATAAAATAAAATAAAATAAAATAAAATAAAATAAAATAAAATAAAATAAAATAAAATAAAATAAAATCCTTTAAAAACCTCCAGAATTCCAAAGAACGGGACACTGGGCTGGGGAAGGGGGAGGGTGCTGGCGAATTCATCGAGCAGTTTGTGGGAGTTGAGAAACAGAAGCCACAGTACAAAACATCAGCTTTATTATAAATATCAAGAACCCACAGAGCACCCATAGGCCAGCCTATGCCTTTGGTTTATTGCAAGCTGCTTGTCCTTTCTGTACATTTTGGGCGTTTCTTCTCATTCTATCCCAACACCACATAAACCAGGTTTGTGTGTTCATGCCGCCGTGATACAAGCTCAGCACCGGGAGGGTGGAGACAGATTCAGCAGCGCAATATTAGCCTGGGGACCTCAAACCCCGTCTAATAGGTCATGACATTTGTGGTAAATTCCGGGCATCTCCTAGAGGACACATTTTCTCCCGTAACGAATACCTCCGCTCCTCCACTATCTCCGCGGGTGTGGTAACACCTTCGCTCCCAGGTTCTCAGCCACACAGAGCAGAGCACGGGAGGGGGGTAGCGCGCAGTGTGCCTTCCAGAGGCCCGTCACTCTGAAGGAGCCACAAGAGCCTCCACCATGGCCCGGTAGCACCCTCCCCTCTCCATGAGCTGCAGGTGGGTGCCCTGCTCGCAGACAGAGCCTTCCTTGAGAAAGAGGATGTGGTGGGCCTGCTCTGCCAGGCTGAGCTGCTGAGTGATAAGAAGAACCGTCCGAGAAGCCCACTCCGGGCTCTCGTACAGGAGCCGCTGGACCTGCAGAAACACACAGACGTTACAGTCGGGGGGGGGGGCCTCTCCACCCAGGAGGCCCCTGTGCGTCCAAGGCTGGGACACGTCATCATTGCCCAAGGATGCCGGGATCCCTGGCCTGGAGTGCCTCTCCAAACCTTTGACTTGTTAAGGTGTCTTCTCAAGAAGAGGTACAGCACGAACGGAAGAGCAGAAGCACGGCGGGGGGGGGGGGGGGAGGAGGGGGGGGGGGAGGAGGGAAGGGGGGAGGGGGAGAGGGAGGGGGGAACTGAATAGTCCCTCATCTCTACCCATAGGCTGGGAAACTTTAAAAGAAAATTGTTCTTCTCCCATATACTACATCCCAACCGCTGTCTCCCCGTCCTCCTCTCTTCCCAGTCCCTCCTCCTCACCCCCCCAGGACCCACCCCACAGGTCACCCATGTCATATATATTTTGAATAACTCACTAGTTAACTGAGAAACTTTTTATCAATTATTTTTATTTTATGTCTATTGGTGGCTTGCCTGAGTGAGGGTGTCAGAAACTCTGGAACTGGAGTTGCAGACAGTTGTGAGCTGCCATGTGGGCGCTGGGAATTGAACCCGGGTCCTCTGGAAGAGCAGCCAGTGCTCCTAAAACTGATCGTCTTAACGGCCGAGCCGTCCCTCCAGCCCCCAAACTGAGAGTTTCTATACTCAATTTAAAGAAATGTAAGGCAGGGCTGGAGAGACAGCTCAGCAGTTAAGAGCACTGGCTGCTCTGCCAGAGGACCAGGGCTTGAGTCCCCGCCCCCACATGGCGGCTCACAGCCATCCATAACTCCAGTTCCAGGGGACCCATACCCTCCTCTGACTTTCAGAGGCACTAGGAACATACATGCATTCAGGCAAAACATATAAAATAAAGTAATCTTAATTTCTTTTCTTTTCTTTCTTTTTTTTCTTTTTTTTCTTTCTTTCTTTCTTTTTTTTTTTTTTTTGGTTTTTCGAGACAGGGTTTCTCTGTGTAGCCCTGGCTGTCCTAGAACTCATTCTAGACCAGGCTGGCCTCGAAACTCAGAAATCTGCCTGCCTCTGCCTCCCAAGTGCTGGGATTACAGGCATGCACCACCACGCCCGGCTAAATTTCTTTTTTTAAAAAGGTGTAACAGTAACAAAGAACATGAGAATTTGGATGCTTTGTATCTGGGCCTAGGCTCCACTGCTCAATAGCTGTGTGACTTTTAGAAGGTTAATCAACCTCTCTTAGCCTCTATTTTGCCATCTACAGAATAAACACAGCAAAGGACTCAGATGGGCAAATTAGTACAAAGGTTGGCACAGACTGAGACACAAAGCTGAGCCCGCAGATGGTTAGGACAGGAGCGCTGTCCGCTGGTTCCCGTGTCCTGAGAAGAGCTGATGGGAACCGAGAATTCCAAGGACAGGTTTGAACAGTTATGTTGTTGGTGTAGCTAACACAGGATGAGTAACAGAAGCAAAGCTCCCACGGGAATGAGACTTCAGGAAGATGACATGGCAGGGTGACCCCACCCTCCCCCGCCGAGCCCGCTCTCCGGAGGAAGCAGCAGGAAGATTAAGGGTCTGAGGCCAGCATGGTCTCCACCGTGAGGTCCAGGCCAGCCAAGACCACATAGCAAGATGGCTTAGACAGGCAAGGGTGAGAGCCAGAGCCTTACCCGTAGCTGGTTGCCAGCATCCAGGGCACTCGTGGCATCGTCCAAGATAAGCAGGCGTGGCTTCCGGATCAAGGCTCGGGCCAAGGCCACCGCCTGCCGCTGACCTCCTGACAGCTGGTTCCCAGTCTCTCCTACCTCTGCAGAGACAAGAGTCCAGCTGAGCTGTAGATTGGTGTGTACATACACACACATACAATACACACTCACATACACAGACACACACACATACATACACACTCACATACACAGGCACACACACATACACAGGCACACACATATAATCACATACATACACACATGTACACACAGACACATACACTCACATACATATACACATAGACACACAGATACACTCACATACATATATACATACACACATACATAGACACAGAGACACTCATATACATACACACATACATACACACTCATGTAGGCACACATACATACTCACATACACACACACACTCACATTCACACACAGACACACACAGACACACTCACATACACACATACACACTCACATACACACATACATACACACTCACATACATACTCACATACACACACTCACACACAAACATACTCACATACACACATAAACTCACATACACATGCACACATGTACACACACACATACACACAATATATACACACATACATTCACATACATTCCCTCAGGGTATGATACACACTCACATACAGAGGCACACATACATACTCACATACACACTCTCTCACACACACCCACACGAGGGCACGGACAGAACTGACAGAGGCGGCTGGAAAGGGAGGCCCTCTGAAGGCGATGGAGTCCTGAGGATGAGAATCTTAGAACCGAGTTTCAGCTACGAAGAGACATCCCAGGGGCATGAGGGATTGAACAATAAAGGCAGGATTGTTGGCGTGGGGATGTGGGATCACAGATACCTGTGTCATAGCCCTGAGGGAATCCAGAGATGAAATCGTGGGCTCCAGACTCCATGGCCACAGCTGTGATTTCCTCCATGGTCGGAGTCCGGGTCAGGCCATAGGCAATATTTTCTCGAAAACTTCTTCCAAATAGCAGCGGCTCTTGTCCCACTGCGGCCACCTGCGGTGAAATGGCAAGAAGCACAGACGTGTGTAGGGACTGAAGAGGCACAATCCGGTGCATACCATGCAGTCACATGTCCTTCTGCCCGCCGCCCCGGCTCGGCCCACGGCTGCACACGGCCCCGGCTCGGCCCACGGCTGCACACGGCCCCAACTCGGCCCATGGCTGCCCACCGCCCCGGCTCGGCCCACGGCTGCACACGGCCCCGGCTCGGCCCACTCCTTCTCACCCACCTGGCGGTGCAGGTAGTGGTGATCGTACTCGGCCAGGGGCTGGCCGTCCAGCAGCAGCCGGCCCCTGGTGGGCTGGTACAGGTTCTGCAGCAGTGCGGCCACGGTGCTCTTCCCTGACCCATTGGGTCCCACCAACGCTGTCACCTTTCCAGGGTGCAGGGTGAACGTCAGCCCCTGGAGGCCAGAGAAGCACACAGTGAAAAGTTTGGAGGCCTCTGTCGCTCAGGGTGTGACATGACATCTCACCCAGGAGGAAAACGGAATACACAGCAGACCCTACCCTCTGTGCATGGACTTCTTGGAGGCGTCGAAGGAGAAGAGAGGGGGGCTGGGGCGTGGGAATGGGCAAGAAGCATCACCAGGAAGTCAAAGTGGAGCTTGGAGGGTGGGCATTCCCTCCCAGAAGCAGAAATCTAGTCTGCTTCACAGCTGGCAGCTGGAGTCACATGTTGCTAATTCCTTTGTTAAAAGAACTTTATCTTTTTTTAAAAAAAATTCTTTTAGATTTACTTTTATGTGTATGCGTGCTTTGCCAGCATGTAGATATGAATGCCACGTTCATGCCTTGTGCCCACAGACGTCAAGAGAGGGCATAGGGTCCCCTGGAACAGGAGCAGGTGGTCGTGGGCCTCCACGTGACTTCTGGGAACTGGGGTCCTCTGCAAGAGCAGCACACGCTACGCCCTTGGCCACTGAGCCATCGTGAGCCCCAGAAGCCTCTCCTTGAGGCCTCCTCTCCCTGTATATTATTAGAAGACCAAGCTGGTTCTTTGGTTGGGGTGATTTATAGGCACACGGTTCTCATTGTCACCTCTGAGGGCTAGGGAGAGCCTGGGTCACTGGTAAGGAGACGGATGATGGATGGTAAGGTGAACGGGATGGATGGACAGTACCTGAAGCACCTGGACCTGGGGATGGGTTGGGTAGGCAAAGGAGACATCCTGGAACTCCACGAGGCCTTCCATGTTTAAGGGCGCCAACGAGCCACTGAGTGGAGGGCGAGGGGTCCGGTCCAGGTATTCGAATATCTTCTCCGAGGAGCCCACAGCCTTCTGCATGGAGGGATAGATGGACAGCAGGACCTGCATGACAGAGCGGGGTGTGGGTGAGGCTTGGGTGGACCACGAAAGCAGGCGGGCCGCCTAACCTGCTCGACAGCATTCAGCGAAGAGGCAGCGGATGCGTGCACAGCCGCACAGCGGCGGAGGCTCGGAGGCGGCCAGGCACAGGCGGGGGCTCTGCGGGGGCGGGGCTCACCTGAACCGCGCTGGTGAACTGAAGCTGGTAGAGAACGAAGGAGACCAGGTTGCCGCTGCTGACGGCCCCTCTGACCACCAGCTGCCCGCCGAGGTACAGAATTCCCACCTTCAGCATCATCCCCGAGACCTACAGGGAGACCGTGGGATAAACCGGACTGCAGTGGTCACGTGGGAGGTCCTTCTCCCAGACGAGAGAGACAGGGGAGAGGGCGGGGTCAAGGTCAAACTCAAAGCACAGCTCACACCCTCCACGCCTCACCATCACCTCTGTCTCCTTGTTTAAGGAACATTTGACTTTTTTTTTATTTTTTTTTTTATTTTTTTTAAAGATTTATTTATTATTATATGTAAATACACCGTAGCTGTCTTCAGACACACCAGAAGAGGGCGTCAGATCTTGTTATGGATGGTTGTGAGCCACCATGTGGTTGCTGGGATTTGAACTCAGGACCTTCGGAAGAGTAGTCAGTGCTCTTAACCACTGAGCCATCTCTCCGGCCCCCTGACTCTTTTTTAAAAAAAAGATTTATTTTTTTATAATTCTAAGTTATATGTCTATGTGTGCGCGCGCATCTCTGTCTGTCTATCTGCAGGTCTGTCTGTCTGCAGGTACACGCAGAGTTCAGAAGAGGGTGTCAGAACCCCTAGAGCTACAGCTGCAGGCAGTTGCGAGCTGCCCTACTAAGTGCTGGTCATCAGGAGGCGCAGTCTGCATCCTTAACAGCTGAGCCATCCCGGCCCTGTAAGTGTTACAAAGGAAGACACCCCGGCTCACATCAAGAGCCTCTGGAAAGGAGCTGTCCTGCTGCTGTTTATTATTATTATTACTATTATCATTACTTTTTACTGATTTATTTATTTATTTGTTTATTTATTTATTTTTGTGTGTGAGCAGGCACTACCGTGCACCTTGTGGAAGTCAGAAGACAACCTTCAGGGGTCGGTTCCAGAGATGGATCTCAGGTCAGCAGGCCTGGCAGCATGACAGCAGACACCCTTACCTCCTGAGCCGTCTCACTCCCCCTTTTTACTGTGACAAGTCTCACATCGTAGCTCATGATGGCTGGAAACACAGCAATCCTCCTGCCTCAGCGTGAGTCCTGGGATTACAGATGCGAACCACCACATGGGTTGTGTTCCCATTTCTCAAAACGGGGCAACAGCCTCAGAAAAAGGTAACGTGCCGGGCGGTGGTGGCGCACGCCTGTAATCCCAGCACTTGGGAGGCAGAGGCAGGCGGATTTCTGAGTTTGAGGCCAGCCTGGACTACAGAGTGAGTTCCAGGACAGCCAGGGCCACACAGAGAAACCCTGTCTCAACAAAACAAAACAAAACAAAACAAAACAAAACAAAACAAAACAAAACAAAAAAAGAAAGAAAAGAAAAAGGTAACGTGCTGGATACAGAACTGGTTGGTGGCAGAGAGGAGCCTGGAATCCCTGGTTTAGCTCTCTGCGTGTTCTCATCACCGCTGCCCCTGGCCGCCGGCCTCTGGCACTCTGGCTCCCACCAGCTCGCCCACACAGTGCCAGCATGAAGCACACACCATGCAGGAATGTGTGGTTCTCTGAGAAGCCAAGGAAGGGCCCGAGCGGGCAGAGTGGAGCCTCCCTAACACACAGGTCAAGAGGGCTTTGTGTGCCGCTGTGGAAGGTCGCTTCTTAGCACGACAAAACACTGAGAGAATTAAGGACCGAGAGTGGAGTGATCGAGAACCCAAGGCAACCACTCCCCAGCGGAGGAGGAGCAGGAGGGTTGGGGAACAGCACAAGCAAGACGTGTTCACACAAGGGAGTGGACACCCATCTCCCGCCACTCACACTCGTGGTCCAGACTTCCACGACGTAAGCCAGGGCCTCCTTCTTGTTTAGTGGCTTCATTTCCTCCAACTTCTGCCTGAACTTCTGGGCCTCTCCCTCCTCGTTGGCAAAGCTCCGTACGGTAGGCATGGCCGACAGGGCCTCGAGGGCCACCTGCGTGGACTTCGCTAGGGACTCCTGCACCTTCGCTGCCAGGGACTAAGGGTGACAAGGAGCAGAGACACACATGGGGTGTGCAGATGAGAAAGAATATGACACCTATATTACTTACATGGAGTTTAAGTCAAGAGTCAGAGGGACAGAGGGAAGAGAAAGGTTTATAGCCATACGTCTAGGCAGAAGAGGTGTGGAGGAAATTAATCCAGTTTTCTGTAAGATTTATTCTACTGTGTATGTGTGTGTGCCGAGTGTATAGATCTCCCCGGAGACCAGGAGATAGAGTCAGATCCCTGAGGCTGGAATTACAGACCACTGAGAACGGCCTGGTGTGAGCACTGGGAACCAAACTCAGGTCCCCTGAGCTGTGTCTCTCCAGCCTGGGATCCTATTCGTAAGGATAGACTGTGGCCAGAAGTTAGACAAGCAGGCAGAGTACACAGATGTGTGTGCAGGGCAGTGCGGGGCCAGTGGTCACAGGACAGAGGCTCGGGCTGGTGGAGGAGTGGAAAGCCACCCTGAAAGCAGTCTAGGAGAAACGGAGTGTAGGAGCCGAGGATCTCGGAACATACCTGGTGCACTTTCCCAAGCTTCTTAGGCAAAAGGAAAAGCAGGGGCAGGGTGATCAGGGTGACCAGAGTGAGGTACGGTGACCCCCAAAACATGAACACCAGGAGACACAGGGCTCGCCCCAGGTACCACAGCAGCAGGCTCAGCTTGTCACTAATGGACTCGCACACGCTGGCTGTGTCCTCGGTCACTCGAGATGTGATGGAACCTGCCCAGATAGAGAACAAGAATCAGTGAGCAAGGGGTTCACAGAGGCCAGAGGAGCTGACAGTCGGGGGAAGGGGGAAGGGAGGAGGGGGGAGGGGGCCGGGTAGGCGAGTCAGCACGGCATCCTGAGGGGGCTACCGGGGGATTGGGGAGGTGCAGGAACTTCAATGCAGGGGAAAAGAAAGATCTGGTAGGCCTGCGCTTGGCTGTAAAGGAGCTATAGCTGGGTGTGGTGGCACACACCTTTAATCCCAACAGTCTGGGGGCAGAGGCAGCAAAGGGCAGTCTGATCTAGCAGGCAAATTCTACACCAGCCAAGACTACACAGGGAGACCCTGTCTAAAATAATAGAAATAAAACGCTAATGTAGAATGAACTGCCATTTCCCTGAAAGCTTTCAGCTCCTCAGACACTGTAACTCCGGTCTGTTCCCTGCCACTGGCCCTCCAGTCACCATGGAGAGAAGGGAGGCAGCAGCCAAGGAGGCAGGCCCAGGGTCCTTCAGGAAATGGGGACCCTCGAGTCTGACCCCAGTGCATCGGCCTAGGTAGGCTTCAGCGTCTAGTGTCTAGAATTCAGTTTCTTCCATTTTAAATGAGGCAGTTGGAGTTGAGGGTCTCTGGCTTTCCAGGGCTCTAAGTCTGCCTTTTCTATCAATGAGGAATTTTGAATGCAAATACTGTTTTTCCTAGAGTAAAAAAGACAATGTTTTGCTACATTTGAGATATACCGTGAATAAGAAGGCTTGGGAAGGGGTCACTCAGTTGGTAGAGCTTTTGCCTTAACCTACAAGAAGTCTTGGATTTAGAGACAGGATCTCGTGTAGCCTAGGCTGGCCCCAGATTGACTATGTAGCCGAAAGACTTTGACCTTCAACCTCTAGCTCCTGCCTCCATCCCCCAAGTGTTGGAATTACCACACCCCATCCATGCGGTGCTGGGGATTCACCTGGGCATGTGTGTGTACATGTTTGGGGAGGGGGGGCAGTTGGGAGCGTGTGTGGCGATAGATTATATTATACAAGTGAGAAGGTTTCGTGAGAGACCTGCTTGGTTCTTCAGGAAAAACCCTGTCTCCTGGCGAAGGACAGCCCGAAACACCTCTCCGTGCACACGGCTGTGCATGTGGCCCATGGTGAAGTTGTAGATCCCATCACTTGAAAACTCCAGCGCTGTACTAGAGAGTCGGAGACACAGGAAGATCAGCTCTCTCCTTCCTGGCACAGAGTCACAGATACCCACAGAAGTGCAACTTAAACAGCAGTGCCAACATCCAGTCCCCCCTGCTCCAGGACCCCTGCTCCCATCCCCCGCACCTGGCTACGGTGAGAACAGACATGAGCCATATGTTGCGGGTGAAGCTAGGAGCTGTCTTATCCTGAAGAATCCAGTCGGTGATGCGGCCCGTGAAGAAGGGAATGGCCATTTCCCCTGGAGAGAGGGGAGACACCTCAGTCACAGACGCTGTGAGCGAACCACCCACGACGCCTGCCCCTCTCCCTTCACCGCTGTCCAGAAAGCTGAGCTCGCCCACCCAAGCCTGCTCGGCTACATCAAACTTCTCGGGGGCTGCTTAAGAAACATGGCGGTTAGCAGGGCTTGGGGCACAGGCTGTTAATCCCGGCGCTCGGGGTAGAGGCGAGCAGATCTCTTTGAGTTTGAGACCAGCATGGGCTACATAGTGAGTTCTAGGACAGTCAGAGCTACAAAGAAAGACCCTATCTCAAAGAGGGAAGAAAAGAAGAAAAAGGAAAGGAAAGAGAAGAGAAGAGAAGAGAAGAGAAGAGAAGAGAAGAGAAGAGAAGAGAAGAGAAGAGATGGCAGATGGAGTGTGGAAAGAAACCCTCACACTAGGGCCATGATGTGACGTTCGGCTCCCCAACGCCCTTGTCAGGACCCCTTCTCTGGTCTGGGTCCTTCCCTTTCCGCCTAAGTTGCCTCCTTAGTGGCTCTGATGCTTTCCGGGACCACTTTACTCTTCCTTTCTGCCCATTGTCCTGGAATCCTGCCCTGTCCCCTACGGCCTGCTCTTTCGCCACGAGTCTCCCTTACCAAGGCAGGAGAGGATCAAGAGAACCAGAACCAAGTAGAGACGCCGCTTCTTGGAGCCCAGGAATCCTAGCATCCGACACAGCATGTCTCCAGCGCCCCTGTGGCCACTGGGGGCCCAGAGGCTCCCCAACTTGTGCCACAGGGCGGCTGCGGGTAACGCTGCCACATAACTGATAGCGAAGGCATCTGGACGACTGTTCCAGTGCAGTAATCCAGCGTTGCCACCCTCCCGGAGTGCTCCCCAGGCGGCCAGCTCTCGGAACAAGGCAAGTCCAGGCAGGGCCAAACCCAACGCCGCCACAAGCGGCTGCAAAGCGGCCAGCCAGCCATGGGCTCCCGCGGTGATCCCGAGGACCCCGCGGACCCCTAGTCCCAGAATGGCCCAGCGGCTCAGGCCTACCGCCCAGACCCGGAGCAGCGGCACCTCGGGAACCAACAGGGAGAAGATTCCCGGGAGCACGGGCCGCAGCAGCAGCCAGTCCACCAGCAGCAGCAGGACCGCCGCCAGCCAGGCGTGCGCAGCCATCGAGAAAGCGCTGTCCAGAGTCTGGTCCTAGCCTGGGACTCTCCGCGTCTTCGCTGCACTGGAGTCTCCGCAGGGAGGGAAGAAGGGCGGGTCCGAGGGCGTGCGCGGAAAGTCCCGGGAACCCGCTCGAGCTGGTGGCGCTGGCTGTAAGTGCCAGCGTTTAGAGGAAGAAGAAACCGAAAGCTGCCGCCGAATCACTAGACACGCCCCCTTCTGAGTCTGCCTTGCCCAGGCTGTTCTGGAAGCTGCCGCTGAAGTTGGAGTTAGAGTTCTGCCTAGTAGCCCGGTTCTTCTCCGTGACTCTCATTCTCTCCTTCCCCAACCTTCTTCCGTTGCTTGCGTGAATTTTCCCATCCCAGGCCCCACCCCAGCTTGAGGGCGGGACCCTCTGTCGTCACCTGTCTCTGGGCAGATCTGCTCTGCTCAGGTTGACTCTGGGCGCCAAATGCTTGCTAGAACGACACGCCCCTTGCGCGATGACAGGGCGGGGCCACAGGCTGCAAGTTGCCTGCGCCCCGGGCAGCCGCTGATTGGAAAGCCGAGCTCCGCTCTGCTAAGATGCTGCGGGCCGGAGCACCTACCGCCGGCTCATTCCAGACGGGAGAAGTCCACACCGGGGTAATGGGTCTGGGGGTGAGAGTCAACAGCGTGTGGAGTGACCAGGGACCCCTAAAGCTCTGGAAAGTGAACCAAGAGACTAGGAGACTTAGGAAGCTTGTAGCGCCCAGCGCTTGCGCTCCACCGTGAACGTAGGGTATCCCTGCTCAGAAGCGTGGTGTCCAGGGCTCTGTGGGTGGAGGGATCCGCAGGCGAAGCTGGTGAGAAGGTGCGTGCTTCGGCTCGAGCTGGAAGCGGCTAAGGGAAGCTGCTCCAAAGCGCTTTCGCTTTCACTCTGGACTGCGCAGTGGGGGCTACTGGCTAAATCAAGTGAGGGGCTTGGGGACCCCTGCAAAATAGGTGCTGAGGTGTCCTGGACGAAGCACCTGAGAGAAGGTAATATGGAGGAGGCTCGCTGAAAAGGACCTACCTACACATCAGACAGATCTTTGCTTAACCCAGCCCCAGACAACCTCCGCCCCAGTGCGCGCCAGGATTGCGGGGGTGGGGGGGTTGGGGGGAGGAGAGATGGGGATGGTCGGTGGTCCTCCTTGTCCTAGGTGCTGCCCTGCTCCACCCCCCCACCCCACCCCGGGCCTCCACCACCGCCACCATTCCCATGCTTGCCTGAGAACTTTGCCCGGGCATGGAAGCCTGGAGAGGAGGTGGCACTGGTTTCAGCTCTCTGAAAGGCACCAACCACACGCCTAACGTGGTGTGGAGGAGCAGCCTCTAGAATGGAGTGACCACTTCTGGCCTTTTATTTGTGGTCAGAAAGCACACTCACGTGCAGGGTCCCGGAGATCAGAGCGAGGTGTGGAGCGAGAGAGAAAGGTTGGAAAGAATCTCCCTTGCTGCCACATAGCTGTGGGGCTTAGAAATCAGATCAGTCAGGGTTCAGAATGAGACCTGGGTGAACTTGGAAAGCTCATTCTTCTTCATAAGTCGGTTTTCTCAGTGCGACCGAAGGTCTCTAAGGTGCCTTTTAGCCTAGAAGGCGTGGGGGAAGCAGACATGTCTACCCTCCCTCCCTTATCCTTAATTCTTTCCCTGGCCTGGAAGAACTCTGCTATCCAGAAGTGCCTTCCCCTGGCTGCAGGGACTTCACTTAAATGAACCGTGTGCCCTTCCTGAACAATCCTTGCTGCTTCTGTCCCGCCTCGACTCCCGGCCATGTCAACCCACTGGCCTCTTCCGTGACCCCTGTTCAGAAACCCCGAGGCTCCCCTTCTGAGTAATGTTGCAGGTGGGGGAGATCCAGGACCAGGAAAGACCTGGCCTTGTGTCACCGTAAACCACAATACTAATGCCTGTGGTACGCGCCTCGCAAGCAGCAGGAACGGTGTCCTGGGCCTTCTCCCCCTGTCCTGCTCTCCTCCTCGAGTGGATTAAACCCGTCCTTGCTTTTCAGTCAGGGAAGCGGGGACTTGAGGAAAGGGTTCTTTTCTATGCTGTACCACAGCCAAGCCGTGACAGTCCCCTGCAGCCAGACACAACACAGAAAACGGAGGGAAGTTCCCGCAGGCTGTGTGACCTTGAGTCGGTCACCTCCTGCCGTGGACATTTCCTCTCCCTTAAGACGCTCCCTGCTCTGCCTCTTCTTTCTGCAGACAACCATCATGGCGGTGGAGTTTGACGGCGGTGTCGTGGTGGGCTCCGATTCCCGGGTGTCTGCAGGGTGAGTGTATCGAAGGCCTGTGTGTTGGGGGGAAGCTGGCGGCCCTACGTGCACACTTGTCTTGCCCGCCTCTGAGCAGTATGGGAACCTCCCAAGAAACGAGGCTGAACTTTCCAGAAAGTATCATAATGCACTGATGGAGAGGCGTTCGGGCCTCTGAACCCGTGGCAGAGGATCCGCAGGATGTAAAGACATCGTGTCCCGGAGGGGCACAGGGTCGATTGTAGAGGATCCACAGGGTGTAAGAAAGTGTAAGAAATCCTCCAAGTGTCCTGGAGGGGCACAGGGTAGATTGTAGAGGGACTGGGCCATCTGCAGTTGGGATTTTAAAATGGCGGTTTTGTCAAGCAGCTATCCGATTTGCCTGAGTTTGAAGTGAGTTTGCTGGGTCTCCTGGCTAGTTCCCTCACACACAAGCCAGACTGTGGGTTACATCAGTGCTGCTCACGCCACGCTCCATACCACGCCACGCCCCATACCGTCACCCCTCAGAGTGAGGAACAGCAAAGAAAGTCTGGAAAGAGGCAATTTTTTCCTCTTGTTTCACTTTTTGTTTTGTTTTTGGTTTTCAAAACAGAGTTTCTCTGTGTAGCCCTGACTGTCCTGGAACTTACTATATACACCAGGCTGGTCTCGAACGCAGAGATCCACCTGCCTCTGCGTCCCGAGTGCTGGGATTTAAAGTGTACGCCATCACTGCCTGGCTTAGAGACGCTTTTCTTACCTAGGTGTTCTTTTGTTGTTTTGTTATATAAAAAAAGTCTTTAAAAGTCTAGGATTTGGAGTCTGGAGAGATGGGTCAGCGGTTAAGAGCACTGCTCTTCCATATGACCCGGGTTCAATTCCCAGCACCCACATGGCAGCTCAGAACTGTCTGTAACTCCAGTTCCAGGGGATCTGACGCCCTCATACGGGCAAACATGCAGTCAAAACACAAATGTACATGAAATAAAAATAAATAAATCTGTATCTAAAAGTCTAGTATCTGGGGACTCTAGTATCTAAAATAGGGTCTCTCTTGTAGCCCAGGTTGACCTTAAACTTGCTGTGTCGTCTAGGCTGGTCTTGAACTGCTGCTCCTCCTGGCTCTACCTCCTGAGCGTTAAGAGTACAAGTATGGGGCTGGAGTGATGGCTCAGTGGTTTAGAGCACCGGCTGCTCTTCCGAAGGTCCTGAGTTCAAATCTCAGCAACCACATGGTGGCTCACAACCATCCATAAAGAGATCTGACGCCCTCTTCTGGTGTGTCTAAAGATAGCGACAGTGTACTCACATATAATAATAAATAAATCTTTAAAAAAATACAAATACGGCCACCATGCCCACCTCACGCTCTGCTGGGCTTTGTGTGTGCCAGGCATGTACTCTGCCACCTGGGCCACCCCCACCCACCCACCCAGCACATCTGACTTTGACTACCGCAGTGACTTACTGCTCTGAGACGTCTGTCTTTTTGTTTCCCGCTTTAATCCGAGCATTGCGAGCCCTGCTGTTGACTTGACGTTTGGCTCCTTCCTTACAGAGCAGCGGTAGTGAACCGCGTGTTCGACAAGCTCTCCCCTCTGCACGAGCGCATCTACTGTGCCCTCTCGGGTTCTGCTGCTGATGCCCAAGCCATAGCTGACATGGCCGCCTACCAGCTGGAGCTGCACGGGTACAAAGCCCCGGGGTCCTGCCTCCCCTCCCGCTAGAACCCCCCAGCGGCGTGGCTTTGCCGGTTTTGAGCTCCCACTGGAGTATCTGGGAGCCAGTGTTCTGCATCCGTGAAGAGGAAGTCAATAGCAACTCCATCTCCCCTGTGCTGACTTGAAAAGTGCAGCTCGCTGCCCTGGTATAGGAAATCAGGAAGAAGACGGCCACTTGGCCCACTCGGATATCAGGCAGGGAGAAATCAAGGTCATTGGGACGGAAGCAAGCTTATCATCTGCTTTAACTGATGAGGGCAGGGCCCTTAGAGTCAAGGGAGGGGTTTATCGTTGGGAGTGGGAAGGTGGAGCAGGAGAAGAGCTGAGGACCTCTGGCCTGGAGCTCTGGCTCCCCAGGCACGGGGGAGGGAAGCCGGGATCTGCGGCAGCCGCTGGTTCAAGCGTGACTTGGCAGAGAGGGCAGTGGTGGCCGCAAGGGTGAGACTGAGCAGAGTGCTGGTGACCCCCACTCCCACCATCCGCTTCAGGCTGGAGCTGGAGGAGCCGCCCCTCGTCCTGGCTGCCGCAAACGTGGTGAGGAACATCTCCTACAAGTACCGCGAGGACTTGTTAGCGCATCTCATAGTGGCTGGTTGGGACCAGCGTGAGGGGGGCCAGGTGAGTGTGTCCCCTCCGGGTCTCAGGGTCCCCCACTCCTCTCCTAAGAGAGATGAAAGACGCGTGTCTTTCTAGCTTTGTGGTCTAAAGACAGTTCCTCTAAAGACATACCGCAGCCCAGATGCGGTGGTACGCATCTTCAGTCTCGGCACTCGGGAGGCAGGGGCATGTGGATCTCTGGGTTTGAAGAACTTGATCCATAGAGAGTTCCGGGCAAGCCAGGACTACATTAATGAGACCCTGTTTCAAAACAAACAAAAGCAAATGATAAAAGCACACTGTAGGCTCAAGTGTGGGGGTCCCAGGTCTTCACAATAGCTCATCTAAGGTGACGAAGCTGTGGGGTGACCCTGACCTGACCTGAGGGACCCTCTCACTAGGTGTACGGAACCATGGGAGGGATGCTAATTCGACAGCCCTTCACCATCGGGGGTTCCGGAAGCACCTACATCTACGGTTATGTGGACGCAGCTTATAAGACAGGCATGACCCCCGAGGAGTGCCGGCGTTTCACCACAGATGGTAACTAGCCAACCGAGAGGTGATTTCGGGAGGGCTTCTGGGTGTAGAAAGAATAAGAAAAGAATGGACTGTGAAGAATGGGAAAAGAAATACAAGGGTGGCCAGTCCGTGTCCAAGCGTCTAAAAAAATTATTTACTTTTAATTAGGCATGTGTACATGGGCGTGTCTAGGTGTGGGTTTGTGCGTGTGTATGTGGAAGCCAGGAGAGGATTCTGGGTCCTCTGGAGCTGGAGTGGCACCCGGTGTGGGTGCCGGGAACCAGTGGTTCTCTTAACCACTGAGCGTCTCTCCATCTCCATCTTTTGAAACTGGAAGACATTTGAGAGTGGGAGGGGACAGACAAGACACACGGGAGAAGAGATGGGGCAGGAGGGACCGAGCAGGACTGCCTTAAGCAAATCACAGAAGGGTATGAGGTCACTATGGGACCCAGCAGTGCACTGAGCTATCCCCTACACACACACACACACACACACACACACACACACACACCCTGCCCCCAGCTAGTTACCACGAACCTGATTGTTCAGCATTCGATTATTTGGACAGTTTGTGCTAACCTGTAGGTAACTTGAACGTTTACAGCAGAGACCTGGACAGCTGCTGGTTTGCTGGGCATCATGATGTGTTCTGAGGGGAAAGTGGCAGGTAGTTGGAAAGGGAAGGAAACGTGTATTTAAGCCATTTTCTGCTCCTCTCTCCAATGTGAATCCTCTGCAGCCATCGCCCTGGCCATGAACCGAGATGGCTCTAGTGGGGGTGTCATCTACCTGGTCACCATCACAGCTGCCGGTGTGGACCATCGAGTCATCCTGGGAGATGAGTTGCCAAAATTCTACGACGAGTGACTGTCCCCAGAAGTCCCTTCCTTGTTTGTAATAAACTTTATGGGACCAGAGGCTGGTGTGATGGGCAAAGGTGAAATGTGGGTATCAGAGAGACGCAGTGTGTGGACGGAAGCTTCCTCCCCGGCCCAGAGACCAGCACGCCCCTTCCATTCTTTTTTAAAAATAAACTTGATTATTTAAAAGAACGCAAAAAATAATAAATAAAAGCATCCACACCAAAACTAACCACATTACATCTACACGACTTGATGAACAATGAATAGTAAGAATTGAGATGTAAAACAGAGCCGGGCGGTGGCAGTGCACACCGTAATCCCAGCACTTGGGAGGCAGAGGCATGAGGACTTCTGAGTTCGAGGCCAGCCTGGTCTACAGAGTGAGTTCCAGGACAGAGAAATCCTGTCTTGAAAAAACAACAACAAAAACAAAACAAAACAAACCAGACTCTGTGAAGCTGGACATTAAATTGAACACCTTATTGATCTTTACCCCCAAGCCAAACACCTCCAGAGAAAGAGAACAGAGTCCCCTAGGAGAGAAATCCTCATACATGAGAGGTCAATATGGATTGATGTTTTTTTAATTTTATAGATTTTACTTTTATGCGTTATTTTTTTCTTCCTGCACGGATGTGTGCAGGTCCCTGTAGAGGCCAGAAGAAGGACACTGGAAACCCAACTGGAATCTGCTTGCAAGCTGCCATGTGGGTGCTGGGAACTGAACCTGGGCCCCTGCAAGAACAGCCAGGTGCTTAACCACTGAGCCATCTCTCCTGCCCCTGCATGGGTTTGTAGTATTGTAGATCCCGTGCTGAGGCGATGGGTCAGTCAGTCAAGGGCTGGTTGTGCACAAAAGCGTGGGACCAGGTTGCCAGCACTCTCTTGAAAACCAGGCACAGTGGCACCCACCCAGAACCTCGGTACTGGGGAGGCAGAAACACACCCGCGGATCACAATGGCCGGCAAAATCAACAAGCTGTGGGTTCAGTCAGAGACCCTGTCCCAAGAAGTACAGTAGAGAGAGACTGAGGAAGTCCCCTGTTAATGACCTCTGGCCTCCACACGCCACACAAGATAAATAGTGCTTTAAAATAATGCAAACCATAAAAATTGTCACAGGACTGCTAAACACAGTTCAAAGGTAGAGAGAGAGAGAAAGAGAGAGATGGTTTTAACTCGGGCTTACAGATGAGGGTACAAACCATTGTCCCCTGGCAGGCAGCCCAAGGGAGCCCAGGAGCCATGTTAAACAGCTCCCAGTTCCCATGCTTTTATGTCCTTAGGCAGGGTCATTCCCTTCATCCCCCTGTCAAATAAAGGTGCAGTGACCCAGAGGTGGTTTGTATCTCCCGAGCTCGGCGCCATTTTGCTAATAAACAAGGAAATGAGCAGGCATAGTCCCCTGAGCCTCTGAGTAAGAACCTGAGTGCAGATTCAGTGAGCTCCGAATGGTCCTGCTCCTTTGAAACAGGGTGCTTGTGGTCGGCTAAACTCACAACACCTGGAGCTGCCTCAAACTCTGCTCTTTGATGTAAATGATAGTTTAAGAGCACACACACACACACACACACACACACACACACACAGGAGTATGATAGCCACTGAGAACTCTGGGTAGAATTCAAAAAGCAAGAACTGAAAGTGACCAGTGAGCGGAGTCAGAACTTCCAGCTTCCCTGAAACCAGCCCCAGTGCACACTGCTCAGCTGCAGCCAGGAGGGAGGACTGCAGCCAGGAGGGAGGACTGCAGCAGGAGGGAGGACTGCCTGGTGAGGGGAACCGAGAAGGGATCAGGTGGGGACTCGCCAAGCTCAGTTAGCCTTGACCCCTCAAGCCTGGGACGTGCCTGAACCAGCACCACACAGCCAGCCAGAAGCAAGCTGAAATGCAAACGTATTTAAACTGGAAGGCTTCATTCTATCAATCAGACAACGCATCATTTATTCCAAGAGTCTAAACCATCTCCCAGAGGCAGATGGCTTTTAAAAAAGCATCTGAGACAAAGGGGAAATGAGGGTGAGAAAAATAGATAAAGCCAACGGCTAAATCAAATATATAACAGAACTGTCAAGAAATAATACGACCCGCTGGATGACTCAGTGGGTAATGACCCTTGGATCTACATGGTCAGGGGAGACCTTGGACTCCTTGAAGCTGTCCTCTGACCTCAGGGCACAAAGGCATCCTGCACAACAAGCAGACAGACAGAAAGACAGACAAATAAATACCATGTGGAGCTGGTTTACAAGGGTTGGCAGACCCACCGTGAAATACTTGAGAATTCTAAAGACGGTTGTTAACCACTGGCAACTCGATGTCTGCAGTGGAAATATCGAAGACTATGGAAACCAAAAACACTACAAGTTGGGACTTTTTGAGTTCTCAAAGGACTCAATTTAACATTTAACAGGACAGGTATTGGTCACAAACTAACAGGCAACAGCCGGCTCTGAGTCACAAGGCAGTAAGAGCAAAGAAAGAAAGAAAACCAGGCAGAAGACTAATAACATTCTGTCTTTAGATCTCCATCCCAAAAGCCGGGCAGTGGTGGCGCACGCCTGTAATCCCAGCACTCTGGAAGGCAGAGACCGGCGGATTTCTGAGTTGGAGGCCAGCCTGGTCTACAGAGTGAGTTCCAGAACAGCCAGGGCTATACAGAGAAACCCTGTCTCGAAAAACCAAAAAAAGAAAAGCAAAAGGAAAAAAAGAAAGAAAATAAATCTCCATCCCAAATGCCAAAAGCTATATTCAACTTTTGAAGCCATGTGGGACCAGGACTGAGTGGCTTACACTTGTACTAAAGCAATCCCTGGTTAATTTCAGAAAGCCAGGGTCCTGCAAACTGTGCTCTGTAACAACCTGGCAACTTGGCAACAAATAGATACTTAGAATCCTCAAACTTTGGAAACTAACAAAACATTGGTAACAGGGATTTCAGACAGAACCTCAAATGAAGTAACTCTTTGAACCTGGCTGGTAAAAATGTTACACATGGAAAATGCTACATAGTACTGATCCCAGCACAAGAGAGGCAGAGCCCGCAGATTCTGAGTTCAAAGCCAGTCAGAAATAGACAAGAAAGACTCTGTCTTTAAAAAAAAAAAAAAAAAAAGTTACATGTCCAGGAAAGCAGCGGGGAGGCGGTCTATAGGAAGTGACGTCACGACTACAGGAAGGGGACAGTGAGACAGTGACAGGGAACACTCGATCAAAGTCTTATCCTATCTAGGGTTACTATTACTGCAATGAAACACCACGACCAAAGCAACTGGGAAGGGAAGGGTTTATCCTGTTTACACTTCCACATAGCTGTTAATCACGGAAGGAAGTCAGGACAGGAACCTGGAGGCAGGAGCTGATGCAGAGGCCATGGAGGGGCTTGCAATCCTCATAGTTTGCTCAGCCTGCTTTCTTATAGAAGCCAGGACTGCCAGGCCAGGGATGGCACCACCCACCATGGGCTTGCCCCCCCACCCCACCCCATCAATCACTAGTTAAGAAAATTGCAATACTATGCAAAATAAAAAGTCATGGGTCAACTTCTGCAGGATTAGGTAAATTTGCACTTTGAAAAAATTATATTCCTTCAAATACAGTTTTTTGGGGCCTTCAAGATAGTTCGGTGGATAAAAAGCTCTTGTTGACTGAGCCTGATCATGAGTGCAAATCCCGGATCCTACCATGGAAGGAAAGGACTGACTCCTGAAAGTTATCCTCTGACCTCTAGACAGCCCTGCAGCGCGCAGACGCGCGCGCGCGCGCACACACACACACACACAAACACACCACCACCACCACCACTCTCAATGCAAATAAAATAAATTTAAGTAAAAATATACATTTTTTATAACAAGTAAAATTAGAAGCAAATGACTTTTTTTAAAAAAAATCTCAAAAATCTGAGAAGGAGCCACAGCTGGTGATGCACACCTTTAATCCCAGCACTTGGGAGGTATTGGCAGGAGAAGCTATCTGAGTTCAAGGCTAGCCTGGTCTGCACAGTGAGTTCCAGGCTATCCAAGGCTACATAGTCAGACCTTGTCTCAGAAAACAAAACAAACCCCTGGGCTCGGTGCTGAGCAGACGGCTCAGCAGGTAAAAGTACATCTTGCTTTTGCAAGAGACCCAGCTTCAATTCCCAGCACCCGCATGGTGGCTCACAGCCAACTGTGACTCCAGTTCCAGGGGATCTGGCGCCCTCTTTGGCCTCCTCAGGCACTGCATGTGCATGGTGCACATATACGAACAGGCAAAACACTCATCCTCATAAAATTAATAAATCTTTTTTTTAAGACCACAGACTACTGTCACCAAGGACTGGAGTCCAGCTCCCTGGGCCCACACCAGGAAGTGCATGGCTGCTTGTAACTTCAGCCCTTTACTGGATCATGAGGTAGGTCCACTAAGGGGTTTCCTCTGCTTTAGGGCTTTGTGCACACAGGTGGCTGTTCCCTTGATAGAAAAGGAGACCAGGACTGCTTAGCTCTCCATGATTGGAACTAGATTCCTATTGTTTCTGCCAGAGCTCTCAACCGTGGCCTTCTGGGATCCTAGGCATCTTAATAGACTTTATTGCTGCCAGGATTTTAAAGAAACCTTTGAAAAAACTCCTTCCCCCTCTTCCCGCCCCCCACCATCACCCCCCTTCCCCACTCCATGATCTTGCATAAGTCCATGAGTTACAGACCAGTGAGAACTGGTCAAGATAGCAAAAACATTCAAGTGACCTTGCTAAGAAAATCCAACTTAAGACGAGGGAGAAATGACAGAAGAGGAAACATATCAAACACCTTTATATGTTAGCCCAGAATCTTCAGGATACAAAGGGTGTTTGATATCTGTCTCTCTAAAGAACTGGGGAGGGGGTTTAAAATGGTGGGGAGTACATGGGGTACAGTATGGACAGAATGGGCCCAGAGCCCTAGTTCATTCTATAATCTCTCTTTTTACCATTCTACTCAGAGGCTCACTTAGAGGGCACTTCCCACATACCATTTTTAAAAGTCAGTGACGTATATATCTTTATTTTGTGTGTATATCTGCGCATATGTACACCATGTGCATGCAGTACCCATGGAGGCCAGAAGAGGGCGACTGATTTACTCAAACATTTTCTGCTTTACATGTTGGTTTTAAGAAAACCTCCTGTCTCCATTGCTTTTCCTGATGCTGTGATAAAACACCCTGACAGGGGCAGCCTGAAGACATTCCCTTTGGCGCATAATGTCTCACCATGGTGGGAAAGTCAAAGTAACAGAAATATTTACTCAACTGCTCACATCACGCCAGGAAGAAGAAAGCAACAGATTCCTGTGCTCAGCTTGTTTCTCCTTAACTTTTAAGGTTTATTTTATTTTAAATTATGTGTGTGTCGGGCAGTCATGGTGCACGCCTTTAATCCCAGCACTTGGGAGGCAGAGGCAGGTGGATTCTGAGTTCGAAGCCAGTCTGTCTGTCTGTCTGTCTGTCTCTCTCTCTCTCTCTCTCTCTCTTTCTCTCTCTCTCTCTCTCTCTCTCTATATATATATATATATATATATATATATATATGTGTGTGTGTGTGTGTGTGTGTGTGTGTGTGTGCACTTGTAATTGCATGTGAGTTCAGGTGGCTTCTAAGCCAGAAGAGGGTTTTTATATTGTCTAGGTCCCCACTCCAAGGAATGGTAGTGCCCACAGTGGACAGATCTTTCCACTTTAACTGAACTACTCAAAACAACCACCCCAGTATGCCCAGAGGTCTGTCTCCCAGGTAACTTGGTTCTCACCAAGTTGACAACTGAGATTAAACCTCACACCTTCAAGTCGACAACTAGACTTTAGACAACTAAACCAGAGAAAGCCATAGCCATAGCCCAGACAAATTGACCCTAAATGAGCCACCACAGGGCTCTGCTGACGCTTCAGGATAAACATGGCTTGGGTATTGAGGAAAGAAATGATCTGAGTATTACCAGCTGGAGCTGGATCATCGCTCAGGTGTTAGACCCCTACATCCAAGGGAACTTACAACAGGTGCTTAGATGAGACAGAAACCAGAAATCACTGCTGAGTGATTGAGTTGAACTTGTCGACCCAACCTCTGTCTGCTCCTGATTACCGTGGGAAGCATACAGAAGACAAGGAATACAATTAAAGTTCTTCATCTGAACTCCAGACATGAATGAGAGGTTTCTACGGTCCTCTTTCATTTAAAGGCTTATTTTTTTTTTCTGTGTGCCTGGGATGCCCAGAAAAGAGTGCTGAGTCTCCTGAAGCCAGAGTAATGGACAGTTGTGAGCTGCCCTGTGTGGTGCTCAGAGCCAAACCTGGGTCCTCTGGAGAAGCCGTGTGTACCCTAACTCCTGAGCCACCTCTGAAGCCATTTCTACATCCGTCTTAATGGAGAACTTCTCTCCTAAGACCCAGCACAGACACGGAGGAGGACCAAGTCTGCAGTCTATGCTGGGGGCCAGGAAGCTGTGGAGCTGGTGACTGGACGACCTTACAAAGGCTCTCTGAGGCCGAGGTATAGCAACCGTGAGTCACCAAGCCCTTCAATGGCCTCACTGACAGAAATAGACCCTGTATCGTGGCTTGAATCCAGCCAATGAAGGATGATTAACTCGCAAGTGATTACATCTAATCAATGGGCTAATCCATCGATGGACTCATAACTTCGTCATTATTGGAAAGGGGGAAATGGGTCTTATTAGACAGAGTAGGTCATGGAGTCACGCCTCAGAGGGCTTCATCTTGTCCTGGCACCCTTCCTGTCTGCCTCTTCCTCCTGGCTACTGTGATAGGAACGGTTTTGCCCCACCGTGTCTTCCACACCATGATGCCCTCCCTCACCTCAAGCCAAGAGCCATGGTTCATCTGAAGCTGGAATCTCTCAAGCTGTGAGTCAAAATAAATCTTTCCCCCCTCTGTTTATCTGAGATGTTTTCCCAGAGCAACAGAAATGCAACACACCTTGATGCTAGTTATCTGTTGTTGGGTAACCGTGAAGATGTTAGTTATCTGTTGCTAGGTAACCGTGAAGATGTTAGTTATCTGTTGCTAGGTAACCGTGAAGATGTTAGTTATCTGTTGCTAGGTAACCATGAAGCCAAACCAGCATCTTAATACAGCATGCATTTACCACCAGATGCTTTGGGGACATTCCAGCATAGACTTTGTGCTAAGTAAGATGGTATCAATTTTAACTGTCCAGGGAGCGATGGTTATGCAGAAGCAGTGTCAGTGTTCTTAAATTACAGGTGATAAAATACTTAGGGGTGAAATGTCAGGCTGCTCACCTCACAGGCTGCTTCCCAGTGTTTTCACAAAATAGTTGTTCAACAGCGTAGCGGTAGTGAGTTAACCTGATGGGTCACATGTGCACACCCGCCCAAGAGCTATTTGGATTCTCGAAAGAAAGACACACACACACACACACACACACACACACACACTAGCTTAATTTTGATATGCTATGACTAGCTTAATGGCAGGACATTTCTAGTCCTTCCCACTGCTAACAAATGCTCCCCTCTGGTACCTCTGAGTTAAGATCTATATTTCATCTCTGCTGCCCCAAATGCGATTGGAGAAGTAGCCCATGTGGCCACTTCCCCTGATTCTCAGTGTCGGCGGGCCTTTAGGTCTGGTCTTTTTCTGTCCCCACCCTGGAGATCTCTGCCTCCTTCCTCTTTCCCGGTTCCCAGCCCCCATCCCCCCCCAACCCCCCCCCCCCCCCCGCAAATCTCAAAGTCCCACCCCGGTCTACCTGCCCAGCCATTGGCTGTTAGTTCTTTACTGATTGATCAAAAAACCAATTGGGAACAAGGACCTTCAGCATTTGGACATGCAGATTCCCGATTTGGGGGACTGCAATTCAAAGCATTAGAAGCAATCCCCAACACAACAGTAAATGGACAAATACAATGTTGCTTATTAAATACTGTGGCGGCGATGGGCGTTAATGGGTGGATGACACCGCGGTGAATGGATCTCTCAGAGAAATGACACTGGGCGAAGCAGCCCTGAAAAAAGTCACAGCATGCTTTCCCTGTTAGCGAGCCATCCCAAACTTCAGCAGCTAAAGCAAAAGCAACAGCTTCATCCGATGCGGGGAGGTCAATCGCCCGACAGAGTCCATGAAGCGTACACCAGCTCCCGGTCACAAGCCACCGCCTCGAGGTGTCTGAGGTATGGGCACTGGTCTATTACATGAATGGGTAGATTCAGAGATGTTAGGGTGTAGTGCAATCTCCCTTCTTATAAGCCCTGCTTTCTTAGAGATGAAGTAAGGCAGAACTTGCTCCCCGCCCCCACCTCTTTAGAAGGCACAGATGCAGGAACTGAGCCCCGTCAATCAGATGCACGCACCTGACACTCCAACTCAAAGGGCCACGAAGGAAAGGGGACCCACACTGTTACTCATCCCCCTGGCAAAGGGCAGTGGGAGGGAGAAGCAGCGACTGGCTTTGGGGAAGCAGAAGCCGCGGGAGTTCCTGGGGCAGAAGTGGCCAAGCAGGTGGCTTAGGTAACTGCTCGGAAGCCCAGTTCCTCTCGACAGGGTGAGCAGCAACTAGGGGGGCGGGGCAAAGGCGGGGGCGGGGGCGGGGGCGGGGCGGGGCGAGGGCGGGGGCGGGGATACATCTACTGGGTCTCTGTGTGGTTCGGAGCATTTGCCTTTACCTAAACAAGAAGAGCCTCCCATCCATTCCTCCACATTTCCTACTGAAAAGCCAAACACACACACACACACATGTTTAAAAAAAAAAAAGCAGACAACAAGAAGTAAATATTTGCATTTGAAAACTGTTCAAATATAAAACCCAAAACTATGTACAAAGAAATGGTTTTGGTTGTGACAGGCTCGCTGACATCAAGGTCAGTGTGACATAGTACCTTGATTGCAACTGTGTGTTCGCATGCTGTAAAACAGGAAATGAAAAGACAAAGTTTAAAAAACCATCTTAAATGCGCATTTACAACAACACTGGAAATGATCCGGTTAGCTGTGTGTAAATCTATTTACCTTGTTGGAAGGAAGGAAGGAGGAAGGAAGGAAGGAAGGAAGGAAGGAAGGAAGGAAGGAAGGAAGGAAGGAAAGAGAGAAAGAAAGAAAGAAAGAAAGAGAGAAAGAAAAGAAGAAAGAAAAGGCCAAACACAGCCAGGCCTGGTATTGCACACTTGCAAGCCGCACGCTCAGAGGCAGAGGCAGGAGCAGTAGAAGTGGGAGACCAGGCTGGGGACACAGAGAGCTCCTGTCTCAAGTAAACAGAGATGGGGCATAAAGAAGAGGTGGAAGAGGAAGAGAGAAAGGAAAGAAAAATAAAGAGAAGAGCGGGAAAGAAGAGCAAGGAAGAACGGACAGTTGAAAAGAACAAGAGGGGGTGGAGAGACCCCGCCACAGTTAAGAGAGCATCCTGCTCTTACAGAGCACCAGACTTTGGTTCCCAGCACCCTTGTCGTGAATGACGCTCACAGCTGCCTGTAACTCCCGCTCCGGGGTAATCTGAGGCCCTCTTCTGGCCTCTGTGGGTACTGCACTCAGGTGCACATACAGAGAAGCATACATAAGTACAAAAAAATAAAAACCGAGTCTCTAAAAATACACTTTCCAAAAGTGTTTCAGTTCAACTCCATGTATTGTGGTGGTCTGAGTAGAGCCCCATAAGCTCGCATGTTTGAGCGCCTTGTCTCCAGCTGGAGATGTTTGGGAAGGATTGGGAGGTGTGGCCTTGGAGGAAGTGTAAACACTTGGGAAGGGGACTTGCAGGTTTCAAAATCCCAGGCCATTCCCAGTCGGCTCTCCCTGCCCACCTCTGCCTCCTGCTTGTGAACCAGGTGTGAGCTCCCACCCACTGCTACAGTGCTAAGCCGTTTCTGCCTGCTGACATCGTCCCTGAAACTGTAAGCCCCAGGAAACTCTCCCTTCGACAAGTGTGCCGTGCCACGATGCTTTGTCACAGCAATTGCAAAGTAATTAAGATGTGCATTTATCATTTCTTCTTCTATCTGGTTTGTCTTAAGACTGAGATGAAATGAGACATGGCAGTATGTACCTGCAATCTTAGCATTTGGGAAAATAAACAGGGAAATTTTGAGTTCAAAACCAGCCTAGGTGCCAGGCATGGTAGTACACACCTTTAATCCCAGGACTCAGGAGGCAGAGGCAAATTGATCTCCAAGTTCAAAGCTAGCCTGATCTACAAAATGAGTTCCAAGACACAGCCAGGGCTACACAGAGAAACCCTGTCTTGGGGAGTGGGGGAAATCTAAAAAAGAAAATATTCAGATGGGTTTTTAAAGATATTTTAATTTTACATGTATGAGTGTTTTGCCTGCATGAATATGCACTGGGGGGGCAGTTCTCTCTCTCTCTCTCTCTCTCTCTCTCTCTCTCTCTCTGTGTGTGTGTGTGTGTGTGTGTGTGTGTGTGTATTGCTCATGGAGGCCAGAAGAGGGCTCAGATCATCCCTGGAACTGGACTTACAGACTGTTGTGAGGGGCTGTGTGGATGCTGGAGACCAAACCTGGGTCCTCAGCAAAAGCAGCCATCTCTCCAGCCCCCATAGTCTGACAGGAGGCAACATCAGCGTGGATGGGTAATTTTCTCTCCGTTGTTCTACTTTCTACAAACATTAGGGCAAAGTTTATCTGGTGGACTCATTTCCACAGAGCCTGTCCCTCTGTCGTTTCTCATGAGGGTCCCAGTTTTTACCGGGTGATTCACAGCAGAGGCCCTCAGGCCCTAAGAAAGTAGAAATTGCCCATCTGTGACATCAGAGGAGAGGAGCCACCTGTGTGTGACTATTCCACCAAGGCCAGTCACCTGACAATGCTCTGAAGCAGGAACCCATCTCAGACCATGAAGACACTGGCCATCTTACACTGCCTCTGTCCAGCTCACGGGTCACACATTTGGTCTAATAATCAACAAGGCTTTTTAAAATGTATTTATTTATTTATTATATGAAAGTACACTGTAGCTGTCCTCAGACACTCCATAAGAGGGTGTCAGATCTCATTACAAATGGTTGTGAGCCACCATGTGGTTGCTGGGATTTGAACTGAGGAAGTACGGAAGAGCTGTCCGTGCTCTTAACCACTGAGCCATCTCTCCAGTCCCTCAACAAGGCTTTTTAAACCCAGAAATTAAGTCTGCCGAAAACATAGGCTTATTGAAAGGGGAGACTGGAGAGCTAGAGAGATGGCTCAGAGGTTAAGAGCACCAGCTGCTCTTCCAGAGGTCCTGAGTTCAAGTCCCAGCAACAACTTGGTGGCTCACAGCCATCTATAATGGAATCCTGTGCCCTCTTCTGGCCATATGGGTAGAGCATTGTATATAAAATTAATTAATTAATTAATTTATTTATTTATTTAAAAAATACTTACAGACAGATATAAAATAGTAACAAGAATATAGACTAACCTGTCCGAAAACATACGCAGACTAAGACATTAGTAATATTCGTCCCAGAGAAGCATTACCAAATATCCTCATTTAATTTCTGCTGCTGTGATAAACGCCATAATCAAAAGCAAGATGGGGAGGAAAGGGCTTATGTGGCTTACATACCCTGTTTCCGGTTGATCACTGAGCGAAGTCAGGGCAGGAACTGAAGCAGAAGGTTCGGCGGGACGCTGATACTATTTACCCACGGTTCGCTCACTTCGCCTGTTCATACAACCCAGGCCCACCTGCCCGGGGTGGCACCGCCCACAGTGGGCTGTTTTCCCTTCCACATCAATCATTAATCAAAAAAATGTCCACAGAAAATGATGGATACATTTTCTCAGTTGAGGGTCCTATTCCCAGATGACCCTGGCTGTGTCAAGTTAACAAAAAACTAGCCCGTACACCAAGCAAGATTTGAACTCTTGCTTTTGCCTTCGCTTTTCCGGTCCCCCCACACACACACTTTAAATTTGATACTAGGATTGCTCTTTTAATAAGCACCAAGAGGTATCTGTGTCATGCTGAGTCGTGAAAGCACGTGCCTTTGGCGCCACCTAGTGGAATAAATGTGTAGTGGCTACCCGGTGAGAAAATGCACGGGTTTGGAAGTGCGAAGAGAGAGAGCTTGATTCTTTTATTATTCCGAATCCAAGGTACGGAGTTGAAAGCGGCAACAGCTAAAGGAGATTCCAAAGGAAGCCGGCCACTTTTCTAGGTTTCCAGAGCGTGAAAATGAGCCACCGTTAGAACCTCTGCCTCTCATAGCAAGCGGATGGAATCTAGTACCAAGAGCGTGAGTGGTCTCCCAGCTACACACGCCTGCAGCAACCCACACAGCCCGACGTACCCCCATTTACTCAAAGGGTAGCTTTGCCTGTGTGCTGACGTCTCTGTATCACCAAAGTTCTAATTTACCAGTTTTTCACGGTGGCCACAGAATTCTTTGAGTCTTTCTTAGAATCTATTTTATTAACAACAACAACAAAAAATTCCCTCTCACTTCAAAGGAATAAGAGATTTTGTTTTTCTGAAACAAAAATAAGTAGATGGCCACAGCCCAGGAACAATGACTCAGTTTGCCCCGTGGCAGGAAGGCAGTTAAATAAACGTTTAGATCGGAAGTCATAAATCAAGCCACCCGCCAAACACATGAGTAGGGACTTCGGGGCAAGTGGGTTACAGCAAAACAAGGAGTCTTTCTCTGCTGTAGACCTCGGGTACTATCCCATGGCATTCTGAGCTTGGGGATCGGTGGAAGCCAACAGCTTGCTAAGTTAATATATTCCAAGTATGTTTTCCCCTGATAGTTAAAAGGAGGTGGGGTTGACAGCTTTAACTGTAAAATTGACAAAACTGACCATAACTTGGGAGGGGACTCTCAGTGAAGAATTTAACACTGGGTTGTCCTGTGGGCGTGTTTGCGAGGGATTGTCTGACGCTAATCAAGGTGGGAAGACCCAGCCCTCGGTGGGCGGCACCAGCCCCTAGGCAGGCATCCGCGTAAGAGCTGACGATCCGCCGCCCAGAAGCAGGCAGCTCGCATTCGTTTCTCTCTGCTCTCGGCCGCAGGTCTGAAGTGACCAGCTGTTTCAAATGGCTGCCGTGACATCCCCACAATGGACGTCACCTGGAATTGTCAAAGCCTTCCTTCCAGTTTTGGGGGGATTGGGGGCCAGGGTATTTTCCCACACCAACAGAAATGATTCTAGGACAGGATGTCACATCAGCTTCAGAGGTGGACTGCAAATGACTGTAAGGACTCTAAAGATTGCGCAAGATGAATCTGACGTTAGAGCTTCCACAGCTCTCCACAGTCAGGAGGCTCTAATCGGTAGATCAACCTTACAGAATCCTCGACAATGGTGTGATTTGATTTTTTTCTGGGAATATTCATGGAACATTCTCTCATAATCAGAGTCTGCGGCTGCTCAGAAACATCGCACGAAGGGAGAATTTAAGTGTCCATTTAAAAAAATCATTAACAAGTTGTAACCGGTAGATGGCAGCAAAGACTGACAATAGGCAGGAAACCTGGCCGGCCAGCAGGGGCAAAGCAGGTTTTCACGGATGATTCTGCCTTGCGTCTCTTTTTCCTGTGAGTCTTTGGCCGTATGTTCTCTAGATCTGTCTGTCTGTCTGTCTGTCTGTCTGTCTGTCTGTCTCTTCTGTCTCTGTCTCTCTTTCTCTCTGTGTGTCTGTCTGTCTGTGTGTCTGTGTGTGTGTGTGTGTGTGTGTGTGTGTGTGTAGCTATAATATGATCCCCAAATACACCCTGAATAGTCCTTGATGGATTTTATTCACTTCACTAGCCAACTTGAGAATTCCAGGTTTGTCCTTATTTCTCTCTAAAAGTTTGTTTTTGTTTTTTGTTTTTGCTGTGTTATAAAACTGGCTGCTCGAGCATATGTAGGCATGTGTTTTCTATTTTATTAATGTTTTTAACATTTGTTTATTCACTGGTAGGGAGAGGTGCGGGCGCGCGCGCGCGCGCGCGCGCGGACACACACACACACACACTGCAGTGTGTATGGAAATCAGAGGACAACTTGCAGAAGTCCCTTCTGGGCCAGCCCTAGGTCTTTAACTTAGGCGCAGTACCTGCTGAGCCGTCTCACCAGCCCCCGGGGTGTGTCTGGGGCATGTCCTTTTTTGTTCGGGTTTTTGTTTGTTTTGTGTGCTAAACTTACATTTACTAGGGGACTGATGACATTACAAACATATATGTTCACGTAATTTATGCCATGTTCATCTTTGTGACTTATTTGTTCATAAATATTCGCCCAGGTTTTCCAACACACTGGTCTGCGTTGTGAATGGTCTCGTGGTGGGGACCACACAAATTCTACAGCCAGGGAAGGGATGTCAGAATTTCTACTTATATACATCTGGCAACAGTGCCAGGGAGGGGCATCTTTACAGTCTGACAGAGATGGAGCTGAGCAAGCAGATAAGCAGCTGAGACAGAGAGAGAGAGAGAGAGAGAGAGAGAGAGAGAGAGAGAGAGAGAGACTGACTGGTGGGGGTCAGTTGGGAGGCTGTTTTGCTGTTGTGCATGAAGCTCTGGGTTTGATTTCCAGATGTGGTGGAGGATCAGAAGCTCAGGGCTATTCTTGCTACCTAGAGACTTCAAAGGTAGCCTGAGCTATATGAGACTGGGAAGGAGAGTCAAGATAGCTGAGTGGGTCTCCCTATGTAGCCCTGACTGTTCTGGAACTCACTCTGTAGACCAGGCTGGCCTCAGGCTCACAGAGCCCCTCCTGCCTCCGCCTCCCCAGGGCTGGGGTTGAAAGCATTCTCCTCTCACTACCCCAGCTTTACAATGATTCCTTTATAGCTCTCTGTCCAGTCACTGGGTCTGTTACAGCCACCTCTACTTTTTTTTTTTTTTTTTTTTTTTGGTTTTTCGAGTTCGAGACAGGGTTTCTCTGTGTAGTCCTGGCTGTCCTGGAACTCACTTTGTAGACCAAGCTGGCCTCGAACTCAGAAATCCGCCTGCCTCTGCCTCCCAAGTGCTGGGATTACAGGCATGCGCCACCACCGCCCGGCCTGCCACCTCTACTTTTTATCACAGCGCCTTTAAACATTTTGTTGGTGTATCTATGCCAGCATGCACCATCTACAGCTGGTGACCAGACGCCAGAGGACTGCTTGTGAAGCTGGTTCCCTCCTTCCACCCTGAGGGTCCCAGGGTTGGACCTCGGGTTCTCGGGCTTGGGGTCAAATGTGTGAGCCCCCTCCACCATCTTCCTGGCCTTCTGAACTATTTTATAAACGTGCATTTTGGCCGTGTACACGCCCCCTGAGGTCCTTTGGCTCTACTGAGGGGGTTTGTAGAGTTGTGGTGAGTCCACCAGGGCTGCTGCTGCCATGGCAGACATTGGTTGGTTCTGTATAATTTGGATCAAAGAGAATCCACCCAGAATTGTAGGGCTTCGCCAGCAACACTCAACAGCGCTTATGTTACTCCAGGGAAGACGGTGTCTGACCGTGTCCTCGAGTTCCAGAGCCTTTCGCTCTGGTGATAGTGTGTGGGCAACCTTAACACTATTAATACCAATAGGAACAATGTGATCCAATTGGGTGGACATCGTTAATAAGTCTTTTTCTTAGTGGGTATTATAGTTTTGGTTCTAGGAGTTTTAGTCAAGTTACCCTCCCTGAGGACCCACCCCCACCCCCACCCCCCAGGGTAGCTTTAAAATAGGGCTCTGTCCATCTAAAATCTGAAAATTTTTAAGCCAAATTATACTGGACAATAGGAGAAACCTTTGGAGAGATGGTGAGAAGTTGCGTATTTTTTTTTTCTTTTTGGTTTTTCGAGACAGGGTTTCTCTGTGTAGCCCTGGCTGTCCTGGAACTCACTTTGTAGACCAGGCTGGCCTTGAACTCAGAAATCCACCTGCTTCTGCCTCCCAAGTGCTAGGATTAAAGGCGTGCGCCATCACCGCCCGGCAGAAGCTGCATATTTTCAAGTGTGAAGACTTGGTTTGAACAAAATAGGAGGTTTGAGTTAGCAACGGAACTGTGGTAAGCAGCAGGACAGAACACTCCAGGCCTCGAGAGATCAGAATCTTTACCACATA